>JAWNNH010000255.1:0-419752 GCA_035043045.1 Hirtodrosophila alboralis
TTATAAAGAATAATACTCTATAATAACTAAAACCTTTTAACTCAAAATATTTATAATATTTATAATACATATTTTTATTTCTACGTATTATAAAAAATCAAATTCTTAATACACCACCATAAAATAAATATATTAACATTTATTTTTTCCCAAAACTATTTATTTAATCTTTAACTACACTTTGCTCTATTATCTTATTTGCAATTAAGCAAATATACTTTTAGTTCTTTTTTTGTTTTGCTAACCACAATGTTAATTAAACATCATATCCAGATATATTTGTATTATTCTTAAGCCTGCTAAGAATGTAATCAAAAGCTGCAAAATGTCCTGCGGCTGTTTGAAAACATTTGCATTGTTTTCCTTATTTTTTTTTTATTTTTTTTTTGTTTCTGTTTTCCTTTGTCCAACATAAATGCAGTTAATGCTTATTTAATTGGGCTTCTTTCAAGAGGGGATTTGCGTTGGCTTTTGTCGAGTACTTTAATTAAATTTGTTATTTTAATTAAATTAAAATAATGCTGCCATGAATTAAATGAAATTCTATGAGGAAATACTTGCTCGTATTACTTATAAATATTCATTCAAGTTTTTTTTTTGCAAATCTGAGACACTTGAACAATTGCTCATAAACTTGTTGTTGCTTACATTATTTGCAAACAAAAACAAATCAAAGTACAAATTGAGTTAGACTTTGGACTTGGCTTGTGAATAGATTGCGTAAAAAAAAAATAAGCACATTTGTGGATAAATTTCATTCATTAAATGAATATTCAACTGAAAAAATATTATATTAACAATGTGTCCTCTAAAAGGTGTCATTTAAAGCCACGATTAACTGCAGATTATATATACATTATAAATTCCAACATTAGTCTGCAGTTCAACATTAAATTTAAATATTTATGTGCTCATATAATTGGCAAAATGTGTATGAATTATAATATTTATAACATAAATGCGGAAAAATACGGATTTGTGGTTGGAATAAATATGTGACCCTTAAATGTTTCCATTTGTAATTTTTACAGAGGTTTTTTGATTTAAATACATTTGTCATCAATGAGATTTAAATTACCGCAAATTTTTAACAAAAAACACAAAGATTAGAACTTGATGTTTGGATAAAAAAATTCACAAATTAACATCTTTTTTTTGGCCCTCAAAAAGCTGAAAATATATTATACTTAAAGGTTATTTAAAAATTATTTCCTAACTGATTTTTGAACTTTAAAACGAATTCCTTAATAGCCAAGACAATCTTTTACCTTTTTCTAATCAAGAAATTTATAATTTGTAATTTTGCCAGAGATTTTTCGATTTAAATTCATTTTACCACATTCAAATTACCACAAATTTAAAAAAAAAAACAAAAAAACAAAATTCAGAACTTGATGTTTGGATACATAAATACACAAATTAACATTTATTTTTGACTCTTAAAAAGCTGAAAGTATCTTCTACTTAAAGATTATTTAAAAATTATTTCTTAACTGATTTTTGAACTTTAAAATTAATTCGTTAATAGCCAAGCCAATCTTTTGCATATTTCTAATCAAGAAATTTGTAATTTTTACAGAGATTTTTCGATTTAATTTCATTTGTCATCAATGAGATTTAAATTACCGCAAATTTTTACCAATTAGTACTTGATTTTTGGATACATAAATTCACAAATTAACATATTTTTTTGGCACTTAAAAAGCTGAAAATATGTTATACTTAAAAATTATTTAAAAATTATTTCTTAACTGATTTTTGAGCTTTAAAATTAATGCCTTAATAGCCAAGACAATCTTTTGCCTTTTTTCTAATCAAGAAATTTATAATTTGTAATTTTGTCATAGTTTTTTCGATTTAAATTCATTTGTCATCAATAAGATTTAAATTAGCGCAAATTTTTACCAAAAATAAACAAACTTTAGAAATTGATTTTCAGATACATAAATTAACAAATTAACTTTTTTTTTGGCACTTAAAAAGCTGAAAATATATTATACATAAAAATGAATTTAAAATTATTTCTTAACTGCAAATTTTAACCAAAAAAAAATATTACTTAAAAACTTAATATTTGGATATATAAATTCACAAATTTACATTTTTTTTGGCTCTTAATAAAAAGAAAATATATGTACTTAAAAATTATGTGTACATTTTTTCTGAACTGATTTTCAAACTTTAAAAGAGATTCCTTAATAACCAAAACAATCTTTTGCCTTTTTCTAATCAAGAAATTTATAATTAAGTAAAGATTATATTTAAACAAAAATTCTTGACTGACTTTTCAACCAACAAAACAATGTTTCAAAAGCTAAAATACTTTAGAGCCAGAGACTATGCTTTTACCAACAAGTGTTTTAATATAAGTTCTTAAAGCTTCTATAGTATAGAAACTTTTGCTTAACAACGTTTCGAACTTTGAGAGAAAACTTGAGCCAAGTATTTTAGTTGAATCTTTGTATTATTAACGATGTGAAAATTGCCATTTTGGTGGGGCACTGTGAGGGGGCAAGTTGCGATAGGAGAATCTGTCCTTAAATGTCGCAACTGACGCCCATTTCTAGTCCATTTCCATGTGAAATGTGTTCAGGCATCATTAACTGCAATGACCAAGTTTTTGTATTTGAATAACTTTCAGTTGGAACCGGGAGGGGTCAGGGGTTAGAAGCGCGATTTTCGATATTGTAGCCAAAAGGGAACAAGGTCAAATACAATTACAAACTTGGCTGAGTTTCGATTTAATGAGAGCCAAACACGCGAAAGGTGCTCGTTGCAATTTTCTTTTTTTTTTTTATTAGGATTCAGGATTTAACGATGTATTATTAGATTGCCCAGCTGTTTGCATATCAAATTCGAAAAATGATCAGGTGCAAACATGAATTGGCTTGCGGGAAAAGGCGCTACAAAAAAAAATAATAATAATAAAGAAATAAAAAGCGCAAAAATCAATAAAAGGCAGACGACATGGCACCTGGCAACAGGCGGGCCGCCCAAAAAAAATATTCAGCAGATACAAATTCCAACTTGCAGATACAGATACTACACAAAGGGAGTTGCTTTCAATGTGTGTGTGTGTGTGTGTATATTTGATAACTTAATTGAAATACATTGGAAGTGTATTTCTGGTATAGAGCCAAAAAATATAAAGTCAAAACATTGCAATTGTTACTGAGGGTAATATACTCTGTTCTAAAACAATTTTTTGCATAAATATTTTTTGATTGATTTCCTGATTTTAGCTATAAAATGTGGGTAAAACTGGTATGAATATTTATAAAGAAACTCTTTAGTATTCCGCATATTTAATTTTCTAACCCTAGCATTAAAAATGTAAAAGATATAGAGCATTATTAATTTGCGGGTTGAGATATTGAGTTAACAAAATTTTTTTAAAAAAATGTTTTTTTTTATTTCCCATAATAATATTTCTGGTTCTAGCTATTAAAATGTAGGCGATATAGATTTTTCCCCAATTTTAGGGGCTTAAAAAAATAAATCTTAATATTTTAGCTGCCGTTTAATATTGTCAAAAAAAAATTTATTTTATTTAAACAAGCAAATACTTTAAACAACCTCGCTTTTCCAACCTAGCTATTAAAATGTAGACAATATAGATCTTTTACCAATTTTGAGGGCTTGAAAAAATAAATCTTAATATTTTAGCAGCCGTTTAATAGGTCATTAGTATACCCCATAATAAAATATATAGTTCTAGCTATTAAAATGTAGGCAATATAGAATTTTCCCCTAATTTTTAGGGCTAGAAAAAATATATCTTAATATTTTAACAGGATATTTTAACAGGTCATTAATATGCCCCAAATTCTAATTTGTAGTTCTAGCTTTTAAAATTGTCAATATAGAATTTTCCGCCAATTTTGAGGGCTTCAAAAAAATAAATCTTAATTTTTTAACAGCCATTTAATATTGTCAAAAAAAAATTAAGTTTATTCAAACTTTAAATTTCAAGCAAGCAAATATTTTACACTGCCCAACATGCTCGCTTTTCCAACCTACAAATACAGAGTATATACAACATTTTCTTGTGGCATGTGAATTTATGGTTAAACAAGCGAGCCTGTAGCTTGGCCATGGTCAAGAGGGCTGCAGCATGGATAAATCATCATGAGCAACAACACCAGCAGCTGTTGTGTTGCAATCTTACAGATACACGCCTATACAAATAAATATGTATCCCATAGATACTTTTGCCAGCCTGCCTGCCCCGCCTGTGGTGGGCGTGTTTATAGGCATGTTTTTGGCATAAGCACTTTGTGCTACTTTGTAAAATTAGTATGAGCTTTTCGGGGGGAGAGCGTTGGTATTTTTTTGGGGGGGGCGGGGGGTTTTCCCAAGCGTTGGCGCTAAAACGATTTGCATTTTATCTGCAATTTGGAGTGTGACAACAATTTGGAAGCGCGCCATCCAAGCCAAATCTGGGTAAAGCCGCCTTCAATGCACACTAAAAATGTTCCCAAAAACACGAGTACCATAACATTGAAAATGCCCTAACTATTTTTTAAAGAGAGCATATTAGTTGCAGTGCAACATTTTGAATTAAATTCTAAATTGTAGCTGCAGATTGCTAATGCCATAATTTATTTTCTTATTTTTTGTTTTAATAACTTGTCTTCAAATATTTGCATAATTATCAAATTATTTTTAACTCATTTTATAATCTTATTAAAGAAGAAGAATTCCTAAAACTTGCTTAACTAGCTTTTTTAAAATGATTTATATTATTATTATATATTTAAGATCAAACTGAAGTTATAACTTGTTCACAAAATTTTACAATTTATTAAAAAAATATTTGTTTTTTAATGTGCTTACAATTTAAATAATATTTTCTAAAGTAAAAAATTATTATATTTTTAAGATTAAACTGAATTTGTAACTTATTTACAAAATTTTACAATTTAT
The DNA here is from genome assembly GCA_035043045.1 of Hirtodrosophila alboralis. Taxonomy (NCBI): domain Eukaryota; kingdom Metazoa; phylum Arthropoda; class Insecta; order Diptera; family Drosophilidae; genus Hirtodrosophila; species Hirtodrosophila alboralis. Next base: position 4,927 of record JAWNNH010000255.1, read on the forward strand.
TAGAAAAATATATAATTTTTTTATGATCTTACAATTTAAATAATATTTTCTAAGGTAAGATTTCAATAATTTCTTACATTAAATTTGGAAATCAACATTTTATGCTATTTAAACATAATTTTTTATGATTTTTAAAATATTAAATTAATTTTAAAATAAACTTTTTATGCAATTTAAACATAATATTTTTTTGGTTTTTTTAAATATTAAATTTATTTGAAAACAAACTTTTTATGGAATTTAAACATAATTTTTTATGTTCTTTTAAATAAGGCATAAATTTCTGATATCAAGCTTATTTATTTATAATTTAATTAAAAAACATTTTCTCATTTTTATGAATAAAATATTACAAACATTTATGTATATTAAAAAATATTTTTTAATATTTATTAAAGTAATTTTTTCAATATTTCTGTATCAAAAAAAAAGTGCACAATGAAAACTTAGTAAATTTTTAAGTTCTATAGCAAAAGTTTTATATATAAATCAATTTTCATAATAAATAAATAAATCTAGAAATTACAGGGCATTTTATAGTCCTAATACTATAACTAAAAAACAATTTCCGTGCTGTTTTTAGTACACTTGCCAACCTTTTGCCAAACTGCAGTAAAATAAAATAATATTATGTATGCATCTTTTTGGCTATGACAAAGAAAAAAAAAAAACATATAATAAAAATTTGTTGGCAAAAGCATCCTATATAAGAAAAAATCCTTTTTAGTAAACGCAAGTCACATTTCGTTTTCATTTGACTCAAGACCCTGACCTCTGATTTACAAGATTACTAAGGATATAGACTTATATATATATATATATATATGTATCTACAACACAGAACTGAGATACAAGTAGATTTAAGTATGTGTGCTCTTGACAGTTCTACAGTTTTGTGTGTGGTAAAAGTTTTCTTCTTTTTGGTATACGTCATGTGCATTTTTAGCTTTTTTTTAATTTTTTTTTTCTATTTTTTTTTAGAAACATTTTACGAAGTTTTTGCGCATTTCGCATTTAGGCAAACGAAAATGTAATTTATTATGGTCAAAAAATTGAAATGGGATTTTCAGTGGCAACAAGAATTGCCACAGTTATGCCACAACACAAAAAAAAAAAGAAAGTAAATAAATAAATAAAAGCAAATATAAATATTTGCATTTGTGTACTGCACATATATTTTTGGTAAAGTAGGAAATTAGGGAAATTGGGGGAAAACCCGAAAGTGAAACAAAATATATTAATTTCTGTTTCTTTATAAAATATCTTGATAATTGCAAATCTTAAAATTGTTTTAAAATTCTTAACATACTTACAATATTTTTCTGCTTAAACCAAATTCCAAATTTAGTACAATTTTCTGCATATAAAATAGTTGAAAAACTTTTTTTCTTTTATGTTAATATTATTTTAAATTATAATTATATAAATAAATAAGTTTTCTAAAACAGTTTTTTAACTAAGGTAAAACTTAAAAAAATAGTTCAGCTGTTAACAAAATTTTAAATTTTCTTATTTGTATTTCTTAGAGTTCGAAAACAGAAAAAAAGAATGTTTAAACAAAACTTCATTTATTTTTAAGATTGATTGAATTTGAAGTTTTTTTTAAAACATACTTTTTTTCTTTTTTTAAATTAAATTCTTTTATTATATGCAGTATTTTAAAATGTCAAAGCTCATTTATTTTTAACTTAATGAGATTGTTTGAAAACATTTTCAACAAAATTATTCAAGTTTTGTTTTGCATTTAATAAAAAAAAAGTTTTCTAAAACATTTTCCCAAACTCTTCACAATTTATTACTTGACGACAAAGTTTACACAAAAGTTCACTTTAAGGTTAACAAAGTTGTTTAACTAAAAATCGTTACAATCTTAAGACATTTGAAATCTTTTAAATTATTTTCTTTTTTTTTTTTTGAATATACAAATTTAATATGAAATTTTTGGTTATTCTTGTTAAAATGTTGTTTTACATTATTTATACTTTGTTGTCTAATAATATGGAAAAGTTTGTTTAAATAAGTTTAACAACAGTTTATCAGCTGATAAAGTTGACAAATTTATTATGATTTTTTTTTTTTGTTTTTTTTTTGTTTACAAATGTTTTTTTAGAATCTATTTATGTGTAGAATGTAAAACAGAAAATCAAAATTTTTGCATTTTTGTTTATTTATCTAAAGTTTGAAATCTTCAAATTTGTTTTTTTTTTTTTTGTTGCTTTTAAGGAATTTTATTTTTATAAGTCACTTTTTTTTAATAAAATGTACATATACCCTGCCTACCACTGCCCAGCCCTGCCTACCTCAGTTTCTCTCTTAATGTCGCAAGTTCAAGTACCGTAAGTTCATCCAGCTGACAAAGTGACCAAAAAGTTGGCCAATCTCGCGTCACGTTCTGGCAATTGAGAATGCGACATGCTAATTAGTAACTGTAGCACTCTTACAAGCCTCGCTCCCCACCCAACCCTTTTGCCACGCCTTAGCTCAGCTGTTGCCCTCTCTTTATGGCTTCTTATGTGGCATAATAATTTAATGCGTTTTCATGCTTATTTCTGGCCTTGTTGTTGTTTTCATTGCTGCTGCAGTTGCTGTTGCTGCTGCCGCTGCTGCTGCTGCCGTAAAGCACGCAAAGCGTCTCTGTTAAGTTGTTTGCACAGCACTCACACTTACACACACACTCACACTTGTACTTGCACTTGCACTCACACTCCCACTCAACCTCTTGTCCTACGTTCTACGACCGACCGCACTTTTGCTTTTCGCATTTTCGCCACTGACACACACACACACACACACACACACACACACACAGAAAAACACTGTAGAAGAAAATGCTGTTGCCTACAATGGGCAAATAAGAATTTTTTGCGTGTTTTGGACTTTTTGTCGCCTGGAATTTATTATATATTTTTTCTTTTGGCATAACCAACATAATTTTGTTTTCATGATGCAGCCTCAGTAAGCGTCGCAGTTGAATTCGCTGCTGTGCAAAAAGTCACGTAGTCGCGAGCTGCGGCGAGTTTAACATTTTCATTATGCCTGTTTAAAAATGTGCAGCACAGCAGCAGCGCCAGCAGTAGAAAAAGGGAAGTAGGGGCAAAGGAGGATCAACGTTGGGCGCATGCTGCGAATTGGGGCGAACAAGACCAACAGCCAGCAGCAGCAGCAGTTGCCGCAATTCAACGGTACTTTTTGGTACATAATTGCCCAAAAAAGGGCGATGACGACACTTTATAGGTTTTGTTGTTGTTGCTGCCGCTGCTGCTGCTGCTGCGGTCATAAACTGAGGCAGAACTTGACGCTGTGCCAAGCGAAATCAAAGCAGCGCTGGCAACGTCGCCCAACGAAGCTTTCACTGAAACTCAATTAAGTTGACAAATATGCGCAAAGGGTGGATGCTGGAGGGCGTGAGGGGGCGACAACAGGACATCGACAAATGACAGGCGCACCTGTGTGGTGTGCACATCATCAGCACACCTGACTTAACTCAACAAAAAAATCTATCAATGTCGCTGCAAACTCAAACAGTTATTCAATTATACCATAAATTGCAGCTATGGCAGGATTTTCTTTAATTTAAATGCTATATTTTTTTTCCTACATATTTTGTAATACATTTTTATTTGTTTGCTACACTTTTGTTTTTATACTTGTTTTCATGCATTTGATTTTGTTTTGGTTGTTATTGCTCTGCAGTTTTATTTTGCAATAAAATTTATGCATGTGCAATGTACAAAGTCCAACGGTCAGTCGGTCGCACACACGCATGCAGCAATAAATTACATACAAAAGAAGAGAACCAAATGCAAGCAGCAGCAAAAAAAAAAACAAAAAAAAAAAGAACAAGAACAACAAAAACAAAACTTGAGCTATTTTCAACAATGACCAAAACAAACACACACAAAGCCCAAAACAGAATGTGAAGGGGCAAACAGTAAGGCAAAAATCAAAGTAATCCCAATGTGTGGGCGGGGACTGAGTGAGGGGGCGATGTACGACAAGAGAGACGGTGAGAACATGTTACAGAGCGCGATTAGCAAAAGTTTAATTGCAATAGGGGGGCTGGTCTAGGGGGGCAAGGGTCGGGTAGCTAGCTGACTGTGAACTAATCTTAAATAAAGCGAATTGAAAGTGAAATTGGATTAAGCTTATAGACAGAGGGGCAGAGAAAGAGGAAGAAGATGTTACATATGCATGTGTGTGTGTGCACATATGCACACTGTTGATTGGTATACATAGCAACACTGTGCATTTTATGCTGAGTAATTCAAAATTTATGCCTAGTTTAAAGCTTTACAAATTCGCTGAGTGTGCTTTAAATAAAACAAGTCATTTAGGTCAAAAACTATACAAAATTGCATAGTTAAATGTTCTTTATAAATATCAATATATCGATATTCAATGTTAGTGGAGCTGTTGTCAATTGACCTTTGCATATATTTTGCCATATGAAAAAGGGACTAACGAAAGACTGACGACAAGTAGGCGATTGGTGGCCTTTGCATGTGAGTTGGTAAAGTGATACTGGGTATTTATGAATATAGCAAGCTCAAGATGTGATCTTAATTTAAATTGAGACATTTAACATAAAATACATATAGTATGTGCATATTTCTACCACAATTATGAAAATTGATGTAACAAGAAACAACTTTCATTACAATGTTTTAATTAGTTAACTTCATTGAGCGTGCACTGTAATTAGTCTAATTTCCTTGTGATATGTGTGTGTGTGTAAAGAAAGAAGGTCAATTAATATTTGTTGCATCGCTATGCAGCCCATTCACGGCTAGCATGAATTTACGAGCAGAATTTCCAAATTTGGATTGAATCATTTGAAATTTTTAAAATTGTTGCACATTTAATTTTTATATTTCTCTAGTTGCGTTATAACTTGCCCCTATGCTCTTTTCTATTGCATTAAATTAAATTGTTTCGTAATTCTATCAATTGAATATTGCTATAAAATGATTAATAATATTTATCAGTGTTCGCGTGGCTAGATTCCAGATCTGTACATTTACTTAGGTATAAAGTACAATATGTGAATGTATGTATATACCTCTGTATAGCCAGAACTCGTGTGGCCCCCACAATGAGAACCCGTTTCCTACACACTCAATCAATTTAAAATGCATTGAACCTGTTTTCTTAGCCTCCCCTTTCACCCCGCCTTATCAGTTCATTGCAGCTGTTCTCCCCATTTCTATTAGCATGCCTTCTCGCCGCTCTCCCTCCTCTTGACATTGCGTCATGATCATCATCTTTTGCTGATCACTCGTCAAGCGCGTGCTCGCTTAGCAACACAATTTTTTCTTACCATATGGGGGTCCCTCAGTGTCTATGTTGCTAGCCTTTATACTCTGTTTGGAAAAACTAATACCGGGTTTCTTTGATTTGTGAAAATGTGTATTTTGTAGCAATTAGCTGATCTACTAATGATTGTTTAAAATGATGCAAAAAGATCTGAAAATTGAGTATTTAACAGTCATGTGCTTATGGTTTTTTTTTGTTACACTTGTATTTTGTTTTATTTCATATTCAATTTATAAAACGCTGCGTGAGTTGAAAATTGTGCGACGTCAACGGCGACGTGAGCAACGGCAGGTATACTGCACATACATACATTCACACATACATACAACATAGTTGCAAGGGCGCAGTCAGTTTTTCACGAAGGAAGAGGCCCAAGTTGTTCTGTTTATATGCATACATAAGCCATCATATGACCCCTTTAGCTACGGCTTTGCATAATGTACATATTGCCTACGCCTACATCTCTGTTATGTGCTTTGCCAAGCTGCTGTTACTATGCTGTTAAAATCTTGAACCTTTTTTTGATTGACACGTGTGGTCTTAAAAATGCATTTTCAATGTGTAATTAAAATATTTAGTTGCTTACCCGCTGATAAGCAGCAACAAGCAAAACATTTATAATTTCATTTTAAAGCAACAAAGCGCGGCTTTGTACATACACGCACACACACACAGGCAGATAGACCCCAACGGTAAATTTGAGTGCAAAGTCCCAAGTCGCCGGGGGCGCTCTGTTATTGACGCTGACGTCACAGCAGCGCAAAAGCAAAGCAAAAGCAGAGCAATGCTGACCAGAGCCACGCAGCGGCATTGTCTCAATTACTGTTTTTCAAGCATCATATGGCACTTGTTCGACTTTAAACAGTTTCAATTTTGTTTGCATCGCTCATAATATTTTCAATTATGGTGATATATGTATCAGCAACAGCAACAACAAAAGTAACAACAACAACAAACAGCAAACACAAACATAACAAGCATAAGCAAACGTGAACGATCAGCAAAAGCAACAACACAAAATTAACACTCACTGTGCGAGTGCGAGTCCAAAGTCCAAACGGCATTTCAGAGACGCGAGTCCAAAGTCCAAGTCGTATGCATTTGTCGGGTTTTTCTGCTCATCGCCCCGCATATTGTTGTGCTAGTCATAGCCCCCCGCGTTCATCGCTCCACATGTTCACGTTTACAATTTTGTTTGTGTTTCTTTTATTGTTGCGCCGCGCTCTCACTCTCTCTCTCTCACACTCTCTTTGTTTTTATTACATGTTTTGTTGCTTCTCCGTTTTATTTATATTTTGCCTTGTAACGCCGTTACTCTCTTCGCTCTTAGCTGGCGCTCTTGAGTTGAAAACATGCGGTCGTGTTTTTGATTGCATGGTAAGAAAAAAATGTTACAGCCGCTCTTGATGTGTTGTTGATTTTACGTACCAAATAAAAGTTGCAGAGCAATAACATTAAGTAAATTTGTATGTATGTACGTGTTTATGTATATTTAGTATGAACGTATTACGAAATGCAATAAATGCCAAAAAATTGTGATTGTGACAATGCCGTGGGGCAATATTTTCAATTCAATTTTGTGTCACCTTCAGGGGGCGTTGTTCAATTTTCAATATTGTGATAGCACAATCAATGCAGCTATCAGCTAATGCTTGCTGACGTCACACGCCCACCTGGAAGGCGTGTCAAGTTGTCAACAAGTAAAGAGGAAAAATTAATGCACTTGAATGCTTTGAACTGTGTTATACTCTGTTTTTTCAAATCAAATTTCAAAACTCTAGCTCACTAAATGTGAATTTCGCATTTTGGTGACTAATTATTTAGGAAATTTGAAAAGAATATTTTTAGCCATCCGCATACTAAATTTCATGAGTTTAGCTATAAAAATGCAAGAGTTATAAGCATTTAAAAATTTAAAATCTTATTTTTAACATTTGGGAACAGAGTAGCTTTAAAATGTCCCAAGTCATCTTTAAAATGTCCCAAGTTTACAGTCGAACACACACACACACAAATAAACTTTTGTCACCGGCTTTTGTTGAAAACCAAATAAAAAAAATAAAATACAATATGTAAGTTCACATTTTTTTTTTGCCTTTTGCTTGCGGATTCGCATTTTATTTAATTTTAGCGAATCGAAACGAACAAAAATGTGGACTTTGTACTTTTAGGTTGGCAACGTGGTTTTATTTTTTTTTGTGTATTATTTATTTTTCTTATTTTTTGTAGTTTTTTTTCTTGTTGTTGAATGAATTCGAAACGCTTTTGAGTTTAACAAAATAAAGCAACAATGCCAAATGCTAAATAACTATAATTACCCGCACACAGTACATGAATATTTATTAATCACATCTTTATATACTAGATTTATAAAAATGTTATCACATTTTTCAATACTACATATATAAAATCTAAAAGAAAGCTATAAATAAATATGTGCTTATAAATTTTTACATAATTTGTATCGGAACAGAATTTAAATGGTTTATAAAAATTATATGAAATTTGGAAGACGTATATATATTTGGTATTGTGTGTTAGAAAAAGTCTCTTTTTTTATTTATGGCTATATTTTTAATTTAAAAAAAAAAAAAACAAAACAAAAAAATCAATTTGCAATATTTTTTGTTTTTTTTTATTTCAATTTTGCTTTAAGTTTCCGGGTTCAATATCCAAATTCTACAATAGAAGCTACACAATTGTTTCTATGTATAATTTTGCTAATATTGCTTAACATTTTTTATATAAAATTTTTAAATATTGCTTAACATTTTTTATATAACTTAAAAGCATTTTTTTCTATTTTATTATATTTTAAATTAATTTGCAATCTTTTAGGACTTTATTTTTAAATGTTCTTATGATATAAACAGTATTTGAAGAGATTATAAGATATGGGCTTTGAAATACTTCTTATACTTTCCACATTATTTTTAAAAAAATAATGTTTTTAAATCTAAGAATTGTAAAATTTTCCCAATTTAAAAAAAAATCCTAAAAATACAAAGCAGAAAATTCCTTGTATGTTTGTACAAAGAAAACTTTTTGGAATTTCCTAAAATTTTACGAATTTAAAGGAATTATAAATGATTATCATAGAATAGTATTAAAAAAATATTAAAATATTTATTTATTCTACCAATATTTTCTCTTTAAAATATTTATTAATTCTACTAATAATTTTCTCTTTAAAATACAATTTTTTTTTAAAATCGTTTTTAGAAAATTTCTACCAAATTAATTCCCTATTCTCTGCCTGACTTTTACTAATTGTAAGCTTTTCACAAAGCTGAAGAACTCTTTAGAATTCAATTGCTATTTGCATTTTGTTGCAAAATTTCCCAATTAATGGGTTCAATCATCGTAGCTAACGATTCGTTATGAGTGCACTCATGAATGCGATTCACAAACATTCAACTAATTAAGCCGCCACATGACGTTGACAGTTGCGGTGACTTTTGAGACGGGGTATTGGGGGATTTTTGTTGTATGCAAATTGCAATTAATTACACACTTATATAATCCAGTTTGGCAGATCGTTTTACATGCAACTTCGACTTGGCAACGTTTTAAGCTACTTGTAAATGAAATTTAATTCATCGTCATTGTCATCGTTAGCTTCCTTTATCATCTCTATTGTCAACGTCATTGTCATTTTGATTTTGTATTTGTGGAGAACTTAGAGATGGGAGTGTAAAATAGTGAGCGATAGTTTAATGGAAAAAATAAAATAAATAAATATAAATAAAATAAATATAAAAATAAATAGAAAAAAATATAAATATAAATATAAAAATAAATAAATATAAATAAATAAAAATATATTTATTAGAATATTTTGAGACTTTATAGAGTTGGTTTATATTAAAGAAAATTAAATTTCTTTAGTGCAATATACACGTATCGATTTATATCGATATATTTATGCATTTGTTTGCATTTCTACATTAACTGAGAGAATTGAATTTATAGAAATTAATAACAAAATTATAAATTTAATAAAATATTCAATATTTTAATTTAAATTTAGAAAAAATATTAATGTTTGTATTATTTTTTAAAATTTGTAGTTCCATCTCTAAACGGAAATGTTTTTCATTTCGATACATTTATAGGCGAAGACCACAAGGGGCACGCATCATATTCAAGGTCAACGTTGTGGAAGAGTGGGTGGTAGTGTAAGGGGTGTGTGAAGGAGGGGAACGGCCACTTGAGAAGTTGTGGCAAGCAAAATGTATCTAATGAAGCCTCTCGAGAGCTGTGTCAAACAAAGATTTGAATCAAACAATTTATATGCATGTGAAAGCAGTTGAAAGCAATTAATTTATGGCAAATATTTTGCATAAATGTTAGTATTATTATTATTATGATTCTAAATGGTATTTTTGAACACAATTTTAACAATTAATATAACTTTAAGGCTTTTGAAATGTTTTTCTGTTAAATTTTCTATTTTTTCTAAACATTTAATCAATTTATTTATTTGCTGAGAGCAGGCCAATTGAATTCTGCGTAAATTGAAATAATGGGTATTATTAAATAGCAATATTTTAATAAAAAAAAAAAAAAAAAATTTATAAAACTTACTTAAACTCAAATGCTGCTGAATCAGCAAGGATTTTCCATAATTTAATGAGCTTTAATTACAATCGTGATCAATTCAATTGTATTGTACTGAAAATTTTCAATTAATCCAATTGTATATTGTACTCAAAATTTCAATTAATATTTAATACCGGAAAAACCTTGTAACAAATTCTTAATTAATAACTTTTAAGCTCAAATGCTTGTTTATTTTACAAAACAAAAATTTTAATGTTAAAATTGAAAGCCCCAAAATAATTTTAAGCGCCTTGTTACGTGTTTTCTACCCCTCCAAAAAATAAAAGTTGCCTTTTCATTTTTGTTGCTTCCTTCAAACATCAACGCACATTTTTCACCCACTTCTATTGTCCCCTCTCCTCTCTGCCTATATATACACAAAAGTTCATCCAAAATTCTGCGGTTGCCTAATTGGAAAGTGAAAATGTGCGAGGCGCTGAGGCGTGACACATTTTGGTAGCAACTTGTTGCCTTGGCTACCTGGCGGCTGTTTGCCACTTGCCCCACAAGTTGTCTCATTATGCAAAGTGCTTCAGGGGATGGGTAGCAAAACGACAGGGGTCGGTTGTTTGCTTGGTTGGTTGGATGGCAAGGGGGTACACTGTGTGTTCTGACATGACAGCATAAAAAAATAGAAAAGTTTATTGCTTTTGGCATTTAATTTTTGCTTCATTTTCATCATAGAATACAACAAAGTTAGGTAACTTAATGCTCATTATGCTATTAATACAAAAAAAAACTATAAAAATAATATCGATTAAAAAAAATGTTGTTATCGATACAAGGATTATTTTATAAAGCGACTCTAAAACAAAAATGTGAAGCTAAAATTGAATGTTCTGTATTTTTCCATTGATTAGAAAAGTTTTAAAGAAAAATTCTAATTAATTTAAATTAAAAAAAAAAAAAAATAAAATACTAACAAAATTTACATTTTCAATTAAATATTCTTCAAATTTGCTATTCAAACAGGAATATAAAATAAATAACGAGCTATAAAAAATCGATTATTATCGAAACAACGATTACTTTATGAAGCGACTGTAAAGCAAAAATATTGACGCCAATGTTGGATGTTCTGCAATTTTTCTTTGATTAGGAAAGTTTCAAAGAAAAATTCTAATTAATTTAAATTAAAAAAAAAAATACTAACAAAATTATCGCTAAATTTATATTTTCAATTAAATTTTCTTTAAATTTGCTATTCAAACACGAATATAAAATAAAAAAAGAGCTATAAAAAAATCGTTGCTGCTTAATATCGATAGAAATGTTATTATCGATACAAAGATTATCATATAAAGCGACTCTAAAACAAAAATATTGACGCTAAAATTGGATGTTCTGTATTTTTTCTTTGATTAGAAATGTTTTATACAAAAATAACAATTTATTTGAATTAAAAAAAAAAATACTTTTTTCTTTATTTTATTTTTTATTTTTTTAATTTTACTTATTTATATATTTTTAATTTTAAGGCATACGAGGATTGCCAAATATCCCCTTTGTGACCTTGTTTATTTATTAATTCAGCCTTATAAATTAAAAATACTACAAAAATATCAATAAATCTACATTTTCAATTAAATTGGTTTCAAATTTAGAATATAAAATAAATAGCGACATTTCGCACAACTCTCGAAACAGACAATAAAATGCAACCAGTATAGGGTATGAGGGGGAGAAAAAAGAATGCAGAATGCACTGCAAAACTGGGGCTTGTCTGCAAGAAAGTAACGGTTAGGAGGGAATGTGGGTGGATTGGTATTTGGAGGAGAGAGGGCTGCGATGGTGTTGATGGATGCCTGGTATGCCCAGTTTAGATTGCCAGTTATAACAAAAACCGACAGCAACGTCATCGGCTTAACTATGCTGATTTGCAGTTGGTTATGTTGTCGTTAAACTATACCTTAAAAAAATGTCATTTAAATAGGGTATATTAGCTGAGTAATAACTAGAACTAATTGAGAATTAATAAGACTTTTTTGAGAATTAATAGCACTTTTTTTAATTAGTATTTAGTTTGGTTTCGATATATAGAACTATATAATTTTTTTTTTTTTTAGATCAAAAACTATTTAGATGAACTGTTCAGTTAAATAGGAATTTTGTTTTTTTTTGTCAAAAAATGCCTATAATTCTATAACTATAAAAAAACCATATTAAACTTATGAACTCTTTGATTAAAGTTGCTAAAATATGCATTGTTTAATTAGTTTTTTAATTAATGTTTTTATAAGTTTAGCTAATATTAACTTATAAGTATTCTGTGGTATTACATTTTGTAATTTAAACTTAAATTCAAGCTAAGCTAAGTCTTATAAAACCCGCTAAAAATATATTTAAAAATTCTCAACTCTAAAACTGACGAAATTTAATCTTTCAACTTTCAATTCAAATTAAGATTATATTTTTACAATATAAAATATAAATATCAATATTTATTTGTAGTTTTTTCTCTTTAATAGACTTTTTTATTTTCCTTAGAAAATAGATTTTCTCTATTTATTTCTTCAAAAATATTTTAATAATATTTATTAAAAAATATTTATTTGTAGTTTTTCTTGTTAATAAGCTTTTTTATTTTCCTCAGAAAATGGATTTTCTCAACTTATTTCTGCAAAAAAAAAAAAAAAATTAAAAACATGAAAACATTTTTTTTTTTTACAAATTGATAAAGATTCTAATGGAATTAAATTTCAAATATTCAACATTGTGCCCAATTCTAATCAAAGTGATCTTTATTTAAAGGTTATCCTATATGTTTCTAATTTATTTTAAATATATATATTTTTTATAGCATATCTCATAGTCTTGCATTGTAAATTCTTTGTTATTCCAGCGTTTCGTTGTTATTGTCAACGCTGACATGCAGCAAACATTTGAATTTCTTCCATTCGCAATGATGACAACACGCTCGTTGCATAAGCAAATATTTCGAGGCTTTAACATTCATTCAGAGTTCTAGGGAGCCTTAGCATACCCTTACCACACACAGACACACTCTGATACCCTTATACGCCCACAGTTGTGCTGTCATGGCAACGTTGTTGTATTTGACAAACTCGTAGACAGGATAACTGACAGGACATTCGCAGTTCTCAGTTGCTTTCAACTCAATGTTGTTGCTGCCGCCTGCCTGCCTGCCACAGACAAAACTGAGCTGATAAGCATCAAAAACATTTCGAAGCTTAAAAAAAATTGCTCTTCAACTTTTTTTTTATATATATGTATGGAATAAATAGGATAAAAGTTAAAAGTAACTTTCGCTTTTGCTTCTGCTAAACTAATTATAAAATCTCATTAAATTTTTTTGTTTTTTTTTTTCTGTATTTGTTTAATTACAAATTTTGTTAGATTTTTGTTAAATGTTTGGAATTAAATAAAAATAAATGAGTTTTATTTCTACTGAACAAATAATTTCTCTTTTTTAATCAGATTAAACACACATACTTTCATATAATTTGCAAATTGTGTTCCAAATTTCACTTGTGAATTAATTTCACACGAAAAATGAACAGTCTCAGCACTTCCGAGTAAATTCTAATATTATTAAATTGGGAGAATATTTTAATCTATATTTTATTTAATTACAAATTTTGTTAGATTTTTGATAAATGTTTGGACTTCGAAATAAATGATAAAATGATTATTATTTCTATTGAACAAATGATTTTTCTTTTTGGAAATTAATTTTTGTGTTTCCCAATTTTATTTCTCTTTTTTGAAAGTAATATTTTTGTGTTCTTAATTTCGAAAGAAATCATTTCACTTTTTTGGGATCAATGCATTTGATTAAGAAACTTAAGTTAGAGAAATTTTAAAATTAAATAAATTGTAATATTATTTTAATATAATAAAATTGAAGATCTTTGATTTTTTTGCATTGAAAGTTTGATAAGATTAAAAATACGTACTTTCATATATATTGCAAAATGTGTTCCAAATTTCACTTGTGAATTAAATTCACATGAAAAATGGACAGTCTTAGGACTTGGGAGTTTTGTACTCCAAGGAAATCCTAATATTATAAAACTGGGAGAAGATTTAAATATATCTGAAGATTTAAGGCAGAAATTCATAAAACTAAGCTTAAATTAAAAATGCTTAAAACAGAAAATGTTGTTACAAATAATAAATAATATTAAAAATATTGTTATATGACATAAAATTAATAATAAAAGGAGAAAATATGAAAATTAAAGTAAAAATTAAACTAATATTATTATGTCAATATATAATGCTTATAATATTATTATTATGTCAGTATATAATACTTATAATATTAGTTTATTTTTAACTTAAATTTTTTATATTTTCTTCTTTTATTTTTTTTGATTAGGAATTAAATAAAAACTTGTTATTTACCATAAAATGTTATTTTAAATTTATTTATTATATAATTACTACAAATAATAAATAATAATTAAAATATTGTTTTATGACATAAAATTAATGTTATATATACTTATAATATTAGTTTATTTTCATATTTTCTCCTTTAATTTTCTTTGATTAGGAATAAAATTAAAACTTTTTATAAGCCATAAAAATTTTATTTTAAATTTATTTTTTAAATATTTATTCAATCAAAAACCTTTAACTTATATATTCAATCAACACCCAACTAAATGATCACATTTCTTACAATCTTACAGGTATGTTCGGCTCAAGGACTTGTCTGTGAAATGGAATACTTTGGCCTGGAATCCTGGACGCCGAATCAAAAGGAAACGCGTCCACATCATTGGTGCAATCTGAGGAATCGTCTTTATGGTGATTCCGGCAGCAGTGGCAGTGGCATACAATTGATGCTGGCACTGCGTGTTAAATTCTGGGTACCCGTACATCGTATCCTGCAGGAGAGTGCACGCAATTTGTTCTATATGCAGGCCAGGCAGGATCTGCTGGAGGCACGTCTCTATGCGCACAATTGGAATAATGCTGCCAAGTTGGCAGCGTTGCTTTGCCACGCGGATGGTTTGCGTTTCAATGAGCAATCCTTGCGTGCCGAATGTCCTATTCGGATGCGGCAGGAGTTGCAGCAACAACAATTGGCACAGCAGCAACAGCAGCAGCAGCATAAATTGAAGAAACAACGCAAAGAGAAGGACAATATGTTGAACTTCAAAAAGCGACGTCTATCCAAACAAAAATCCATGGAATATATCGAATGTTGTGCATTGTCTGCAACAGCAGCAGCAACAACATTATCTGCAACAAATGTGGCAAGCAGCAGCAACAGCAACAGCAGCAACAGCAACAGCAGCAGCAACACTAACAACAGCAGCAATATTACCAACAACAACATTAACAACAGCAACAATTTGAATACCAACAACTTGCAACCTTCACCCTCAGCTTCAGTTTCCTTCTCCGCCTCCAGTTCAAGCAGTCCAAGTCCCAGCAACAGCAGCAGCAGCCATTGCGATCTGGATGAGCGTCTGGCCAGCAATCCTTTGCGTCTCTATGAACCCTATTTAATCCTGACGGGAGCTGATAGTGAATTACCCGATGATTTTCTACGTCAAATCGCCCAGGAGCATAGCAAATTGGCCAAGTTAACAATGACCCAAAAGTCAGCCAAATATTGGTTGTTAAAGGAAATCCAAGAGTTGCATGGCTACGGCGAGGAACTATTCAGCGGTGTGACCACAAATGAGAGTGCCACACACTGTGACATTGCATTGGGCGTACACGGCATTACGGTCATTCGTGGGGATGAAAAAGAAAGGTAGGTTTTATACGGAAGATACCAAAAAAAAAAAAATCATTAAAAAAACTTTAAAATTTTTCTTTAGAAACATATCTAAAAAGTGCATTGAAAAGCAACTGAAAGCTTTATTGTAAATAAAGCACTAAAATGCTTTTAAAAGCTTTAGGAAAAGTATTGTATAAATCAATTGATTTATAAATATCCTAAATTTAGCATTGCCTTCAGTCTGATATAAAGTGCTTTAAGAGCACATTAAAATTTTAATAAAATATTTAGTTAAAGAAATCTGAATTTGCATATTTTTGGCTTTTAATTAGTTTTTAGCATTGCCTTCAGCATCAAAATAAAGTGCTTTAAAAGAAAATTAAAATTTTAATAAAATATTTAGTTTGATAAAATATATGTTTACATATTTTTGGCTTTCAATTTGTTTTGTGCTTATTTAAAATTGTTTATTTCCTTTGCTTGTGCTTTTACATTAAAGCTTTATTTTTAATATATTGTATTTATTAAGAAACGATTCTTTTTCTTTGAGATAAGAGCTCAAATAATTGTCAATTTTAAGGCTGTTAAGAAGTGCTTTAAAAGCACATTTAAATTTTAATAAAATATTTAGTTTGAAGAAATTTTTGTTTAAATTTTAATTTGCATATTTTTGGCCTCACTTGAATTGTATATATTAAAAAAAATTATTTATTTCCTTAAAGAAATACTTTAAATGCTTTAAAATCACATTAAAGCTTTATTTTTAATATATTGTATTGCTGAATATTAAGAAACGCTTCTTTTTCTTTGAGAAAAGAGCTTAAATAGTTGTCAATTTTAAGGCTGTTAAAAATTGCTTTAAAAGCACATTAAATTATTTAGTTGGAAGACATTTTTCTTTCAGTATGAATTTGCATATTTTTGGCTTCCAAGTTACTTGTCTATTTAATAAAAAGCCTTTATTTCTTTTAAGAAATACATTAAATGCTTTAAAAGCACATTAAAGCTTGATTTTTAATATATATAGAGAAATGGTTCTTTTTCTTTGAGATAAAAGCTCAAATAACTGTCAATTTTAAGGCTGTTGAAAAGTGCTTTAAAACTTAAAACTTTAATGAAATATTTAGTTAAAAGAAATTTTTCTTTCATTTTCAATTTGCATATTTTTGGCTTCTTTTTGCCTTGTGTATATAAAAAAACCATTTATTTCTTTTAAGATATACATTATAGGGTTTAAAAGCACTTTAAAGCTTTATTTTTAATATATTTTATTTATGCATTTATTGCTTTGAGCTAAAAGCTCAAACAATTGTCAATTTGAAGCGAATAGCAAAGTGCTTTAAAAGCACATGAAAGCTTTAATTAAATATTTAGTTGATAAAACTATAGACTAAATTTTAAATTTGGATATTTTTGGCTTTTAATTCAGAAATCTTTTATTATTTTAGCGATATACACTAAGTGCTTTAAAAGCTTTATTTTGTTCTATATTTTATTTATGCATATATTAATTTTTTTAATTTTTTTTCAGTATCCCATTCAGTGCCATTGCCAATGCGAAGTCATCAAAGCGCAGCTTTAAGCTGGAATATGTGGATGATCACAATGATCCCAAGGTGTTGGAAATTAAATTGCCAAAGGAATCAATTGCTGGTGATCTATATCGTTCCATAACGGAACGTCATGCATTCTATGTATGCGAAAAAGTGCGCGGCGTGGTGACCAATCAGTATACACGGGATCTTAAAGGACTCATTGCGTCCATGTTCAAGGAGGATACGGAGCTGGGCAAACGTTATGTTTTCGATATACAATACACATGCCGGGAGGTGCATGATCAGGCCAGACGCAAACTGCATCCCATGGGCGGAGATATGGCCGCCATGGTGGCCAACGATAGCAGCGGCAGCTCTGATCCTACCCAGGATCTATTTAATCTGGCCGATGGCGCTGGAGGCGATGGGGATGGCGGTGCTGCTGGTTTCATGGCCGGCAAGATAGATTTGGCCATACGCGAAAAGGAGGCGCGTGAGGCGGCGATTGAGCGCTGCGTGGATACAAGGATCACAGAGGCAATGCAGTGTAAGATCTGTATGGATCGTGCTATCAACACAGTGTTCAATCCGTGCTGTCACGTCATTGCCTGTGCACAGTGTGCGGCTAGGTGAGTGTACAAAAAAAAATGCATATACTTCATATTTATTTATATTTAGAGGGTATCTGTGGTAGTAGCAAAATATAGAGTTATATTTGAGACCCATTAAGGGTATATATTTAGTTCATCAGTTGCTTAAAATGTCTCGTTTTACACATATTTTGTACGATGGTTTTTAATAATACTCTAAAAATATAAGAACACCATCAAAGTAAGAAATTATTGCATACTTTTGTGCGCTAGTTGTTGCACACTTTTGCGTCTCTAATTCCCAAACGTCTGGCTGGAGCTTGAGCTACTTCTCTGTATATTCAAAATATTATTAATTTTAATTTTATGTTTTAAATATTTTCATTAAATAAGTATAACGTCCTTTCAATTAACAAAAAATGTGGTTCATTAATATGTTTAATGAAATATTCCTTCTTTAATTAAACAGAATATTTCTAAAGCTGTATAATAAATTAAAAATAAAATGTTTCAGTGGAAATAAAGAACAAAATGTTAATAATAACAGAATAGAAGACTTAATAAACTTCTTAATAAAACATGTATGAACAACATTCTTAGTTCTTTTTCCATTCAAACATTGACATCGAATGATATTTAATAGAAAACTCCAGAATTGTGATAGAAATATTTATATATTTTAATGAGTAATGAATATGTTTTTAGCTGCTCACTTGGCAATAACTTTGCATTTATTTTTTACAAACAAAAATCCTATTAAAACAATTTTTTTATAGAAAATTTTTTTATAGAAAATTTTAATTTTAATCCGAAATAAGTCCTATGACAGGTTCACAGTCAATTTTATTAATTTTTAATGATAATAATGATATATATTATGATATGATATTAATGATAAACTACTATAATATTATATATATTTATCATTATATAATATTAAAATATTGGAAGATATTTTGATTTACTAGAGACTTGTAGACTTTTTTCTTTAGAATCAACAGTTTTTGCCTTCTACTTCATTTTCGAATTTATTTACATTTAATGAAAAGTCGAAAATCTAGTTTTTTTTGACTACCTTAAAAACCGTCCCTATTTTTTAAATATATTTTTTTAAACTTATTTTCATGAATATTGAAAGATGTATTTTGATTAACTAGAAACTTGTAGACTTTTATCTTTAAAATCAACCATTTATGTCTTCTACTTTTATGTTTATTTTTCTTTTTAAATAAAATAAACTAATTAAGTTTTTTTAATATTTATATTTCAGATGCAACAATTGCCCCAACTGTCGCGTTAAGATAACCAGCGTAGTCAAAATCTATCTGCCACCCGAACTGCGCACCAGCCAAACCGTTGTAAACAGCACCAGTAATAATTGTGGCAGCAACAGTTGCAACAACAGCAGCAGCAGCAGCATCGTTGGCCCCCTGGCGGATCCACAGCAGCAGCAACAGCAGCAATCCGAACAAGTGGATAATACAGTCTCTGAATCAGCTGGAGCAACAGCAACACCAACTGTGCCACCTGGTGGCGCCACAAAAATGACAACGGCTGCCTAGAATTGGTTGTGCTCGCTGCTGTTCCGGCTGATGGAATGGGTCTGCGTGCCGATTGTTTAAAAATACAAAAAAAAGAAATATATATATATATAAAGAGCATTTGATCATATATTATATTGATCAACTGATTGATTGATTAATTGATTGTTTGTTTGTCACATCATAATCATTAAACGTGATCTCATGTTGCTGTTGAATCTATTGACCATTTAAATATATATAAAACATTTTGAGGGAACAAACCAAAAACAAAAAAGAAATATAAAAATATAAAAATATGTAATTTTTACAGTAAAAGAAAAAACCCAACTTAGAACTTAGTACTGAACTCGTATCTTTACTAAAAGTATTTTATGGATATATACCACGACTATAAAGTGCTATTTAACCTTATCTAAGACTTCACTATTTAGCCTGTTTAGATTGTAAAAAAAACAAACGATAAATGCCTATACTACTATTAACTACATCTATAAGTACTATGATAAACTATATATATTTGTAACAAAAAGAAATAATCTTATATACACGAATGTACTAGTACAATATGGCCCTTTAAGCGCTTTACATATAAATATATAAGTATGCACTCGTTAATATGTACTTTAATAACTTTTCGTTTATTTTAAAGAGAAAACAAAACTCCAGATGTATTTATTATGCCGAAAAAACTCTTAGTATTTATTAAAACTAAAGTAAAAACATTATTATATATATATATTTACTTTGCCCAATAATACGCCAGCCCAAATTCTCATGTAGCTTACTAATAGTACATATATCTTTATACATGTCTATATATATATATGAATATATGTATACTCGAACATAGTTAATTAGGACAAAGCGTACAATAATCACAAGTTTAAGGAGCAAATAGTACATAAGTACCTGCTATAACTGCAAAATGCATGTTTCTCTGCTGCAGATATTAAAAACAAAAACTAAAAAACGTACTCAATAATAAATGTTAACAAATGTTATACCATATATATATATACATATATATATTTACTATATATTCGATGAATTTATTTGGTTTTTTTTATTTGGTTTTCCCTATTTTGCTGTCCAAGAAAGTTTTCCTAAAATTGAACATTTTACAGATTTTATTGGTTTAGACGATTTTTACTTTTTCTTTGTTATTTTAACAGTTTTGGAAATTTTAGACCAATTTTTTACGTTTTAAATCATACAATGGAATATCATGCACTTTAAAAATCTTGAATTTAAAATATGTCTGAGTTCTTGATTTACAATAGCCGAAAGAATCATTTCACTTGACAGAAGCTTTCCTCTGTATTTTAATATATATATTTCCGACGATATATTCGAAAAATTCTTAAAGCCTCTCTTAGTTCATAGAAAAACAATTAATGAATCTTTAATTTCATTTTGGCCTTATAAAAAGAAATTTCTAAGAAATTGCTTCCCACGTAACGTTTATAATTTACAAAATTTATTTTTCTTAGTTCGTGCTTTATTTAAATAACTATTTAAAGATCATTAATAAAAAGAAATATTATATATAAATTCATAAATTTGTCCCAAATTCAGTCTTGCAATCATTTCTAATTCATTTATGCCAAACCCAACATTGTGATTTTAATAACTTGGCTAAGAAGCCAATGCAATTGGCTTATTGAGAGTCTACTTCTGAACCAATACAGCATATTCTGTAGAAATAAAATATTAAATTGGGCTTGATAAGTCGTTCTAATATAATAGATGTTATTTTAGGTTTATTTGGAATCTACACTTTGCTTGCTGACAGCTGCAAATAACGCTTTTAAAAATTGGCGCG
This sequence comes from Hirtodrosophila alboralis, assembly GCA_035043045.1. Taxonomy (NCBI): domain Eukaryota; kingdom Metazoa; phylum Arthropoda; class Insecta; order Diptera; family Drosophilidae; genus Hirtodrosophila; species Hirtodrosophila alboralis. The sequence goes on from JAWNNH010000255.1 coordinate 26,034, forward strand.
TAATAGTTACATTGCTAACTTATCGAAATGGCATCTATCGTGCGACCACCACAACTCCCAATGCATAAGTGGGTACACACTGACTAATTACGGCGAATTGAAAAGAAGGAAACCGACAGAACATTCTGTTAATTTTACAGATTTTAAAACATATGTTTTAGGACCAGCACACAAAGTGCAAACAATTTAATTTAACTTGACTTAATAAACAAGCTAGCTAGTGAAATGCCTAGAATAAGCATCAAAAGACAAATTCTAGACTTCAGAATTGAAAATACATTAAACGAGATTGAATTAGTTGAAGGTAAAGTACTTAAATATATAAAATGTGGAACTTGTATTGATTTTCTTATGTAGACATTATGTTTGGCAGAGAACGTGAAGAGGAAATTGATGAACTGATGGATGATCTACTAGATGATGCAATTGCCATTTATGCTTGTCGCCGTGGAATTGAAGCAAATAGTACAAAGGTCCAAAAAAGATATTGTGATATTCTTACCACATACACCGATGAACAGTTCCGGAATATGCTACGTATGAGCCGTGCCTAGAAAAAGCATCAAAAGACAAATTCTAGACTTTAGAATTGAAAATACATTAAACGAGATTGAATTAATTGAAGGTAAAGTACTTAAATATATATAATATGTAGAACTTGTATTGATTTTCATTTGTAGACATTATGTTTGGCAGAGAACGTGAAGACGAAATTGATGAACTGATGGATGATCTACTAGATGATGCCATTGCCATTTATGCTTGTCGCCGCGGAATTGAAGCAAATAGTACAAAGGTCCAAAGAAGATATCGTGATATTCTTACCACGTACACCGATGAACAGTTTCGGAATATGCTATGTATGAGCCGTACAAAATTTGTTCAACTTTTGGACATAGTACAGCATGATAAAATATTCACGGGTCCTGCCCAGCGGCTGAAAGTAGATTTACAGTTGGCCATAATGCTTTGCCGTTTGGGAGCAACGGGAGAGGAGGCATCGGTACGCAGAGTGGCTGAAAAATTTGGAATTGGAGTAGGTGGCAGTGTAGGCAAACTAACTGACCGTGTATTTTCAAGTATATTGAAGATGACGCCCAAATACATAAGGTGGCCAACAAAATTGGAACGGGAACGTCTTGTGAAATTCACAAATCATGAGCTACCGAATTGTATAGGATATGTTGGATGTCGTGAGATTCAGTTGTATGAAAAACCAAAAAAAGATTCTCATTTATTTCTATCCAGCGAAGGAAGCTATTGCATCAAATTACAGATTGTATGCGATCATAATATGCGTATTATACACGCTAATGTTGGCAAACCGGGTAGCTATACGGATGCCGTTGTCCTAAAAAACAGTCAATTTGTTCAAAACTGCGAACAGTTTTTTAATGGCAATCAATATATTGCTGCCAACTCTAAATATCCTGCTTCCAAACATGTGCGCACCCCAACATTAGATATGAAACCTGAAGAACGCGAAAAACTCAATCGTTATCTTGTCACAGTGGAAAATTGCTTCGATAAACTTATGGATAGGTTCTGTAGTCTTAAGGACTTTCGACTTCACGTATGTGAATTAAAAGGCCAAAGAATTGCCTCCAATTGGCTGATGGTCTGTTGTGTTTTGCATAATTTCTTGCTTGAAGAGCGAAAAATCGAGGCGTATTCTACCGATAGCGATGAAGACGAGTCTAGTGATTCTAGAGAAATGCTGTGAAAGCCAATGTTTACTTAAAAATAAATTATTTTTTTACATATTTTTAACATTTACCAAATTCGTTGTGCTGTATTTTGCCATATCTTGTATATTGGGATATATGTATTCATAATTTAAATTTCCCGCAAAAGTCGATTATTGCTAGGGTTGCTTACGTACACTGTTGCATTGGATATGTGCGAGAGGTAAACAAAATATTTCTCGTGAACTATTGCGATACTTTGGGCTAAGGAAGATACGCAGTGCAGCTGCAACGATTGCAAATAAAATGACTTTCTATCGATATATTTTATTAGTATTGGATATTCCAGCAATGTAAATTTGTTTTTTTTGTTTGTTTTATCAAATCTAACACAAAATAACATAAACTAAATTAAATATATTTCAATAAATTTGCTGGCAATTGATTAAAAATGTTATCAGTCAATTGAGTTATTGTTTTTTTTGCAGTAAATTATGCTATTAATATTAAGTCGATTCTCAGTTACAGGCTAAAATATATTTTTCTCATTGCTTTTATATAAAATATCAGAAAACACCAAATGCAATGTTTAGTAATTTTAAAATCCAAGAAGTCAAATCGATACTTGCAAATAAACTATCACGATAGTTACATGCACTAACGATAGCATGTGAAAAGAAAACTATCGAAGCTATCGATACTGCCCTGAATGGTTTCACAGCACTAGTTCGGCGTGTAAATCTAAATGTAAATATCGCACCGTCTGTGCCGAAACAGTGTGAAATAAATTAATAAAATAAATTCTAAAAATATTGCAAACAACGCGCTGTCGACGACTGCAAAAATCGTGTGCGTGTGTGTGCGTTTTACAGTAACAAATTTCAAGCAGCAGCACGTACAGTGGCCGCAGTAGCAACAAATGTGAATGCAAGGCAAATGCAAACAATTGAATAAGCGTTGCTGTCTGCTGCTGCTGCTCTCGCCCTTCCAACCTGCCCTGCTGCTGGGAGCAACTATATTTAACTAAAGTTGGCGCCGACGTCAACTAAACGCATTTGAAAGTTAGTGAAATTTTTAACATAACGTCTACAATTCTTGATTATTATTGCAAGCAGCTGGTGGGCCCCAATCGAGAGACCGACAAACGTCTTGCCGACGTGGGGGCTGGGGGCGCCGCTGCCTTCCCTCAGATCGTGATCGCAGTGTTTGTGTGTGTGTGTTTGACTGTGTCTCTCTCTCTCTGTGTGTGCGTCTGTGTGTTGTGTTAGTGTGAGTATGTGCGAAGACCACCGCAGTGACCATGAAGCGACGCGTTGCGCTCAATTCTGTGAATGTTTACAATAAAATACCTGCAAATGTTTCATTTGTACAATTGCAAAGCGAAATAAAGCAATAGTAAGCATGAGCATGAGAACAGCAGCAACAATATTTACAACAATAACAACAAACACGCTCTAATTTGCCCCGAAAAGCTCAATACAACAATTAAAACAGCTGAAAATACTTAACGAACGAACGTGCACGCACACAGTCATCGCATTAATTCGATATTCCATTTGTGCTCTTAAGCTTTAAAAGCTAAAATTAAACGTATATAAAGAAATCAGCGAAGCAAGCAAATCAAAAGAAGAAACGCCAAGTGCCTATGTATTACTTCTCTCGCTCTCACCTAATGTGTTTTTTTGGTGAATTTAAGCCGCTCTTTGACGTCACTATATAGTTTGTTGTCGTTGTTGTTGCCGGCGCCGTTGCCGTCGCCGCCGCCGCCGACGCTTACCTTGTGCTTAAGCCTTTATCACACTATCTCGCTCTCTCTCTCTCGTTCGCTCTCAATCTCTCACTCTCTTTTAAGCAAGGCTCTGCTTTTAATCGCTTCGCGCGCATCTTTATTTTAAATGCGTTTCGTGTTAAAATTTATTTTTTTTATTTCGTGCGCTCTCGTTTCACTCGCCCGCAGACGCGTGACTTGATTCTCTGTATATACAATACATATTTAGTATATGCATATGCCTATATATATGAGCGTATATATATGTACAGCATTTAATTTAATTTGATCTGGATCTGGATTATTCAACTCTAGAGGTCAGTATCTAAACACATATATAATATATCCATATCTATATATTTTTGGTTTTTTATTTATTTTTTTATTTAATTTTAATCAATCATTGGTCTCCACTGCGCTTTGGTTTGAGGCGGTTCCTTTTAGACCCCAATCGGCAATAAATTGTAAATTCAATTAATTTAAATCAATTTGACATGACATTCAGTTCAATTGTACAATTCTTCGGTTCGTTTTTTATACCCTGAACTCATTAGAAATGATTAAATGAGTATAATAAAATTGCAAATGTATATAAGAAACAGAAGAAAATGTCTTTGAACTTATAAAATATATATTGTATGTATATATTTTTAATCAGTATTAACATATTATAGATTTAAATGCATAGTAGAAAAATTAAATAATTTAAATAATCCTCTTAAACACTTCCACAAATAGAAATAAACGACTTAAAATAAAAATTCGGTAAACATATTCTTAATATTAAAATATTATATTCTTAATTTAAAAATGTTTATTCTATAAAATAATAATAGATATATTCAATAGCTCTCTGGAATATTAATTTTAAAGTCAAAAGATCGAAAAAAATACGGCACAAAAATATAATATTCTTCATTTTAAATTGTTTATTTGCAAATCAAGTGATTTAAATTTTCTAGTTTCTAAAAAAAATTTATAAATATAATCATTAGCTTTCTGGAAAATCGAGTAATGAAAAAAAACATCTCCAAAAATAGCTTCAAGAAAAACTGATTTTTAAAATTTAAAAAAGAAAGTCTGAATAAAAAATTTTAAAGTAGTTTTTTCTCATTTGGAATTCAAACATGTATTGGAATTAATTGGTTTTATAACTGACACAAAAAAAGTTATATATTTTTTTTCACAGTGTAATTGCTTAAAATAATTCCTAGGCAATTCTATATACACTGCAAAAATTTTATTAAAATTGAATAATAAACAAAAAAGTTACTATAAAGTAAATATTTTCTATACTAAGAATAACTGTCGAAAAAAAACTGCTTGCTTGCACTGCTTTATATTTATACCAAATTTAGGGTATCTTTTAGTTGAGCACACTCTGTTAATTGCCATAAAACATTAGTTCTGCCTCAATGTTACCCATTGCATTCCAAAAATTGCAAAAACTTGTGCATTCATGGCAAACTATGGGAAATTTTTTTCATACTTAATATTTATTATTATGGCATTCGATGCGCTTGTTAGGAGTTCGAAATTTTAATTGTGATTATATAATAATTATATATAAAAAATATAAATGCTTATAAGCTATACTTTTGTTGTATTTATGAGAAGCGGAACAGCTTTCAAACGCATATAAAAAGACCCATAAATAGTTGAGTTTAGTTTAAAATTAATTCTAAACCAATAATATCGCTTGATAAAGCTTAAAAGTATTACAACTGCTGAATTTCAATTTCTTTAATCAAATACAATTTAATTGAATAATATTTATAAAGTGTAGTTAAGTTGCTCAAGAGACAGACCTCTAAAATTCCCTACGAGCTAACAAATTTATTTATTTTTAATTTCAAAATACGATTATATATATTTAATATATTAAAATTTATTCAAATTAAATACATTTTCAATCTAATAAATATATATATTTTTTAAAATTATGAATAGGCACAAATAGGTCCATAATTCCATATACAGACATACATTTTAACTGTCTGTTGTAAATTTTTTATTTATCGGAATTCGTTGGAAATTAAATTCGAATGAAAAATATAAATAAAAGCTATTGAAACATAAGATTATAAACCAAGAAATAACTCTAATATTTAAATAAAAAATAAGTACACAATGATGAAAACAATTCTCATGTTCATGACAAAGTTCATGTTAATTATTATAAAGTTGTAAATTGTTCATGCTTTTTAACGCGATTAAAAAGTTGTCAATAAATTGGCAACAGCATTTTGTTGAGTTGAAAAAAAATGCTTGAATAAAATGCAAAAATTAAAATACACTACAATTTAATTTTGTTTGATAAAATGTTGATTACCTCCTTAAAAAAAATTAATTTTTCTATCAAATTGTTCTCTAAACCTTTATAAATATTTAACGAATTTGAGGTGGTATATAAATATATAGAAGTTTGTTTATTATTTGATCCAGAATATATCTGATATTTTATATTAACATAATTTTTATAGATTTCAAAAATATTTTTTTTATTTGTCTATAAATTTCCAAACTATAGTTTATGTTGTTTTCCGCGCTTAAGTAAAGTCTTTTTATGCAATTTTATTTTATTTATTACCATTAGCCACAGCATTCGAAATTAAATTTAAATCATGTCTCTAGCAACGTTTTATTAAAGCGTTGAAATTAAATAAAATGATTGTGTTTTGCCGTTAAAACGGTTTATTTAAATGCGTTTGTATTGCGCTTAACAACAGGAATCGACATGGTAAAATAAAATTATGATTTACACAATAATTAAATGTCAATTCATCTGCTCCTCATCTCGATTGCTCTCTGCACAATTCCCAGATACACGATGCTCCATACTCCGATTTCCCGTTTCCCCATACCCCTCAAATCCTCATTCCTTTCCATTTTGCGGTCGCTTTGGTTGAACTTTAAAAGCGACAACGGTTATTAATTCACCCTGTGCCGCCTGCCTTTGGAGCATTCAGGGAGCCTGGCGCTCCATAGCCCTTCTTCAATTTTTGTATCTGTCCAAATGTCCAGTAGGATGGAGAGAGGGATGTCCAGAGTTGGGGGGCAGTTCGAGGGCTCCAGTTGCGACAGTCGTTAATGGAAAAAATGTGAGGAACTCTTTTGGTTTTGTTTTTTAATAATACTCTTGCCAAAAAAAGGGTATTATAAATTTTTATTAAAGTGTTTAATGAATTTGAGGTGATATGTAAATATGTAGTAGTTTGTTTATTATTTGATCAAGTATATATCTGATATTTTTTTAATTATTCAGAAAGTTGTGGAAGTTATATATCACATAATAGAACGACTAAATAGATTGTTATACTATCTTTCTTTTTATTATTTGATCAAATATATATCTGATATTTCATATTATTATTGGAAAAATTATGGAAGTTATATATCACATAATAGCACGACTCCATAGATTTCTAAAAGTATGGCTATATAATCCGGCAAGTCTATATTCACACGACATATTGCGGATCTACAGCATTTTTACATAAAATCAAAATAAAATGGTATAAAAAAAGACTATAAAATTATTAACAAATTTATGTATTAATCCCCTACCTTATAAGGTATAATTTTATTCGTTTGTATGATCTCCAAATATTCCAATGGCTATAAAAAATATAGAGAATAAACTTTTGATTTAGGTTTTATTTCAAAATTTAGAATAATAAATAATTAAAAAAAAAAATAAAAGTTGTCAAACAATTTCAACTATAAATAAAGTTTCAGGTATAATTTTTATTCATCCATTGCATGAATTTGAAGTTGATAAAATAAGAAAAAAACTCCACAGTGCATATATGTCCAATAAACTTTAATAACTGCTTACAGAGTATCATTAAGTCGATTAACTTTGACTACAGCAAAGTTGTTATACCTTTTGCAGAGTGTATTTTATTTTTATTTTATAATTTTATTATATATTTTATTACGAAAAAATAGACATTTATGAAATATAAGGTGTTTTTATATATTATAAATAAACCGTAAATAACAAATAAATTATTATCTATCTATATGATTTATTTATATAATGATTATATGATTATATTATAATCTATAGTGAATGATACTTTTAAAAACTTTTTGATTAAAATAAATATACCAATAGAATCCTCTAACACTAATTTTTGCATATCAAATATGATTTGTAGATTTAGCAATTTTTTTTTTTTAATAATTTTGCAATAATAACAATTAGTTTTCAAGTTTACTTGAAATCTGAAAATGTTACTATTATTTTTTAAGCATAAAAACAGCCTTTAAATAATAGTTATGAAATAATTTTTAAATTAACCTCGAGCCGACTAGCAAAATCTCTTTAAAAATCAAAACTTCACCAAAATAAAAATTTTAACAATAATTATATTTTAAATTTTATTTGAAATTTATTCAAAGATGTGAATAATTTTATTTATTATTATTTTAAATTTGATTTGAAATTTATTCAAAGATGTGAATAATTTTATTTTGAATAACTTTCAAATCAAATTCAAAATATAATTATTAATTTTTGAGTGAAAATAACTTAAACTGAATATTAACAAAAATCGTTTGTTGTTGAAAAATAAAGAATTTTTTTAGATAATTTATAATTGTTACGGTCAACGATATAATAATATTACTATATATTATATAGAGAATAACGAACTGAGACGATTCAGCCAGATCTACATATATTAAAGTTATTTTAAAGCTATTTTAAGTTATTTAAGCTATTTTACAGAAACTTTTCACAGATGAAAACCTAATCGGATTACTATATCATATATTTTCAATAGAAACAATAGCTTAAATATTTAGTTGTTTGAAAAATTTTCTTGTGTTTAGAAATATTTCAATTAAAGTCTGCAATTTATTCCGTAATATTAAATAAGAAAAAATATTAAAAAACTTTTTTTTATACTTAAAATGAAAATTATCTCTGCCAGAGTATTTAAACTTCGGCAAGCAGCAAATAGTTTGTATTTTCTTGTTTTTTTATTTTGCTTTTTTTGGCGTTGGTAGAATTTATATTTTTTTATTAAGTAGAGCGTGGCCAAAAGGGTTATGGCAACATGTTTTTTTTATGCTTTTTTTTTCTTGCTGTTTTTTCTGTTATTTTAGTTGTTTTTTTTTTGTTTCTTATTTTTTTTTTGGCGACGGGATGCGTGCCCATAGCTCGACAACGAACGTCCTGCCATAAAATTGCATGCGCGAGTTTTGTTTTTTTTTTTCTCTCAGTCCCTGATATCCTTCTGCTGATTTTGTGTTTTTGTTTTCATTTTGCGAGCTATTATTTTTGCGAGCCTTCTTTTTTATTTTGTCAAAGTTTATTGCGTGGAATGCTATTTAATAAATTCCATTTTATGCTGTTCCCCTCCCTCCAAACCGAACCGAACCATCTCATACTCTTCATCATCCATTTCAGTTTTTTGTTGGCCTTGTTTTGTTGCAATGGAACAGGATTTATCTGCACTTTGTTGTTTGTTGTTGGCCAATGCAAATTTTTAAATTCAATTCTGTTATTCAAACGGCAAACACAATAACAAATTGCAAAATGAAACAACTAAGAATATTATTCGACTGTGAGTTACCCTTTAAAAGTTCTCGCTTTAGTTAAAGATTATAAATCTTTAGTACATTCTTATAAAAATATATATTTTTAATCAAAAAAAAGGTTTTAAATTTTTCAGACATTTTTATTTTTTATTTTAAATCCTTTAAAAGTTCTTGCTTTAGTTAAAAATTATAAATTTTTAGTACATTCTTATAAAAATATATATTTTTAATCAAAAAAAAAGGTTTTAAATTTTTCAGGAATTTTTTTTATTTTTATTTTAAACAGTTTCTTTTATTTATTTTTTCTAAATTTTAAGAAATATATAATTTATCCAAGCTCTTTGGTATCTAATAAATTTATAAAACATAAAATAATAGAATTCTGCTCTCATAAAAGTGACAAAAAAGGAAAGAGTATATTATTTGCCTTTATATATATGTATATATGTTTTTAATTAGCATAAACAGAAAACTATAATTTGATAAATATAAATATTGAAATCATTTATAATTATATTTTATTTTATTTTTTTTTGTCCCAACAATTCTTTACATATCGTGTCATATTAAACAATATTTTAAATATATATTCTCTATATTTGATACTCGTATTTTAAAGTAATTTATTAATTTATGCTGAATATTGCATTGATTCAGAGAGATAAGATAATAAGAACTTAATTTATTCAATACAAATAAAATAAATAAAACTTTATATTTAATAAACTCTTTTTATTTTATTTTAATTTTTTAAATTAAAATAAAACACAATAAAAATTACTTTTTCTATATAAAACGCTAGAGAGAGAGAGACTTTCAGTTCTTTAATAAACATATTGAAGAGCTAAAGAGCAGCACAGAGTAAAATAAATAATAAGAGTTATTAAATAAAAATTATTTTTTAATTCTTATTAAAAAAATTAAAAAAAACTCATATTTTTCGATAAAAAAATTGTTTGTTTTAAATAATTTAAATTCAGTTTTTATTGAAATTACTAAGTTATTCTTGCGATTTATTTTATAAAAATTGAATGTAAATTTCTTTAGATATAAAAAATAGTTTGTTAAATAATTTAAATTCAGTTTTTATTTAAAAATCCAAAGTAATTCTTTTAATTTATTTTATGAAAATTTAATGTAAATATCTTGAGAACCAAATATATAGTATAACCAAAGCTTAGAGTCATATTTATAATGAAAATTGAAAGTAAGAATTTTTATTAAATGATTTTTAAATATAAATATTAATTTTTTAATATTATATTATAATATATATAATATTTTTGATAAAAAAAAAATTATGATATAATTAAATTTATATTTTTATTTTAAAATCATTAAAAAAATTGTTATTCTTCTTTTTGAATTAAAAAAAAAGAAGATATTAATTTTTATAATAAAAAAATAAAAGTTAAGCCTTTTTTAGAACTCAGCAACCTAATTAAATATATTTAATTTACAAAAAGTTTAACCTTTTTTTAGGACTCTGCAACCTGAATAAATATATTTAAGATTTTTCTCATTTATCTAAATAATTTTTTTTAGGTTTGATTTTTTTTAAACTGAACTTTTATTTGGACACACTGCTATTAACTTTAAAACTGTTCAAACAAGAGTTTAAAGCTACAGATTTTTTAACTTAGATAGAATTAGATAAATTTAAATATATAGTTCCACAGAAATAGATAAATTTAAATAAATATTTGTAGCTAATAAGTAGTTTAACTATTTGTATTTTTTTTCCTATGTATAACTTGTCAGTATAAAAAACTTCTACTATTATGTGCCACATAGAAAAAACTGAAAACTGAAAAAACACTGAAATGAGTTTTATTTTCTTAATTCACTTGGCAAACTTAAAGTTTAATTTGCCATCACGTTTAGTTTTCCATTTCAGTGCAGCAAAAAAGTCTCAAACAACTAGCACAGAGAGAAAAAAAACATTGAAGACTGCAAAATTTAAGCACCTTAACTCACTTTACAAACTAAACTAAAAAAAAGAAGAAAAAAAAAGAAAAAAATGGAAATAGCAAAAGAATATGAACAAATTCCCAAAAGCGCTAAAAGTTTCTCAACAGCGCAACTTTTTCTTGCCTCGTCCCCACAACTTTTAAGATACTTTTTCTATTTTTTTTTCTCTTTTTTTCCATTATTTGTTGTTTGTTATTGTTGCACTTCTATAGAACTTCCGTTCTATGCTTCTTGGCTAACTAGTTGCAAGAATAACATACAACAAAAAAAAAAACAATGTCAAGAACAACAACGATAAGCATTGAGAACTTGCGATTGTTATGCGCGTATCCTTTAAAGTTTTTTCCTTTTTTTTTTTTAAGTTTTTTTTTGCCATAAGGACGCTTAAAGCGAAAGGGTCTTTGTGCTGAATTTTCTATTTCACTTGTTTTCACTTATATATATATTTGTGTGTGTATATGTGTGGTGTGCCACGCCCCAGCCAGGGGCATGCAACAAGGACACGAGAGTCATAAAAAATGTTTCAGTGCAGGCAAAAGTTTTTTTAAAACAACTGCAGCAGCAGCAGGACACGCTATAACAACAACAACAAATTGTTGAAGCTCATGCTATTGCAAAAATTGCTGTGCCAAGCTCCCTTATATACGATGCCTACAACAACAACAACAATAAAAACAAAAACAACACTTAAAAGGTTGTACAAGCAAAAAAAAAATATAAAAAAAAAGAAAAAACACAAATAAATTAAAAACTCTTTAAACTAGCAAATACCCTGTACCATAAAGCTATAAAGCAAACGTTTGTAGGCCAATTCGATAGTTGCTATACAATAATATAATATATAACATAGTAAAAAATTGGCGGTAGTGTTATATAGCCCACAGAAGTAGACATAAACTCCTAGTTAAGCATATCTGCCAGTCAGGGAGATATAGAAGCTCTTAGCCCTTAAAAAATCCTGTTATTTGTGCAGGAGATACAGGGTTGTCGAGTGAGCTTTACGCTCTGAAGGGAGTACAATAGATCTAATTGGCCGCGGTACAATAATTCCTCCCCTAATAATAATAGCCCACAACCAATAAAAGTATCGATAGAGTTACGTAAACCCCATAAATAACTGAAGTATGCAACATTAAGGACCCATTTTTCTCTATGTAAAATCGTTATCAAACCGGTATAACCTAACCTAACCTTAATATAAATAAAAAATAAAAGAAATTTAATTTTTAATTTGCTAAAATATTTATTTAAAAATATATTGTTTTCCTTATAATGACTGCAATTATTTATATTCAGCTCATTTGACCGAATTTTAAACTCCATAAAACAGCTGATAAAACAGTGTGACCATACACAACGCTCTAAAAATTCAATGTAAGCATAGCATAGCTGATTAAAAAAAAGGGTGACCATACACAGCTTCTTAAAAAAATATTTTATAAACCAACTGATAAAACAGTGTGACCATACACCGCTTCTTAAAAGTTCAATGTAAACAAAACACAGGTGATAAAAAAGGATGACCATACACTGCTTTTTTTTTTTAGAGATCAATGAAAAATACCAACAAATATCTAATTTTTTCAATTAACATTTTAGAAATAATTTTGTGGATTTTTAACATAAAGTTTTACTAGAAAAATGCAACGATAATATTATATATACTTATTTTTGCAAATCATGTGTGCTACCTCTACTTCTCAGTACTGCCAAATTTTTTTTTATATTAAATATTAATTTATTATAAATTATATTAAATAGGCAATTTTAGAATAATAATACCAACAAATATCTAATTTTGGCAATTAATATTTTAGAAAAAATTGTGTCGGTCTTTTACATAAAGTTTGACTTAAAAAATGCATCGATAATATTATATATACTTATTTTTGCAAATCCTCTCCACTCTCCACTACTGTCAAATTTTTTTTAAAATTAATTATTATTTTTTTATAAATTATATTATATATGTAATTTTAGAATAATAATAATATAACAGACTTTTTAATTCAGTTCTTCTAGTCTCTGAAGTCAATATGATCAGATCAACTGTTAATGCAGATTGCGATAACTTTATAGAATCAGAATTAATACATCGACTCAACTATAATGATATTATCCGATTTTAAAGACATAGGGTATCAAATATATACACAAGAAAAGAGTATAAATTGATGACAATTTGAAAAATGTTTCAACAAAGTGAAGTGCCCAGTGAAAACATAAAAATAGTTATTAAAACTTCAATTCCATTTTACAGGGTATACAAAAAGTAAAGTAAGCTGGCACTTCTAAGTCTCCTACTACTAGCAAATACTTTCCTTTAGCCCATTCCAAAAATCTCTTCACCCAAAACTTGGCACTACATACAATTCTAAAAAGTCAGTAAAAAATAATAAGTAAAAATAAAAAAAATATATATAATTGAAACATGGGCAGCTTCCTTTCACATCGATGATGATGATGATGATGTTGATGATGATTTTGATGATGATCATGATGATGATGATGATTGTTCGTTGAGAGTGTTGGGCGTTTCGGAATTATTCTTTTTGTTGTTGCTTTTGTTTGCGTTAAACTTTTATGGCGCTGGGGCAAAAGTTTTACATTTTACAAAACTTTACAATTGTTGGAAATTTAATTTCTACTGTAAAATAAATAAATAAATAAATAATACAACGTAATTAGCTGTTGCAATGTTTTTATGTTTTCCCTTTTCAAGTTTTGTGCATTTATTGTGAGCATGAAAATGCAATTTTTGGAATTTTTAATTGCATAATTTTCCATTTACTTTTTGAAATTGTGCAGACAATATTTATTTTAGGTGTGGATTTTGTTTTAAAGGGGTTTTCTGTTACTTTATAATTATAATTTGTAAATTATAAAAATACATAATAAATTATAGCAATTATATGCAATCGCATAGTAATTGAATTTTATATATTTATAGATTATTTGCTTGATATAATAATAAAATTTTATTAAAGTATGATGAAAATTAAATTATGTAATATAAAAAGTAGACAATTTGTCTGTTTTTAGGCTTTTATAGCAAGATTAAATGATGAAATCCAAAAAAAATAAATAAATAAATAAATAAAAAAAAATTGAATAAAAAAAATTAAATAAAAAAAAATAATAAAAATAAAAATAAAAAAATAAATAAATAAAAAAATAAATAAATAAAAAATAAAAATAGATTTTTATATAATTTTTAAAAATTTAAAGTGGATTTTCCTATGATGTACTTATATCAACATTTATGAATTTTTCATATTACAGTAGGATAAAGCGTGATCTAAATACTTCTTTTCACGTTTTCAATTACGGTAGAATATTCAGTAAACATCGGATCAGTATAATATATAAAATAGTTGCCATAGAAATTATGGAAATATTCTGTAAAAGTATAATATATTATCTTCGTCCTGATTAGTCACATTTTATTTAAATTCCATTTTTGCAGCTTATAGAAAAAATCTAAATATTCAGAAAAAATCTATTATATTATTTTCGTCCTAATTAACCACATTTTATTACACCCTAGCAAAAGGGTATTATAATTTTGTCTCGAAATGTGTTATGCATAGAATGAGACGTCTCCGATCCCATAAAGTATATATATTCTTGATCAGGACGACAAGCTGAGTCGATATAGCCATGTCCGTCTGTCCATCTGTTTCTATGTTCAGTTTTAAGCTTTATCTTTGAACTATCTTGATGAAACTCGGCGCAGATGAAGCTTGATAATATATGTAGTTTGTATGTCAAAATTAGCCCGATCGAACCACTATATCATTTAGTTATGGAGGAACAATCGAAGACACTTAATTTTCATGAAAAGTGTTTCTATGAATAACTTTTTTGTTTTTCAAGATATCAAAACCAAACATATCGATGCATACTATATACTATACTATATTTTTACAATCTGATCAAGTTTGAACAGCTTGAATCGGACCACTATATCTTATAGCTCCCATAGGAACAATCGGTCGAAAAGTTCACGTTTAAAAAACTTTGTTTTTAAGATATCAAAACCAAAGATGGTCTTACAAATTTTCTTAGGAGACAATTGCAAGGGTATATAGCTTCGGAGTGGCGGAGGCAGCCTTTTCTATCTTGTTTAAATTCCATTAATGCATCTTATAGGAACAATCGGTCATGAACTACGCTTTTTGCATAAAAAAATCTTTCCTGTTTTGTATTCATTTGTCATCTTAACCGAAAATAGCATTGCTTTATATTAATTGTATATTTTTTTGATAAGAATTCTACTTCATTGTAATATGAGATTAATATTTTATTTATATTTTTAATAACTGTACGTATAGTAAAATTAAAAAATGTTTTCGTTTGAGCTTTTAACCCCGGAGTAAATATTATTCGCAGTTTAAAAATAAAAAAAAATTCGTTGCTCATTAATCGAACGATTACCGACAACGATAACCTATTTCATCAGAGAGCAACGATAACCCATATACTATATATATATTTATATATATATTGTGATGATCTGCGATCGTGATCTTTGCCATCGATGCGGGAAGCTTTTGATTTTGCATTTTTATTTTTGTTTAAAGTGAGATTCGATGATTTGTTGTCGGACGTTGCTTTTTGTCTCTGAGTCGCTGTTTTTTTTTAAATTTATTTTTATTTTGCGCATTTATTCCATTATTTTCAGTTGAATACATTTATATATGACGTAGTTTTAAATTTATTCTGATAACACAAGCGTAATGTAAAGGAAAGCCCACACAGTCCAAATAAATATATACATATAAATATATATCAAGATCAGAATGTTGATGGATCAGTCACGAAGCTCTTGTTAAATAGACTTTGACACTGTATAAATCTAGATTATTCTGGGAAAACTGGCAAATTCCCTTCAAATGTTATATATATACTCAATTCTCAATGTTCATTGCCTCTCATCTGGAGTTCATCTCTGGCTGAGAACCAGATACTAATGGTGCTAATTTGTATGATCAGGTATATGCAAAAAAAAAAAAAAATAAATAAATAAATGAGAAAAAAATAAACCAAATATTTAATATGCTAAACAATTGTGTGCTTTTCTCATTTAATAAATATTTCAGCCTGCTTAACAAATTGTTTATGCATATTATGAAATCAAAAGTTATTTTTTATTATTTTAAGCAGAGAATACAACATGTGAAAATGTTAAATGGAATTTGTATTTATCATTTAATATTTACATGCTTTAGTTGTGTATTTTTCTGTAACTTTCTGTAAGAGGTATCGGCTGTTCTCTCATCAGTTTTTATTAATAATATATAACTTTCTGTAACAGATATCGGCTGTCCTCTCATCAGTTTTTAATAAGATATAGCTGACATTGTTATAAGTATGGTATATCATTGAGTTTTTTAGGGCATAATTATGTTTTAACAACATCTTAAAAATACTCTTCAGTTGCAAACATTTTTATGAGTTGAATTTTTCTTGGTTCTTTTTACTAATTGCTGAATAATTTCCACATTTACTGTCCGATTTGGACAAAAATTATACTTAAAATATTCATAAAAGAATTATCTAACATAATAAAACTTAAAAAGTATTTAAACGATTTTTTTAAATTTAATTAAAAGAGCAAGCAAAATTCAGCATTTTTTCAAAATTGCAAAAATATGTTCACATTTTTCAACTTTGAGGATTGCTAATGGATTTAATTCGCATTCGATGTGCTTTAAGATCAAATAATATCTGATGTAGATATAAATAAATTAAAAATTGAAATCAGCGCCCAAAAATACATAAAAAAAAGTATATGAGAGCCCAGCTCCCTCGATTAAAAAAAAGTTTACATATTTTAGTTGAGTTTATTTCTGTAACTTTCTGTAACACAAATCTGCTTATAATTATACTTAAAATATTCATAAAAGAATTATCTAACATATAAAATCTTAAAAAGTATTTAAATGAATTTTTTAAATTTAAATAAAAGAACAAGTAAAATTCAGCAATTTTTCAAAAATGCAATAAAAGTTCACATTTTTCAAGTTTGAGGTCATGGCTTGGTAACGGCTTTAATTCTTATTCGATCCGCATAATACAATTATCTATTGGATTGTTTAACATTAAGATCAAATAAGATCTGATGTAGATATGAACAATTTAGTCGTAATACTGCCAAAAAACTAGCTATTTGCGGTTTTCTCAAAAACCATTTAAAAAAAAAAAAAAAAAAAGATTATGTATTTTCTGGTGCTAATTTCAAAAATGCAAACCATTAAAAAAAAAAAAAAAAATATATATATATATATTTTGCATTTTTGAAATTAGCACCCGAAAATACTTTAAAAAATTCAATGAGAGTTCAGCTTTTTCGAGAATAAGAATTTGTAAATTAGTGTTATTCGATATTTTTTAAAATAAATTAATTAAAACATAGTTTTACCCCCATTAAATTAGAGATTATTTAAAGTGACTTTAAGAGATATTAAGTAGGGCTAAGAATTAAATTTCAATTGGACAAATCAACTTTAAGTCGATTCATTTTTATCCTATAAAAAATTAACAAATTATTGTTTATTTGTTTTTATTTGTTTTGTGTAGTAAATTCTATACTATACAGCAGAAAAAACTAATCACAAAACTATTTAAAAAAATAATCCGTGCCTTTTTTCTTATGCCGACTGGCGTCCGTCATTATCGAAATGCCCGTACTAAATGCCGCTCCTTTTCGGAATCTCTTTATTCTATCTAGATAATTGTCCACAATCTGTGTGACCGGAGGTCTGGCCTCACTGACCAAACTCTTTTCACAGCGCACAGGAAAATCGTTAAGGACTCCACCTCCAGTGCGATAATATGTCATTAAAGTTTCACGTTTAAACCATCTTGCCAATTTCTGAACGCTACATGGCTCATAGATGCGATAAATTGTAAAGAAGTGATCACATTTTTTGGCCATTCTACGCAACATCATCTCATCAATATCGGGTATATGTAGATAGGGTTGCCGCATAAAATGATATGGATCATGATCCATCGTAAAGTTGGCAAAACGCACTGCTGGCCAGTCTAAGCGAAGAATTGTATCGTAGAATTTCTTCGGATGACCCAGAATACCGTGTGCTATATCGATCATTTGTAACTGCGGTCCCGGCACTATATATTCCAATTCAATTTCAGCTATACGCTTATCGGTGCCACGATATAATCGTTCGCCTATCCATAGAATGGGAATATTCTCATCCGCCACATTGAGCAGCTCCTGAGCCATTGGAGAGTTCTGATAGCGATAATTGATTATCTTATTGTACTTGCCATATAATAAAGATCTCTCCACAGGCGTAAATTTCAGATATTCCCTGCGATTCATTAAAAAATGTTCGGAACGAAAAAGACGATTCATTTCCATCTCAATTACGTAGTAAGCTCTTCGATGCATCGAGATCCAAACGATCTGTGTGGTAACTGCTAGGAAATATTCAAAAAAGAATTTATCCTTAATCTTCGAAGATATATTGACAATCTCCTTGGTGTGATAGAACTTCTTCATATCGCCCTCACCCTTTATAATGGTGCTGTAATTTCTAGCTACCAACATGCGATATTGGCTCAAATAGCTAGAGAATATACGCTTCGTCTCATTGGTCTGTTCACTTTGTATCTGAGCCTTATTCCCAGCCAACTCGTCTCTTCGTATTAGAATAAACTCGACCATACGCAGAAAATATTCAAAATAAATAATCAGAGAATGTAGCAATCGATGCACCGGTGGTGTGTGTAAAAATTCCAGAAATTTCTTAATCAAAAACTCCTTGGGCATTAGGAATAACACCAGATCGATTATATCATTGATTACCACCGTATCCGAATCGTAGGTGTCATTGGAACGCATATATAGCTGACGAAATACCAATTCCTCCTCCTGATCAATATTGCGTAGGAATTTGAATCCATTTGTTTCAATAAATCGCTCATTTGCATCTTCCAAGTCGAAGAATGGCTGAAAGTGCAAACTATCCTTAGTCCTGTCCCAGGACCATTTACCACTATGGTATTTGGGAGTGTGACTATCGGCGTATATGCGTATCATTGTGTTACGTGTCTGTCTTACGTGATTGTATTACGTATATATATATATATATATTGTAATGTCTTTGTTGTTGCTCTGTTTGTTGTTTGTTTGTTTGTTTATTTGTTATTAATGTAATATGTGATACTTTCTCTAAGTGTACTTTGTTTATAAAATCGAAATTTAATTTTATCTGTAGTAAAATTCGACAAATTGCAACTTTGCAGATCGAAAGCAATTAACCAATATTTGGAAGTACCTAGATTAATTGTAATACATTTTTGAATTATTTTTTAAATAGTATTTTGTATTAGATTAGTATCATCTCATAATTTCCTTTTTTGGTGAACTGTTTTCCCGATGATTTTCAGTGGTAAAACTCGATAAAAAAAATGAGTTTCACATAAAAAATCATCGGGATAACAGTTCAACAATAAAAAAGGAAATTATGATATGATATTATGAAATGATAGGTAGATGGGTATATTACTATATTATTAATCTTTTTATTAACTTACTGTAGGTATTGACAAGAGCTTAGTCGATATAAATAGATTTATAGGTTCTCTTGTCTGTATTTAAACAAATAAAGGGTGTTCACTTGAGCCTGGCAACTTTGCAGCAGGACAAGTTTGTCATTTAAAATTGGTCAGAAAACAAAAGTAAATTTAATAAATACTATTGCATATATATTTAATTATTTGTGCTTTATAGTTTAACTATAGCTACTATCATTTTAATTTTAAATCATTTTTCATTCGTTTCTCCAATTTTAATAAGCGCTCCTCCATTTCCTTGATTCCTTCCTTCATTTGCCAACTTATCAAGAAAAACCTATTTCATTTCCTTTTTTTCCTCGCCGCTTTCATAACATTATTTCTAAAATACACCAAATATATATAATAAATCGATTGCAATTTTCGAATATTATTAATGTTTATTTTTTGCAACATTACTTGGGCATCTTTGCCTCAGTTTTTATAGTCGGGCAACAATATTTTTCAGTAGAAGTGACAATTTGCCAATTTGCACTGCTGCCAAGTCTGCCAGGCCCAAGTGAACACCCTTACAATTCAATTCACTTCAATTTTATTGAATTAAATGCTAATAATAAGGATTTACAAGTGGGGACTACAGGCGACTTAGCCTTTTCTATTTAATAATACAGCTTTAGAAAAATTATAAATAGTAAAAATTCTTTAAAAACGGGGAAAAATATACAAAAAAAAAAAAAACCATAAAGCTAATACACCCTAATAATGTCTGTCATAAATATACTTTATATAGTTAAGTTATTTAAATTTTTTGTTTTCTTCACTAAAAAAATATAAAGTAATTTATTAAATGAATTATAGTAAAGTAATTTATTGAATAATTTGTAATAAAGTAATTTATTGAATGAATTATAATAAAGAAATAGTTTTTATTGGTTTTTTCTTTTGTATATAATTTAAAAAAAAAACCTTGTAATTTTATCTTAGAAACCTTAATTGATTGAATTTTTCGATTTAAAAAATAAAAAGAAATCGAGTATTTTAATAAAATGAATATAATATATAATAAAAATCATAACAATTATAATAAATATTTAATAAATCAACATTCACACTTTTTCTGATAAATATTAAATTTCCTATTATGCAAATATATTTCTCCCTTTTTATATAAAGATAAATGTATTATTAAATGGTTTTAAATCTTTGCTTGTTTTTTCCTACTTTTTTTAAATTATCTAAACAGACTTTGGCACTGTATGAATCTAGAATATTCCGGAAATACTGACAAATTATATTAATATCATTAATATCTTTATATGTTCAATTTTAAATCTCAATTAAAATATTTTAAAATTTCCATAAAATTGCAACCTAAAACCGATTTTTGTCTTTATTTTTGCTATATAAATTTAATTAAAGTTTAAATAAATTTTCTTAAATTCAATATATATTTTCCCAGACTTGTTCTAATCAATATTTCAACTTAACTTTTATTTCAGCTGAATATTATGGAAAAAGCGAAAGCCTATATTAAAAATGAACTACGTGGTGGCAGTCTGCCCCTGCCCCAATCCGAGCCAGCAACAACATCAACGCCACCGCCTCCAGCAACAACAACCACACTGCCTCATCATGTGGTGGCTGCCACAACACAAGAGCTAATGCCCTCACCCCTGGCTGGCTATCATCATCATCCAACGCAACAATATTATCCAGCTCCATTGAAATCCACAGGACGTGCTTCAGCGCCACCAGAGCATATGACGCCGCCATCTGTTTGCTTTGTTTGCGGTGGCCACGGCAGCTATGAAGCCTTGCGCGTGCGCGCCAATTCCGAGCGTCCGCATGAGGCACATTTTCCATTTCTGGAGAGGCATGAGCCGCCACAGGGCGTGGCAGCCGTATCGGCCAGTCAGGCATATGTTATGGCCTGTATGCTCTGCTATCGTTCCCTGCACGAGCAATGGGATGCCTATGAGCGGCAAAAGAAGCCTCTGTTGCAACGTATCTATCATATGAAGCGTGTGGATGGTAAAGGATATATTGGCGCCGATGTGGCCACACAGAGTGAATATGCCGCTCAGATGTTGGGCCTGAGTGCCGAGCATTTGGGTCAGAATGGTTTGTCCGAGCTGCATAATGCGGCCGCACCGCCACCCTTAGATCCCTATGCCCTGAGCAGGCATTATGCTGCAGCTGCACCACCAGCAGCATCGCCACATCATCAACATAGTACCTCAAGGAATGCCTCGCCGGATTATTATTCACGGAATGCCACAACGCCAACTAGCCACAGCAATCACAAATACCTGAGTCGACCACAATCGAGGGAAATGCAATTGCCATCGCCATTGTCACGTCCGCCCAGTGAGCCGCCAGTGGCTCGCTTGGCCAACAGCTCCTCCAGCTCCAGCTTTGCCCAGCATAAGTTCAAGCTGAGCCAACATAACTATCAACAGCAGCCGCCTCCAGCTGCTGCCACAGCGGCACAATATCAGCCGGCGCAGTATCAACAGTTGCAACAGCAAACGGCTGCCTATCACATGTTGCAACAACAAGTTGCCGACCCACATGCTCACTATAAGGGCAATCCCTATAGTACACTAAGCCATGTGGGACATGCTGCCATGCCCTTGATAACCCAGCCGCCAAGCCTGGAGGATGATAATGCCACAGTGTTGGATTTGCGTAATTCCTCATCAATAAATTCAACGCCCGCTGTGTTGCCCACGATTGTGGCATCTGCCACATCGCGTAGTCAACCCGCTTGCAGCTCATCTGCCGCTGCCGCCGCCGCTGCTGCCTCCTCTTCCTCTGCCTCTACAGAGGTGGGCATATTGGATTTATCCATGCCCGATAAGAATTCCATCACAGAGGTTTGTTATGTTTGCGGTGATGAGCAGCGTCGTGGCAGTCTCGTCGAACTGAGCACCGTAAAGCCCAAGGAGTCGCGGCTGGGACAGATTGTAGCCTATTTTCCTCTGTTCAATGAGCAGCATCCACGTCCTGCAAGATCACGGCCAAAGGATCCACGTGGCATGATACAGGCCTGCCTGCTCTGTCATGAGGATCTTATGCAACAATGGAATGCACATCAGGTGAGTTAAACAAATTAAATTAATTTTATTAAGTATTTAGAGCAGTTTAATTGACACTTTATATTAACTAAGAGTGGGATAATATTATGGGGAATTTATAGAAATTATTAGGGCTGAAATTAATCTATTATCATTTAGTTAACAACTATAAATCATAATATTTTTTAATGGGGAATAATACAGGTGAAATTTGTCGGGAAGCGCAATTTCTTTGTTATAAAAGTATTGAAAAAATATTAGTAAAAGTTTTCAATTGCATAAACTCTATATAGGATATATATAGAAATTTTAATTTATTTTTAAATCTTATATAGAGTTTATGGAATTTTCAAATTGAAAAGATATAATTCATATGTAGTTATATATATATATAGATATTTTAATTTATTTTTAAATAACTGCACATGTATTATTTCTTTGTTAAAATATTTTTAATTTTTGGTGGAATAATTCAAAATGTCGATTATAAAAATTCAGTTTTTAACAGTCTTAGTTATAAAGAATACATTAATTTAAAGCATTTGGAAACTTTAGTATACTAAAATGTGTTTAAAATTGAATTTAATAATGTTGTTTGAATATTTAATTAAATGTGAAAAACATTTGTTAGCCCTATTGATGATATTTAATCTATAGGACTAACGGGGATAATTCTCTATATCCAATTAAATCTATAAAATAATATAATATGAATTGAAAACTTCCAAATATATTCTGTCCACTTCGATTAAATCTATTGGCTTGAAAAACATTTGTTAGCTCTATCGATAATATTTAATCTATTGGAATAACATGAATAACTATCTATAATAAAATTGAATGATTTGAAAACTTACAAATATATTCGGTCTACTTTGATTAAATCGATTGACTTGGAAATTATAAGCTGTTCTGAATTTCGTATTTTATATTAAATTATGTGTTTTAGCCAAATACCCTTTATAAGATATTTGGCATAGCTGTTGCATATACTGTTTAAATTGTTATTATTATTATACTTTACTAAAATCATATTGTTAGCCAAAAATTTCCCAAAAGGCTCAAAATTTAGGTAAAAATCAAGAATATTGTTTGTGTCTTGAAGATTCGCTATTGCATGGACACAAATACTATTCTAACTAATTTTTTGCTATCTTTGCTATCTAATTTATCTTCTCGTTTGCAAAATTGATATATAGATATAATATTCAGATTATATCGGTCTACAGTTTATCGTCAGGAGATCTATAAGTATTGAGTTAGTTTTTTCCTATTGAGCTTATTTGTTTGATTGTAATATTTAGAATATTTAGAATTGTCCAATACTTGGTATGTTTATATAATTCTATAATCGGATATTGTAATATTTAGAAGAGTATCGGATTGTCCAATAACTTCTATATTTATACAAATCAATAATCTGTTATTGCACTCCTTAAATCTTATATATTTCCCATTTTAAAATTTATTGCATAAATGTTCTTTTTGTTTAATTTAAGATAAAAACACAAATTTAATGACTATATATACTTTATGCGGGATTTTCATAAATACTCAATTTTTTATTTGATATATCCAGACACATGATGATATATAAGCTTGTATCTATAATAATTATATAGTATATTGTGTATACAAGAGTACGAACAAACATTATACAGCTGCGCATAAATAATACATTAAAAATGGATGGAAAATAATTTTTTTTTTTCTCGTACATATAAAATGAGGAAAATTGGGAAAAACTCGTTGGCAAAAATAAAAAAAAAAATATATATATATATATAAAAATAAATACATTTGCGAAACAGTTTTTCGCGTCACACGCATCAAAAATAAACAAATTGTTGCCGCAACGATGATGAGGATACGTGTTGATGATAATAATAATAATGATGATGATGAGGAGGAGGATGGTTTGGACATGGTTGGAATGATGCCGACAAATGACCCCGGGTTATATATATATATATAGCGCCAATACACAGACAATTAATGAGTTGGGGTTCGTTGTCTGAAAAATCAGTATTCAGTATCAGAGAGTCCAGACTTTTCGACATCCGAGAATTGAGAGAGAGACTGAGAATTATTATCATTCAATCCCGCCACATGCGTCTGCGATTTCTGGTGGGAATCTTGACCGCAGGGTCGCTTGTATTTCTGATTAAATTTTAATAGCTTTCCGCGATTATTTTTTGGCTTTATTATTTTTTTTTTCGCTTTTTGTTTGTCTCACATAAATTTTTGCTGTTATTTTTGTTTTTTGGAAAATATATATATTTTTGGTGCTTGTACCCCACTTCAATTGATAAGATTTAAACAGCGTTGAGAGAGAGAGAGAGAGAGCGACAATTTGAAATTAGATTTTATAAATTATTTTTAGTATTTACTTGAGGTAAATATGTTTTATGATTTGTTTAAAGAGCAATATTAATATATCGGATATTATATACAACATTTTTAATGACAGAAATAAGTCTTTTTTTAAAATAAGTACTAGCTATAAATAATTTTGATATTTTTGTTTGCTTGTGATCTTAAAGTATTAAATGTTTTATATTTGAAGTATTAAAATTTATTGTTTGTCTTCTAAATGATTTAAAATATTAAAAATTATACATAGAAAACCATTTTTCGATACTTTTAAGAATGTCAACGCTATTTGGAGCACATTGCAGCATAGCTGTCTATCGATTATTATCGACAATTTTGATGTTTACTTTTAACATTATTTGATTATTTTTTTTCAGTATTGGTCATTTTTTCCTATAAACATTTTTATATATTGCTTAAAATGCTAATCGCTTCATTTCTTAGATCCAAGACCTTATAATCGATTAATAGTACTTTTAAGAGACAAAACTATCGATTGTTTGTAATAAAAACTTGAAAAAAACTTTGATAGGCTGCAGGGATATTTTTAATTTAGATTTCAATCAATAGTATTATTTGAAATAGAAGTTGTTCCAATAACTGTTTATAAAAATGTTTAAAGGAAAAAAGTAAAATTTAAAATGACCAATACTGAAGAAAAGCAATCGATATTTTCGATAATAATCGATAAACAACTATACTGTATATATATCTTAAAATTATCGACAAATGGTTTTCTTTGTATTATTTTTAATTTTTAAATCATTTATACAATTATATATTTGAGACAATGTAATTAAAACTTATCGAAACTCATCCCGAAATGCCTTAAAATAACCTTCAATACTAAGAAATCGATAATATCATCTTCAGTCTTATTCAAAATTCTTTTCTTATTTTTTTGTTATTAATTTAATTATTTATTTATTAATATAGCTCAACAATGTTGAATTAAGCTGCGAGAAAAATTTATATAAACCCATAAAAAACATAAATAGGATAAAATAAGTTAAAAATTAATTAGGTATAGGTGTAGGTAAAAATTAATTAATTTTCGAACAACTTTAAATGATGTTAATGTTCATTATGTGCTTTAAAATATATTTAAATATAATCATTTTATTCGACTTTTATATAACGTTGAGCTTTATCTGTTTAATTTCAACTTCTATTTCGAATATATTTTTAAACAAACTTTTATTATCTCCACATTCAAATTGTTATCAGACTTTTCAATCTTTTTTTTTTTTTTAAATTTTTAAATTCAAAGCATCAAATTGGCAAACAAGCCATAAAAATGCAAAAAACAAAAAAATTTCACAGCTGCAAATGTTGAAACTGTGCAAAATGCCGGATAAATAATTAAATAGCATTAATTGGAATTGTGTAAATTTTGCAGTGAAGCAAAACACAAGAATTCACACAAAAACAAAAGCATATAGTGAAAAATGCGTTCAAAATAATAAATAAATAAAATGCAATAAAAATTGCAAATGCAAATGCAAATGAATGTGGTGGCTAACAGAGGGGTGAGTAGGGGGCTGGCTGCCTATTCAGAGAAATGCGAAAATGAATAAATAATTCAAACATTGAAAATCAACGAGACAACGAGAGACAAATTAATTAAATTTAACCCAGTAAAACAGCGCACAATTCAAATACGTTGCAAATTTTTGGCGCCAAGCCAAATAAACCAACCCCCGTATCCACAATCCTCAACCCTCTACCCTCAACCCCAAGTCCTCCCCCACAAATTTCCATTCAGCAAATGGCAAACGGAAAGTGCGAAAAATCATTTAAATTTTCATGCTCATATTTAAAGCAAGATTCAAGCAAAATAAAAATAAAAATCAAAAAAAATTAAACAAAAATAAAAGAAATAAACCCAATTCAATTTAAGCGAATTTAAATCGATCTGGTTTCTCCTGGATGTGCGCCAAGGTTTCTTTTTTTTTTTTTATTTTTTTTTTTGGCTTTTTTTCCTTTCGCTTAATTCAATGTGAATGTATATATAAAATATATATCATGTCGAAATGAATGAAAATATTGCTTCATCGACTATGGGATACTATGGAATAATTTTAATTGGTTTTATTATATATTTATAAATATAAATAATTAAATATAAATATAAAAAAATATAAATATAAATATTAAATATTATAATTTATAAATATAATTTATGAAGCTCTTAGGTTTTGAGGTACTGTAATCCTAAAATGTGCTTTATTATCGGTTTAAATTTTTATATAATTATTTAACTGACTTCTGTATGAAGGTGAATAAATGGTTTTTTTTTTTAATAAAAAATCAATATTTTTAGGTTCTATCATAAGTTCTTTAAACCTACTTTCAAAAAATATTTCATATTCAAAAAATATTTCATATTCAAAAAATATTTCTCTGGTTTTTGTGTATATCTATAAAATATATCTTATGCAGAAATAATGAAAATTTTTTACTACTTTTAAATAATTATATTAGTCTACTTTTGAAAACTTCTATTAAAATTTTTTTTTTGTTGAAATTTTTTACTACTTTTAAATATTATATTTGTCTACTTTTGAATTCCTTTATTAGAATTTTTTAAATATTTTTGTACAATTTATAAACCTGTGTTTATAAAAATATTTTAATTATCAATTTAGTTATTTTTGGATTTTTCTGGCTCTAAATTCGGCTTCAAAAAGATAAGACTAATTTAAATTCATATGTAAAATCGGCAGCTAAACCCGAAATGAAATTTTAAGAATACTTATCTATGGTCGTTTTTAAACTAGAATTTCAATGTTTCAAAATGTAGTTTTGATAAACGAATTTATAATGATGATATGACTATTCTATAAAATTTATTATTCTACCTAATAACTCGTCATATAGCATTTTAAAACTATGTCAATCGTTTAGCACTTATTTTTGAATTTATTTAAAAATATTTAATCAACAATTGCCTGATTTATTTCTTGAAGAATTATTTTCCAAAACTACAATTTTGGTTTTTTTTTAAATTATTCCTAAGAGCTATAGTAGGATTAATAAAAAAGAAGTATACAAAATAATTTTTATTTTTACCCAAATTTGTAGTCAAATATAAGTTATTTCCTCTTAAGTGAAAGATGGGAATTTTTGTTTTTTTGATTGCGAAAATGAAACTCATTTCTAAACTTAATTTAATGTGAATTTTCTTGGTTTTACCAAATGAGCATACTTTACCTCTACTCTCTCTGGACACAGGGTATTAGAATGCACACACGCTGGAATAATAAAGCAAAACAAGCCAAATATAAAATACTTATTTGAGTTGAAAAAATCCGGCAATATGTTTAAAGATATGCCAAATAAAATTATTATAAACAAATATATTTAAAAACGATATTTCTTTTGACGACTTTTGTGTGTAAATTAGCTTAACAAGTTTTTTTCTTGTTTATATCTCTATTGGATTAACAAAATAGAAATCAAAACTGTCTTAAATGTTTATATTATAAGTTGGCTATAACTTACATATTTATTTATATACCTAGCACAAAAATAAAACTATAAACATTTGTTTTTCCTTTTTTTTCTATGCAATTAATTAGCCCACAAATTTGGCGAGGTAGCAATTCCTCAAGCATTTTTGCATTCTTAATAGATATTTCTTTTGTGTTATTTTATTTATTTATTTTATTTTTTTTTTTTTTTTGTTTGAACCAAAAACGATTTATGAGAATGACAACAATGACCTGCGGTGTTCAAGCAGAATTTTTTGGCTCGCTGCCAAAAGTGCCAAATCAAAAAACCAGCTCAAACTGGTTAAGAATTCACATGAAAGATAGAAAACGAAAAAAAATCAAAAAATAAAAAAATAAAAAAAAAAGGAAATAGAATTAGAAGAAATAATAACACAAACAAATAAACAACACATTTAGCTAATCTATTAGTTGTTGTTAGCCAGATTTTGCATTATACAATATTTTAAATTCACACATTCATAATATTTTCATATTATATCGATTCTGATTTTATTAACTGGATATATGATATATATATATGTATATATAGTGACAACTGGTTCATCAAATTAAATATGATTGCTGCACAAATTAATAACTCGTAGATAGATGGATAGATAAACCTGATATAGAAATTTAATTTTTTATTTATTTTTTTATAAGCCAAATAAATTTTTTTCATTTTATTAATAATTGAACTTCAGGAAACGAGTCTAGTATTGGGATTATTCTTTTTTAAAAATAATATTTCTATACACTATAGTTTTTCTGTTTAAAAGTTGAAAATATTATTCTTCTAAAATATATATCTATCAATATATATATAAATAATATATCATGAATATGTATAATCTAATTGTGGGAATGTACAATCAGAAGGCTTTAATGCAACTTAAAATAAAATTGATTTTAATAGCTAAAATACACATTTTTAAAAATTGTATTTAAAAAAAATATAATATATAATTTTTAATTTAAATTTTAATAGCTCAAATACACAAAATTGTATTTAAAAAAAAAAAATATTATTATATGTAAAAAAAATAAATTAAAATAATTCTGAATCTATAAAAAATATATTTGGAATAAAAAATGTGAGTTTTTGATATTTTATTTATATCTATTAAAACATTTTTATTTTTGCATTTGTGTGTATAATATTGGATTTAATTGTTTTTTAAACTTTTTTTTTTTTTAACAATTTTTTTTGTAGCAAATTATTTCTTTTTTCTTAAATAAAGGGAAAATTAATACATGGCATATATTCAAGTATTTATTTACTTAATAATAAAACACATAATAATTCATAAGTATTTATTTACTTAATAATTCAAGTATTTATTTAATTAATAATAAACACATAATAATTTATAAGTATTTATTTACTTAATAATTCAAGTATTTTTTTTACTTAATAATAAAACACATAATATGGCAATTTTTTTTTATTTATTTAATAAAAGCTAAAAAGTGAAACATTAGTTGAAATGACTTTAATTTTTGCATTTTTAAACCATTTAGTTTGTTTATAAAATTCTGTTAAACATGATAAATGTATAATGTTTTTTTTTCTTGAAAGATTGTATTTTTTTATATATTTTTTTTTAATATTATATACCATAAGGAACAATGATAAATGGCTTATTTTAATGCAGTTTTATTTTTATTTTGTTGTAAATATTTCTGAAAGTTAACATTTCTTTTGTATTTTAGAAATTATATTTAATTTTGATTTATTTGTTTTTTTTTAATAGCAGTTTATTAAAATATTTTTGTGGCAGTAAATCTTGTTTTTTCTGAATTTTTTAGGAATTAATGATAAATGTATTGAAGAAAATTAATTTATTTTTATAGATGACATTAAATTACAGCTTATTTAATATACTGTTGGCAGTTTAAATGTTTTATAAATTTTAGCTGCAAGAAAGTGTAAAAAATTATTAAAAAATTTAAATTTAAATTTAAAGCTATGAAGCTAGCAAAACATAAGATAATTTGAACTATACTTTAACTAATATAAAGAAAACATCATAACTAAAAAACTGTTTCAACAAATACACAATAAAACAACTATATTGTAAATATATTTAATTAAATTATTAATATAAACTCTCTCTGGTATAGAAGCTATCCCAAACCACAAACTCTTTGCTTTCCGGCAAAGGTTTAAATTCCAACTGTTCGCTGATGTTAAGACAAAGTTCGGAACCACCCGGACGTAGTGGTTCCCAATGGGCAGGTTCAATTAGTTTACAATTTGGATTACCCGTAGCCGCAAAGGATGTCCACATGGCAATTAAACGTTCAATTGTGCGATATTCCGGCGTATCCTTATCCAATTTGCTCGAGAGAAAAGTATAAAACATATAGGATATATCATCGGCATGGCAAACCCCACGAACTTGTCGTCCACACTTGAGTAAACGATAATGATTGAAATGTGTAGAATCCATATCGAAGCGATACAAATAGGTGGGCGTGGCAGGTGCATAGGCGGCACGAGCGAGCAGGGCACGATGAATGCCATGCCAGAAATTCTTGACACTTAGCAACCGGAGGCACTCGAATAGTTCCATGTTGCCACGTGTGGCATCATCGAAATAGGCCAATTTCAAGCGACGCAATTGCTCCTTTAGCTCATCCCTATCAATGGTATCGCGTACAGAGGCCGGTATCAGAGCCTCAAAGGCGCTGAGCATATATTGTGCATCCTGCACCGTTGTCTGATAGCTAAATAGACCCTCAAAGGAATTGCCACCAATAATCAAGGGCAAATCATTGCCCCAAGCATTGGCCAGCTGCTCCAGATGTGGCCTGGGCATCACACAATCCTCCGAGACATATGGCTCGACCACAGGACCAAATGCAATAATCTCATAATTACGTTGCTCCTGCTGTGTTACAATTGCATTGCAATGCTGTGCCAGCTGCTGTCCCGGCACATTCCTAAGAAACTGCAACAATTGTGCCTCATCTGCCATATCCTTATTATAGCCCAATTGCTTGGCCAAACGCTCGGCCCATTTCCGATCCGATTGTGTTGCCCATTCACATAATGCCGAGCCGGATTGGACTATGGCACGTTGAAACAATCCACGTGTTTGCTCTGTATGCATCAGGATGTGCGTGGAGGCGCCACCAGCACTCTCACCCATTAGCGTTATATTCTGCGGATCACCATTAAAACTGGCTATATTATCACGTATCCAACGTAGTGCCAACACTTGATCCTTTAAGCCCGCATTGCCGGGCACCTGTAGCTGTGGTTCCTTTAGACTCAAAAAACCCAATGCGCCCACGCGATAATTAAAGGTCACCAGGAGCACATCGTGTTTCATAAAATAATCCGCACCATATATATCACGATTGGCACCGCCTATCTGAAAGCCACCACCATAGATCCAAACCAGCACAGGCAGCGGCTGTGTCGACTCCAACTTCTTAACATACACATTCAAATATAAACAATCCTCGGAACCTTCCACATTATTCAATATGGCATTCCTTTGCATGGGCTGTGATCTGGCATAGGTACAATCACGAATACCCTGCCAGCATTCGGCTGGCTGTGGCGATCGAAAACGTAGCTCACCCAATGGTGGCTGTGCATAGGGTATGCCCTCAAAGGAATAATACGATTCGCCATCATAAATTGTCCTGCGTTCCATGCCCTTCAATTGCCCGCATTTTGTCTCCAGCTGTTTGGTGCGACCCGTGCTTAGACGATATTGCACTATCTTGTGTCCAACGGCTCTGTAATTGGATTAAAGTTATATAGATTAAATAAATATATGCCAGTAAATGAATAGGAACAAAGTAATAGTATTCTAGTAAGCCCGGCAAACGTTGTTCTACCATATAAATTATTTCAACAAGTTCTACCTTCAATTAACATGACCTAATTCGTATTTATTTAAAAATACCGCCCACTGTGCTTGTTCTAACAGTGCTGCATACGTTAACAGCGCTGTATACATTAACATTGATGCAAACGTAAACAGTGTGCACAACTGTTAAATCCCTTGTGCCTTATGCGGAAAGTTTTTCCAACATTTTCTTTTTTTAAAACCTTTTTCTGACAATTACGCTTAATTAAAAAAAAATAACTATTAATTTTTTTTTTTTTAAATATTGTCATATGAATGGAAAAAACAAGCTTATTTTTCAAAATACATATTTTCATTGATGAGCATACAACTTTGTAACAGCTGTTAATTATTATAACTACTTTAATTATATATCTTATCATTAATATAATAAAGTTATCTAAATATTCAAGAAGTGCTACGTAAACTACCTTCAAATAACATAACCTAATTCGTCTTCATTTAAAAATACTGCGTTTTGTTATTTTCCTAACAGTGCTGCATACGTTAACAGTGCTGTATACATTAACATTGATGCAAACGTTAACAGTGCGCACATCTGTTGAGGCGCTTGCGACTTGTCAGGAAAGTTTTCACAAAATTTTCTCTTCTAAAAACCTTCTCCTGGCAATTACGAACAACTGAAAAGAAAATCGAGAAAAATTGGCCTAGGCGTTCTCATTTAATGAATACCTGTAGATTTTTATTTAATTTCTGTGAGAAAACAACTTGTTGATGATGTTTTTTTTAAACTAAAGTCACAGTTTTCATATATTTCACACAATATTTTCATAGGAATGGAAAATACAAGTTAAATTTCAAAATACATATTTTCCTAGATGAGCAAACAACTTTTGTAACAGCTGTTAAATATTATAACTACTTTAATTATATAATCTTATCATTAATATAATAAAGTAATCTAAATACGCTATAGATAATTATAAAAAAAAGTATTTATAATGCTAATTCAACACTTTATGCAATGTAAATATA
Organism: Hirtodrosophila alboralis; assembly: GCA_035043045.1. NCBI lineage: Eukaryota > Metazoa > Arthropoda > Insecta > Diptera > Drosophilidae > Hirtodrosophila > Hirtodrosophila alboralis. The sequence goes on from JAWNNH010000255.1 coordinate 59,361, forward strand.
TATTTAATATAAACGATTGGGTTTTTATATCTTATCTGATCATTTGAACTTGGCACTTTGTATAGATTTACAATTATTTTTGTTTACTCTACTTTTCTACTTACTTGGCGGCCAATTTAATTTTCTCTGTCACACCCACACGTAAATCCATTGATCTTTACAAAAATTTGTATATAAGTGTGAAAAATATATATAAATATGAAAATGCTACTTTGTAGTTTCGCAAGACACTTCCAACGCGTTCAAAAGCCAAACACTAACTAAACCATTTTGTATGCTCTGCTACAACAAAATTGATTAGATAAAATGAAAAAAATAAAAATAAAACGCGCCTAACAGCTGGCTACAATATATAGTATAAAATATAAAGTATTACATATTATTAAAGTTGATTGTAACTCAATGTTGCTGATAGCTAACATGAATATGCAGTTGTTTACTGCTTAAAGTTCATTTTATATTACAATATTTATCTTTTCCGCTGTAATATATTTTTCTATACAAAAGCAACAGGGTAGTTTTTCCAGATACAATTAGGTCATCAGTAGGTTAAAGACTCGAGGCGCCAACACAGGACGACATATCGTCATCACAAAATGTCCCTAACTTTAGATAAGCTTTATAGCTATGTATCTATGTTAATTTGATGAATGATGATGAGTCATGATGGTTTCAAGGTCACTCTAAAGAGCTTCCTTTTGTTTGAACAATTTGTCACACATTAGTTTCGCTATTTTGTGTGAATGGCATAAAAGATTGAGTTACTCTGGCAACGCTGCAAGCGAATCAGCTGATTTGAAATAATGATTAATTGCAGGACAACTTATTCGGTCAGAAAGTCGACAAAGTTTTTAGAAAGTAAATAAAGTTGGAAATTTAAATTGAACTTTAACTAAGGAGTTCAGTTAAGTGAATTGGGAAATATTTTTTGAACTCTAAACTTAGCTTTAAATGTTTAATGATTATAAATATTATTTCTGTATAATAATATTTACTTTTAAGATTTTATGGGCAACATTATATGAAAAAAGAAACAGTTTCCAAAAAAAAAAAAAATGGGAATTGTTTTTATAGAAAATACTTATTTTTTTACTTTTTAACCCTTTATAATTTTGTCAAACCTGTTTAAATTTATTTGGTAATATTTTGGCAAATTAATATGGGCTATAAATATGAATGAATAATGTTTCTAACTTGAGACTATGCCTAAAAAAAAAGAAATCAAATAAAGATTAAATTTTAAAAAATTAATTCATTTTAATGAAGAGAAGAAATCGTGGTTAGAATGGAATTATTAAAGTTGGATATTTATGATGAAATCGACTAATATATAATCTATATAGAAAATATTATTTCCAAATTGCAATTGTAAAAACTTTATAAAAACTATTTTTTTTATATTTAAAATCTCTTTTAAGACAATAAATAAATTTATTATAATTCAAATTAACCTGAATAGAAAACTTCGAGTGATATACTCATCAAAATTTATTAAATATTTAAAAAAAGTTGTTAGTTAAATTCTGATATCGGTATTCGGTATTTCTTATTTAATTACAGGATAACTTGGTCTCGTATTTAGCTACTTGCCTTAGAGCATTACTAAGTACTATTTACAAGTACAAATAAAATTTACAAGTGCTACAAGTAATATTACTATTTATAAGTACTGCTAATATTAACAAGTACTACTACTATTTACAAGTACTACTACTATTTACAAGTAATACTTCTATTTATAAGTATTACTACTATTTACAAGTAATTCTACTATTACCAAGTACTTAGTAGGTACTAGCCTAGAGCATTACTTATTACTTACTCGTATTCACAGATACTACTACTTTTTACAAGCACTGCTACTATTTACAAGTACTACTACTACTTACAAGTACTGCTACTATTAACAACTCCTAGTACTATTTCAACTTAGTACTTGTTGTTTCCCTTTATTACTTTTTTCCCCCTAACTTGATTAGAATCATTTGACTTGTCATTTGACTGCGTCTTCTGTGTTAACATTGCCTTTGAAAGCCGCTTTGCAACACTTTCAAGACCCAACCAGTCAGGTTGTGCCTCCCCCTCCCCCAACAATGTCTCCTGTTGCAAAGACTTTGTCTCTGGAGGAAGTGTTAGCGGGAAGTTGGTTTGCTTATTGTCGCCTGCGTCCCCCCAAGTGTTGACTGTCGAGTGTGTGCCGCCTTGTACTTATGTTAGTTAATGTGATTATTTCACACTTGGTCTGCTTTGAACTAACATTTCATTGGGGATTTTTTTTGCCCCTTCCTCTCCCCTCACATTTAACTCCTGCTCTGTGTACAGTCTGTGTTTGTTTGTTTAGCTTTTGTTGTTTTTATCGTGTTAGTTTTTTTTTCTTCTCCTTTTTTTTTGTGTCTTGAGGTCTATTTGGTCTTTAAACGTGTTATGCGTCTTGCTTCTTGTTATCTTAGGCTTTATACTGTGGTTATATTAAACCTAAATGAATACGTATAGAATATATACTATAGATTATAGTATACTATATTATTAAAAGGGTCAAAGCATGTATTGTATCTATCAGATTGATTTTATATTTAATGAAAGATCTAATTATAGGTATTTATATTGCAAGTTTTTCTACTCTATATAATTAGAAATTACCCAATATTTTGTTATAGCTAAATGTAGCTATTCTAGAACTGTCTTAATTTTTCCTTAAATTGAATAAAATATTTCTAAAATAATTACATAAAGAGAAAAATCAAATTGGTAAAATGAACCATTTATAAACGATAATGAATACATTAAAAATATACGATCAATCAATTTAATCACACTCTATTATATATCCAGAGTAGAGGTGGATAACTATGGATAGCACTATCGGCACTATCGATTGTTTAAAATTGACAATCGTCGAATATCGCCCATTATCGATAGTTCTCCACCTCTAATCCAGAGATCAATGTCGGTTTTCACTTAGATTAAATAAATTTTTCAACAGTTAAGTAAAAAAATTTGTTTATAAATTAATACGATTATAATTACATTCTAATCAACAAAAGATCTTTTTTTTTTTATTTACAATTTTCCTAGTATATTTCACCTTTGAGTATTAATCGTATTTTAAAAATACTAGCATCAAATTTTACTCTTAAATTTAAACTAAATATACTTAAATTTAATTATTCTAATTTTTAAAAATATTTCCATTAAATTTTATTAACAAAAATATATTTTCAATATTTTTTCTCTTTAAATTCCATATTAGATTTTTTTGTACAAGGATAAAAAAAGAACTGTCATAAAAATTGACACCTAGCATTCAGGATGAACGACCCTCTCTCGTATTATATTCAATTTCCATCATTTGCATTTCTCTGTATTCTTGCACATCCCTTCCATTTTCCCCCCTTGCCATCCATCCACTACACGCCGCCTTTTACCCCTTGGGCGCCACTGTCTCTGTTGACTGTTGCCAGGTGCTCGTGCAACGTTCTATTGCTGTGTGGGGTGGGGTAGAAGGGGGTTTGAGTGCGTCTGAGTGCCGTAACTCGTGCGTCCTGTTCCCCTCCTGCTATGCCCTCCTGCTGTTCGGTTGCCATGGCATTATGCAGATTCCATTTGGAGTATTTTGTTGGTGTTGCCATCGACTAAATAAATAAATACACAGTGCAATTTATGTACATTTGTATATATGTATGTCTGTGTGTGTGTGTGTGTGTGTAAGTGTGCTTGTTTGTTTGTTTGTACATATTTGTTGTTGTTTGTCCCGCTTACCCTGCTTACATTGTTGCTGGGAGCTGCTGCCTCAGCCGGCGCCAACTGCAACTGCAGGCTGTCTACGCATCAACAAACGACGCAGGCAGTAAGATACACACACACACACACATATATATATATAAAGTAACAATTGTGTCCTGGTTTCACCATGAGTCTTGTCTCGACCTCCAAGTGCCAACGTTTCACATTTCTTTCTCTCTCTCTCTCTCTTACTCGGTGTTTATCTCTTCTGTCTCTCTTGGCCTCCCCCACTCGTTACGTTGTTGTCAGCGTCTTCGCCTTTACCATGTTTACACGTTTGCTGCCTACTGTTAAAGGTGATGACCCCTCTCGACATTCAAGCCCTTGTCTGTCCATATTACAGATTAGGGTTGAGCACGTGTTAAAGTGTTGCTTAAGTCCAATGTATAAATATGCACGTATTAGCGATGACTATCGCCAACTATATATCGATATGCGATGTTAGCAAAATAAGATATATCGATAAGAGCCATAAATGGAACAGATTATATTGAGTGGAAATAGAGTTACCTATTAGAAATCATAGTAAATTTTTTTTCCAAATTTGCTATCCCGTTTTGGAATCGTTGCAGGTCATAAATTAATTTCTTTATTTCTTATTATTGTGCTACTCACGAAATTAACTTCCTTTTTTTTTTAACGAACAAGTCATGTTGCATATTCGTGTCACGACACGGGCTCAGCTCTCAATCAGTTCACTCTCCACTTGTTTCCCTTTCGATGTTGTTATTTCTTGTTCTGAACATTTGTTTTGCTTTCCTGCCAGCCGTCCGCCTCCTTCCAGCCCTTTTTGTTGATATTAGCGGACAGCGCGTGTACAAATTGTTTTTGCAATTGTAACATTTTCAGGGCTGGGCAATAATTGAAAATTTGTAGCATCCTTCAATATTCCAATTAGAAATGCATTGTTGCAATGTTTTCTTGCATTTGCCTTTTACACTTTTTGGAATTTCAATTACAAACATGTAATTGTAAAATAATAAAATATGTTAATTAAATTTTTTTAAATATATGACTTAATAAAATAAAATATATTTATATTCTTTGTAGTAGTTCACACGTGTTTAAATGCAAATTCTAGACAGTATTCTATATTGTTGGCCATTGTTGGCAATTTTAACATGTAAATAATATTTCAATTACCAATATACATAAATTTAATATATTTACATGCATATTCATTAAACTAGTTCATACACTAGTTCATTTAATGGGTTCTTTTGTTCATTGACTTTGGTATTTAACATTTTGGTGTGTTTTTTGTTTTTGTCTTAGTTTTAGCATTCGCCGCTTCAATTTGGTTCACTCGTTTTGTGTTTAGCTTCGTTTTCGTAGACGTAGATGACTCGTGCTGCCTGCTGCCCACGACGACTACAACGACGGCTGCGTCTGCGTTGTTTGTTTGCATTTGTGTTTTAGCTGGCTTCGTTTTTGTTTTCTTTGCGCCCGCAGCATAAGAACAACAAATACGTTTAGCAGCAGCAGCGACAGAGTCAGCAGCAGGCAGCAGCAGCAGAGTAAGCCAGCAACAATAACAATAACAGGGCTTCGACTCTATCAGCTTTTTAGCGCGACGCGTCGCAGTCAGTCAGTCGTCGTCGGTTGTCGGACGCAGGCGTAGGCATTCCAATTGGAACGCACGTTTCGAACTCGAAAAACGAATTCTCATTCAATTTGTTTTACGTTGTTTTTATATCGCTCTATGTGCGTGTGTGTTTGTATGTGTGACGTTATCACGCACCAATTGCGGCTACCGCTTAATGAGCCACACACACACAGCGTGTGCAAGTGTAAGTGCAAATGTGTATGCGTGTTTATAGCGTATAAAATACAAAAATTGATAAATGCACAAAGGCAATAAAAATAAAGTCAAATGTACATACATTTGTACAATGTTTGTATATGATTGCGTGTGACGGTGTTAATAAATAAGCAAACAAAAGTCATGGCTGTCAATGCGGTTCAATGTCTTTAGCTACTACCTCAGCAGCATAAGCAGCAGCGCAGCAGAGCAGCAGCAGCGGCAGGAACCTAAAAAAGTGTGACATCAACAACAACAACAATAAACGATATTAACCGTAGTTTATAATCGCAACGGTAGCCGGCAACGCTGACATTTGCCGCAAACTGGTTTATGGACAGCAACAACAATAACAGCTAGCAATAATAGCAACAACAGCAACATACGCGGCGTCTGTTATAATAAAAAATTTTAAAAAAGGAAAAAATCACTGCCTACCCCTCCCACAAATAAGTCATGTCAAAAAAAAAGTTGCCTTCGTCTTTTTTTTCAATAATTATTCGCAATAAATTATCATTTTAGAGATGAGTAAACGGTATATAAAAAATATGTATTTATGTACATACATATTTATAAATAAATAAATGTTTAACACCACGTGCACAACTCAACCATGAATGGGTTAAAAGTGATTGAAATAAAGTTAATCAAGTTAATCATAATAATTATGAATACATTAATTTAATACATTCATTGGAAAATCATAAAAAAGTTGGTGAAAATTATATAGCAATCGGTCTTGACATTATGCAATGTCTTCCAGATCTTCCAGTGCATTATTAAAAAAAAAAAACACGCTCTCATCTCTAGTGTCAGCCGGCGCTCATCTCTAATAACCTAACCGCTTTGCGCTTGTTAGTTTTTTTTTTATCCGGCCATTTTGCAGAGTGAAATGACTTTAACCTTTTTTTTTTTTTTGTATTTTACAAGTTGGCAATGCTCCATTGTAACTCTCAGTGTGTGTGTGTGTGAACTACATGAATTGTCGTCGTGTGCAAAAAGGGGGGCTTAAACAAGTGCGCGCAAGTCAAGTAATAACAATAACAACAAGTACAAGAAGAGCAACAACAACAACCGTTTTGCGCGTTTAAAACACGCGGCATTGACGTCTCCCTTACTTTGTCGTCTATGTGTATGTGTATGCGCGCGCGTGTGTGTGTACCGTTCTAAAAATAACCGTTTCATGTGCAATCGCCTGCTGCTTGTACTGCTTCCTCTTTTTCTTCGTTCTCCTTCTCCTACTTTACACATAACTCCTCTTCCAACGACGCAGCGTTGTATTTGTATTTGTTATCGGTTATTTAACTTGATTTATTTGCGTGCGACTGTTGATTTATATCGCCCGAATGGGCTCACAGCAATATTATTATTAATAATAATAATAACAACAACAACAACAAGTTTTAGCTCTAGACCAAGTCACACGCACATTGGCACTTAAGTGGGTCAAACAATTATTGGCACGCCTCTGCGCCACAACCCCTTGCCTTCCCCAGCTACTCTTCTACTCTCCTCATTCCAATATTGGCAAATCGCGCTTTGCACAAATTTTCCGTTTTATTGTCCTTGTCTGCGGCTGTGACCTCTTTGTTTGTTTTCTGTGCTTGTTAAGGAAGTGAAGGACATGGTATTTGAGTTCATCCTTCATTATTTATGTATGCAATAGTTGGCTAAGTTGCTTAGAAAGAGATGACAAACGGAGCGATAGTAATATCGATAATATCGATAGATTTTCTTTCTTTATTTTTAACAAAAAAATATAATATTTTTTTTGTTGTGATTGAATTTAAAAGTAAAAGGCTTATTAAACATAAATACTGAGCGTTTATATAAAAAAAATTAATTTCTCTTAATTAAAATAAAAATTAATAGTCTATTTGTGAAAAACATAAATCTCAAGCATATAAATGTGTAATCTTTAACAAAAATGCTGATCAAATAAGCTTTTTACTTGCTATTTAAGATCACTCAACTTAACTCTTGAAACGAACAAGAAGAACACTTCAAACGAACAAAATAAACAAATGAACGAATGAATTGAGCTACATTCAATTCATTTGGTTCACCAACACTTGACAAAAAGCTGAACTTATTCCCACTCAAAAGAACCTCACAACTCTATTTATTATTTGCAAGACAGAAGCTTGAAGAACTCAAGCAGACAACAAACTGACGCCCACAGAGGAGAGTACGAGTATAAAGCTCAATTGAAGCTCGTGCAAGAGGCGTTAAACAGACAATAAAACAATAAACAACAATAAACAACAAATGCCAACTACTTAAAGCAAACATTTCAATGGGGTGAAAGTAAAGTCAGCGCGTGACTCAAAGCTTATTATACTACAGTTGAGAGGAAGGAAAAAAAATTGTTGAGAATTTTTCTGTGCTATAAATTGATCTATTATTCAAATGTTTATGCATAAATCTCACATAAATTAACTGCAATAATTCTATGGAATTTTTACTAAGAATTCAAATAAAATAATAATGGGAACTTTTCGGGTGAACTATGGGAGTCAAATTTCAAGTGCACTGTCATAAGTATTATCTGTATTATTAAACGATTTATATTTGAATAAAAATTAGAGAAATAGGATTTTTCCAAAATATGTGAGAATAAGAAAGCACCAATAGTATTTCTACCGATCTTTCCTATAGCAATTATATGATATAGAGACTCGATTCGGCCGGTTTTGATCTGTGTCGGATTTTTGTCAAGTTAGAAAAAGAGTCGAAAATGAACTCGGAAAACATTTTTGCTATTTCTTAATAAACTTACATGAAAATCTAAAGGAAAAAAAAACTGAATTCTACAAAGTTATTTATATATATTTTTTTGTCCAATAATGAGAACAAAGTCAACTGATGAGCAACAAGTAAAAACCTGTTGAAATAAAGGACGGGGAAGCAGTGAAGAATTATTCATCTTATATTTTATGGTCGCACTTCCATTAGCCCAGTCATCAGTCCGTTGCATGCAACATATATATATAATACATAATTAACTTGCCACTTATAAATTTGCAACGTCATGAACATTTTGTGATGATCGCGTGCGTTGATTTTTTTTGTGTTTTAAGGTCTCAGTCTCATTCGTTTGAAACGGATACGGATGCATCATAAAACTTATACAGATATTCACGCCCCAAAGCACACAATCGTCGTTTTAATATTAGTTTCAATTAAATATATAATATAATTGGTAGTTTGTAATTAAGTTGTTTGCCGCCACCACAAAAAGAAATTTTTGCTAATTCATTTACAAAACCGCAGCAATTTTAATGAAACAAGTGCTTGATAAAAATGAAACATAAAAAATGCATAAAATCAAAATGTTTTAAACAAATTATCAACAAAAAAATAATAGTGCTTGTAAATAACACAGTTTAACAATTTTCAATTAATCAACAACAACAAAAATGGCACAAAATTTAACAGTTGTTGTGGGTGACAGTGTTAACAATAATAATAATAATAGTAGTAACGATTCTACTGCAACTGGCGGAGCAGCAGCAGCCAATACAGTTATTAATTTTAAGCCAAAAGATACAAATGGCTGGAAGGATTATAAGAAACTAAAAACGTATCTTATACTAAAGGAGCAACAAAGTGAAAAGGTAAAACATTTTGAAAAAGGATTTAGAGAAAAATAACTAATGTATAAGCTTATTTATTATAAATTATACTTTAGTTGAAATTGAATAAAATAACTAATAACTAAAATAACAGTGAGGGAAAAAAAATATATTTATTTTATTAAGTAGAAATTAATAAACAGAAACAAATAAATTCTTGACCTAATAAAAGTAAGGAATTCAAGGTTTAAAAAAATAAATAAATAAAAAACTAAAAGAAATAACTTTAAAAAAATCGTGTTGCATACTTATGGGCGCTGTTTTTTCTGCGCTTGTGCGCCCGCAATTCCCAAATGCGTTTTGAGCAGTCAGAATATAATGGAATTCTAACTCTTTTATAAGAAATTCAACTCTTTTATAATAAATTAATTTATTTAAAGTGAAGTGATTGAAGTAATTGTCAATTATGATTAATAATATATTAATATTTGATAAAAATCATTTATTTTCGCATTTGTTATACTTGAATATAATTATTTTTATAAGTCTATACATGTTTTAATTTTAAAAAGAATTTAGAATATTAACAGCATATACAACATTTATAAGTTGACAATATTATCTACAGAATTTTTAAATACATTTTTTGTTTTGCAATTTAAATTAATATTCTGAAATAAGGTTTATGCATATTTAAACCAGTTTTTAGACATCATTTATGATTACCATAAATAAATTGAAAGACAACTTTGTTTATCTTCAGGCATATATCAAAAGTAATCTGATCTTGATAATGACTTAATTACGAAGAAAAAAAAAACCTGAATATAAATAGTTAACTTAGTTATTTATTGAAGATCATAAAAACCGTATTTTTAACAGCTGTCAAATCAATTATAATTGTAAATAAATCCAACTAGTTCTGAGAACGGAAACAAGCTGCATAAATAATTGCGAAATTAATTGAAAACTTCCTTCTAACTGTGTCATAAAATTGTCATTATTATTATTATTCAAAGCAACATTGTATATACTTAATTAAACAAACGTTTAAAGATAATGCTAATAATGCTGATAGCACAATCAGTTAGATTGATATCATTATGTATTTATATTTATATAATGTTTATTTAGATACTATAATTTTTTATCTGTAATCTATTAATAAATGTGTCAGGAATTATTTTATTTCCTTTGTAGCTTAATAAGTTAAATATCAGATCGTAGAAAATTATTTGCAATAATGTTTATGCTTGTTATTAGAAGCGTTTTCTTCAAGGCGACAAAATGTGCTATCAATCATTTAATCAATCAATCAATCAATCACTATTGACCTAAATATTCAGCGCCGGCAACAAATAAATTTATTGTGCTCAGACGTACATAAATGCATATAAATCAAATAAAAAAATAAAATAAATGCATAAAACATGACGAGTATTGTAAAAATAAATATAAAAATAAAATATATAATTCAGCTGAGATAAAAAAAAAACTGAATAAAAGAAATGTACTTAATATGGAAAAGTCTTCTTATTTAATTAGAATTTTGATGAATCTATATGTTTTTAAAATGAGAAATGATCTATAAAGATTTCTAAAGAAATAAAGGTTTATTTTAATACGGTAGATCGTTATGGTCTTTATTGGATTTTCTGCAAAAAAACATTATTCGATTATTATTTTAAAGTCTAGAATTATTCATTAATAATCGATTATTTTTTTAAAGTCTAGAATTATTCATTATTAATCGATTTTTAAAGTCTATAATTATTAATCGATTATTTTTAAAGTCTATAATTATTAATCGATTATTTTTTAAAGTCTATAATTATTTATCGATTATTTTTTTAAAGTCTAGAATTATTCATGGGGTACCAGAAAAAACCTTATGATCTATATAAGTTTCCCAGCAATCAGTTGGGAATCTTTAATCTAACTTTTAATTTTAAAAACTTTCAACTAAATTTTTATGTCTTAAAAAAAATAGTCAAAAATAAGATCTTAATAATCCTAATGGACTACGGAACTTTTCTTCCTTATTCTAACATATTCTAACATATAATTTTAAAAAACTTTTAAGTAAACCTAAAACTTTTTTAATCTACTTAGAATTGCTTAAGAAAAAAAAATTACAATTACTTTATAACAAACGCAGCTCAAGTATTATTATAACCACAACAAAAGAACATCTTTTGGCTTCAACTTTTGCCATAATTAACAAACAAACAATCAAACAAAAAACATTAAAAAAAAAACAACGGCAAAAAATAAAAATTATGAACAGAGAAACAAAAAAAAAAAAGAACACAAAGAAGTTGAAAAAAAAGCCTCCTCTTCATAAAAAGTTATTAAACGGTCATGACCCCCATTTTGAAAATGCTTATCGACAACATGAAAACCAAAACAACAAAAAAAAAAACAACAAATAAAAAACAACAACAACAAAACAACAACAACTGCAAATAAGCAGGAACAAAATGATGAAGAAGTAGAAAATGTTGCGGGGAGAAACAAATAAAAATAAAAAAAATAAAAAAAACAAACATGAAAAACGAGCATTAAAAGCAGAAAAACAAAACAAAAAAAAATAAAGAAAAATTGACGAACGCGTTCTCATAAGATGGCAGATTAATGGCAAGCGAGGGGAGTGTGGCAAGCTGGTAGAGGCAAGGGGGGCAAACGAGACGCCAACAGAAGCTAAAAACGCCGGCGACGCCATTTGACCGCTCCGCGTCGGATCAATAAATATGGATGACTTGGCGCTGTCCAGATTGATGTGTGTGGATATGGATGTGGATGTGGTTGGTTGTGCACCCCATGAGATACTTTGTTGTAGATAGAGATACTTATAACAAGCGTTGAACAATGTAGTTCAATTGAACGAATTGGTTAAGTAGTTCAATTGCAGGAATAAGTTCAATTGAGCGAATTGGTTCGACAGATCAATTGCAATAATAAGTTCAGTATTTCAATTGTGCGAATAAGTTCACTAGTTCAATTGTTAATGGGGAATAAATTAATACTATATTGGCTTATATAATCTATTTTTAGGTTCGTGAGTTGGTTTTTCTTTGATTTAGATCGCTTTTTAGTTTAATTTAGTTCGTTTTTATTATTTAGTTCGTTTTTTCGATTTTTCATTATGTAAGTTCTTGATTAATTTAGTTAGATCTTTCATTTAATTAATTTCCTTAATTTGATTGAATAGTTTGTTCACTTGATTGTTTAGTTCTCTCGCATTTTTGTCTCGTTTCTTTTTTTGACTCGTTTGATCATTTAATTTCTTCAGTTCATTCATTTTAATCACTTTATTCAATTAGTTCACAATTGAGCCTTTCACCTATTTTCTTTGATTCATTTGATTGTTTGGTTCCTTCCTACAATGAGTTTGTTCATTTGTTTATTTAGTTCGTTCATTCCATCGTTTAATTCCCTTCCGCATTCAATGACTCGTTTAATTCATTATCATTCATTCATATGACTTGTTTACTTACTTGGTCGTTTGTTCTTTATTTTTCATACCAAAACATCAATTTATTCGGTTCTTTCCTTACCTTAGATATTACTTATTACTTACTTATTTAGTTTAATTTTTCCCAACTTCATTTCATTGTAATTCATTTGAGCTTGTTGTGAACATTTTAATGCAACTCTAGCTGATATATAAGTAGAAACAGAGATATATATCTAGTTATATCTATGGAATGACAGGCCCGTACGAATTGTGTAATATAAATGCGCGCCTATCAATGTCAAAAAATCTGACACACAATGGAATAAGAAAAGTAAACAAACAATTAAATTGCTTAGTGCCTAATAAAATAAATGAATGCCAGTTTCCAGTTTACGTGTTTGTTTGTTTATTTGTCTTTTTACCAGATATGACTGGAAACAGCAGACAGCTGCCCAGATCCGAGTATGTATGTTTGTCTCTATATATATATATTTGTATTTGAGATATACACACGCTTGGCACAGATACAATTTTGTACAAAGTGGAGGATTTGCGAGCAAATAAGTAAAGCAAATATATTTATATATATATATATAAATGTATAAATGCATAGTCGAGTATATTTTATGTACATATCTATAAAAGCTACTTGGGCGTATACGTAATATATCAAGTAGCTCTTGCCATTTGCTGATGGATTGGCCAAGCGAATACATTTGATGCTGCTTATGACCAGCTTATAATTAAGTGTGTAAGTGTGTGTATATGGGGAAAATTAATATCTTGATAAATAAATCATTTACGTTAATATTTTATATAGTTTAAGAAGATTTTGAAAATTGTTTATTATATTAAAAAAATAGTAGAAATTGGTAATATAAATTTTAATAGCTGAAGAAACATTCGAAGAGTTATGTTATATAGTTTAAGAAGATTTTGAAGATTTATTAATATATTAAAAAATACTAGAAATATTTTAATAAATTTTAATACCTAAAGAAACATTAGAAGAGACATTTTAGATAAAGAATTCTTAAAAATAAACTAAGGAAAATAAAAGAATAGAAAACTAATTGATACTTAAATTTATTGCAGTGACAAGCTGTTCGTTAAACAATTATATTTTCTAAATATATGTTGAAACCTGTTAAATGTGTGAATATTAAAAAAAGAAATGAATATATGACATATAAAAAAAATATATTTAATCAAATATATGATAATCAGGTGATATGCACCTTTCTCGGCGATTCTCACATTTTCATGGTAGTCTTTTAGGTTATGAAGCCCTGATAGTTCAATTCAATTTCAATCGAATTGAACTTGAAAAAGCCCTGATTGTTATATATTTAAATTTTGAGTGTGTTTTTAAGGAAAATATGACAAGCCAATTTAAAAAAATATTGCAAAAAATATTTCTTTGGTATATCCTTTCAAGAAATTTATTGTTGATTTTTATAATGTTTTATTTAATACTTTTACAATAAAGGAACTATAAAAAACAGGTTTCAAAATATTATCCACATTTGATCTTTATGCTAATCAATCAATGGTATAATTTATGCATTTGTTTTATATTTTATACGTCCTTGTTCTTAATTATTTAATATGACAAATAAAAAAGTCAAACTAGAAATATCACTTAATACATAAATATTAATCAACTTTAATTAAATTTTAAAGTTTCAAAGAATCTATAAACTAACCTGTTTAAATTGCGTAAACACATTCCTTAAATTAGTATCATAATGTTTATCTTTAGCCATAATAATATTGTATATCTACAAAGTATATATGTATATATATAAATTTATTTATACTTTCGTTTTTACTACTTAATTGACATTGACGAACTGTTAGTTAACTGATTAATAGCTTAAAGTCATGAATAAACATTTTGTTTTTTTATTATTATGTGTATACGTTTGTGATATTTAATTATTCAACACTTTAGAAATTAACACATACTTGTATTCTTAGAATTCATTCGTTTTAATTGATCTATTAATAGCTGCACATTTTATTTATATGAATAAATGATTAAACCTGAATTTGATCGCGGTATTAAAATTTAGAATAATTATTTAAATAAAGATTTATACTGAACAACTTATAAAGAGGGTAAATTTTCATTTTAATGATGTAAACAATTATAATATCAATTATTTTTATTGTGATTGAAATTGTTTAAGTATTATTTTTTTTATAAATATGAGTTAATAAAGTCACATACATATCTTAGATAGAAATTACAAAATACTATTAAATATTATTAGAACTCTAAAATTTGATTAAAAAGTGAGTTTAAATATGATAATATGATAATTCAATTAAAAATCAAAGAAAATACGCTAGAAAATTTAATTTCTCCCATTTTAAGGAACTTTTTCTACTTTAAAGAGCTAAGAAGACTTAGAAAATTGTAAATTTAATATTCTTTTATTATTCTTATGATATAAAATGATATAAAAAAATATTTATTAAAGATTATAAACTGATTTATACTTATTAAAGATATAAACATCAATTTCAAAATTTTAATAAAATCTCATTTACAACAATTTCATGTGATTTACTTTATTATATTATTATGAGTCATCTGAAAAAAGTGTTAAACATTTATTGTTTAGTTTTTAATAGATCACATTAGCATCTAAATATCATTGCAATTCCATATTTGAGTTTTCGAAATTTTGACTATTGTATGCTAACAGAATTCTCAAATTTTTTATTTGTATTTCACACTCACAGTTTATGGAGTTTATTTTTAAAATTTATAAAAAAATTTATAAAGATTTATTTTAAGATTTGTGGGTTTTCTCTAAACGTCTTTCCGGTTTTTGTAAGCCAGCTTAACCTATTAAGCTCAAGTTTTGTTTAACATTTATTAACACAATATTGTTAATTGTTGTTCTGTATAAAGCATAACTAATGATTGGTTTTTTTTTTATGTTTTTTAAATTCTTTCTCAGGCTGCTCATACGCCGGAATCCCAACGTTCTTATATGCTGCGAAAGCGTTCAGCTCAGGCTATGGAACGTACAACATTTGTTTGTTATACATGTGGCATGGATACGCCCTCATCACAGTTGAGACTTGTCTACTGTTGCCCCAATGCGGAAAGAGAGCCCTACTATCCGTTTATTAAGACCATGAAGGTCTATAAAAATGCTAGTCCTATTAGTCCTCAAGGTAAGTCGGAGCTATGTTGGCAAAATTCAAAAAAAATTGGGCATTTCGAATAAAGAAGATAAAAATTAAAGAAATTGCAAAAAGAGTTTTATAATTATGCCAAAAAATGTGTAGGGCATTGAAGAAGAGAACTGCAATTCAATAAAGTATAAATTATATATTCCTAATATAGATATACATATCTGTATATCAATCGATTGTTGAGTAAGTTTTTATATAGAAAATATGCTTATATTTCCAGATATCTAAACTAAATTCACAACTTTCAAGTCTTTTAATGAGCTCTATAAAAAAAATAAAATTTAATTAAAATCGAAACCTTATATCATTCGGAAAATGAATTTTTTAGGAGAAATAATAATATAAAATAACGATAATATAATTCAAAGTAAATTAGAGAATTTTATAAACTATAATGGCGAACCACGAACTAACTAAAATTTAAAAAAGAGACGACATGGAAATTTAGATAAGATTAAAATAAAATCTATGGAAAAGCTGTAAACTGAATTAATGCTTAATTTTTTGGATTTTGAAAACATAGCTAATTATGTTGTTTAAAAAATTGAGAACAAATTAAATATATTTCTCTTCCCAGGCATGGTGCAAATCTGCGCTAGCTGCAGCGAGAAGCACACCAGTTTGGCAGAGGGTGGTCCACCGCCAACCATCGCACCAGCTGCACCCATCTCAGAGCCAGGAGCAGCACACTCTTTGGAATCCAATGCGGCCATGTATAGCGCAAGTGGCGCCATCGCTGGAAATCATGTGACATCTTTTGTGGGTCGCAATTCGCCATCGGAGAAATCACTTGCCAATTCGGATTCAACCAGCAATGTGCGCTTCAAGGTGAGATTTCTTTGAGATTTTGTGTAAAATGCAGCTTTAACCGGTTAGGAATTATATTTATTGCCAGATTGAATTGGTTTTCTATACAAACAAATTTGTTGCTTTTTCCGTTTTTCAATTTTTCAATTTTTCCAAGCTATAATTTATTTTCTTCTATATATTGACGTATGGAAATTTACTAGCTAGCGATTGTGGCCAGGAATTGAGTGTACAGATAATAATGTTTTAGCATATAGGAAAAGCGATTATTATTAATATGGAAAAACAAGTAGAAAGCGCTAGTTGTGTTAATAAACGACTAGATTATACTCTCTCTATAGGCATAATTTATTTTTTTTGACTGAAGATGATAAATAATTGAAAATCTTTGTATCTATTTCAAGAGACTAAGGTATAAAGGATATTTGTAATATTCCCAAAAATAAATCATTTTCTTGCTCAGAATTCTCAGGAGCATAAATGGGTTTTTATAATAATTGAATAATAATTGCAAATCTCTGAATTTTCTATTATTTTCAACAGACTCATTAACTTATAAAGAATATTTGTAATATTCCAAAAAATATATATTAGTTCTTAGTCAGAATTCTCGTGACTGCTAAAGTTCTAATATCTGACAAAAAGATTTTTCTTTTTCAAATGATTGCAATTATTTTTCTAAATTGTTTTCTCAACTCGCCAATTTCCAGTTTAAAAAAAAAATAAGACTATAGACTTGGTACACATAATTATTAAAAATTATCGCTTCTTTAAATTCATAAAATTTTCATATACAACTTAAAATTAATATTGATTTTATACAAAAATCTATGATTATTTCTGTTCATAAGAAAATTTATATCTAGAACTGCATTGACTACAAAATATATATTAGAATTTTATAGTAATACATATGTAAAAGTATACTCTAAATATACTCTAAAATATACTTGAATATATATTAATAATTTTCAAGTATATTTTAGAATATTATAATATCAATATAATATCAAAAATCTTAAAAATTTCGTTAGAAAAACTTAATTTTCTTTTATATATTATTACCAAAATATCAGCTCTATATTTCTACGACAAATATATAGTTTCCAGCATATGTTATAATAGTCTTTATTTTGTTATCGGAAGCCAAAAAAAAAAAAAAAGCAATTTAGCATTAAACAAACATTAAAACAAACCCAATAATAATTATTAGGAAATTTTTTTGTTACTTATCTAGATTTAGAGCTCAATTTCCATTTTTATTTCTCGTTCAAGCTCAATAGCTTTATCAATAGTTTTTATCAGCATGTTGTACAAATTTGTATGCTCTGGGTTATAGAGTATATATAGAGACATGTATATATATAAATATATATTATTTAATATATATGCACACACAATGTTATAATAAATGGAACTTGATGTTTTGGACCGTGTCGGGCTAATGGGAACAGCTCTAGCGCTCTGTGAATGTGATAACACCAGCTGACATCTATTGCAACCCAAGCTGATAACCTGTAAAAAAACGTATCATAAAAGGTGACGACCCGACTGACTGACAGTTGGAAAGAGAGGGGATAGGATGGATGAATAGATGGATGGATGGATGGACAGACAGTCTGATGATGATGATGATGATGATGAGGCATGTTGAGTAATTCATTTGCATGCTGAAGGTCGGCCAAAGCGATATCAATTATGTACATAATATATATATATATAAAGACGAACTGAACTGATAAGCATAGGGAAGAGAGGTGTACGGGCATAGTTTCATTATCAGGGAGTAGGAGGGAAAGGGCTAAGCAGGCAGTCAAGTGTCAACATGTTAACCAATTTGAGTCAACAAATGTCAAGATTAGATTGTAAAAAATAAATAAATAAAAAACTGTTAAAAAGGTAAATTTTAGAGCTACCAGAGTACGGGTTCACTCCGTTGTGTACTTTAATTACGGGTTCAAAATCTGCTTGTAATAAGCTCACAAAATACTAAACAAACAAATCATAAAGAACACAAATTAAACACATTGCACAAATTAAACGAATTATGTTAGAAATTAACAAAAATAACAAATGTGTATACAACAAATAAATAAATGTGCTTAGTTAATTGTGCATCGACTAGGAAATACTCTGTATGCAGGTTTGCGTTGATTTCTTGTTTAAATTTAAACGATTTTTAATTATAATATGTTAATTCAATTTTAGCTAGACTTTAGATTGATTTATTAGCATCATTTGTCAGATAAATTTTTGAATTTTAGATATATTCTACATTGATTTATCAGCATCATTTGTCAGTTAAACACATGTGGAACACACGTGGCACACCTGTGGCACAATTTCGCTTGCCTTGGCTAATTTTTCGAATTTTCTTGAGAAATTTCAATAATTCGCATAATGCTCTTTATATTGATTTAATAATACTATTTTATTTACATGAGGAACACATATTTTAACTTACCTGTACACGTGGCACACATGTGGTATATTTGTTTCCTATAAAAACTCAAATATTCGAGGTAAAATCAACTCATTTGTCGACTTTAATAAAGAATATATAAATTGTATATTTATTACAATTTACACAGTTTTATAACACCCTTTTCAACCATTTTGAATGAGTTCAGAGTATAAAAATATGTAATAGAAAAAGTAAATTCTTTAGTGGGTAAACTTAGGGATTAAACGATTTTAATTATATGTTAATTAAATTTTAGCTAGACTCTAGATTGATTTATCAGCATCATTTGTCAGTTAAACACATGTGGAATACACGTGGCACACATGTGGCACAATTTCACTGGCCTTGTCTAATTTTTCTAATTTTCTTGTAAAATTCCTAATAATTCGCATAATGCTCTCTATATTGATTTAATATTAATATTTTATTTACATGAGGAACACATATTTTAACATACCTGTACACGTGGCACACATGTGGTATATCTATTTCCTATAAAAATTCAAATATTCATACAGGCCTACAAGGCAAAATCAACTCGACATTAATCAAAAATATATAAATTGTATATTTATTAAAATTTACACAGTTTTATAAACCCTTTTCAACCATTTTAAATGCATACAGGGTATAAAAATATATAATAGAAAAAGTAAATTCTCTAATTAAAGACAAAAAGTGGGTAAACTTGGAAACGAGTGTGTCAGTTTCTAAAACATCTGCTTCTAACCGGTTTTCCAGAAATGTTTTATTTTGTTTAAACGTGTTTATTTATAGTCTACTTGTGTGTTGATTCAACTAGCTTATTTATTTTATTTGTTTACTTTTGTATTATTTTGCTTTTAATTTTTTTAAACTTATAACAGGCATTTTGACAGTAAAGACATTTCAAAGGCACTCGTAAATTATTTTTAGTTATTAATCCTTTTAAGTTGTCTACAAATATTTGTTGGGTTTTTTTGTAATTCTTGTAATTGGGCTTTAAATTAGTTTTATGATCTTATTGAGTTTATAGTTTTTTCAAATGTTCTTGTCATTTTTAAAGCTAGAAATCTTTTATTTTGTTCTTTTTATTTATTTTATTTAGAGACAAAGTTTTTACAAAACTTGAGAATTTTTATTTTTGGTCTACAAATAGTTGTAGAATTTTTATAATTATTTTTTTTTAAATTAACATCTATTTTATGGTCAAAATATTTATTTTTACACGTAATTAATATTGAGTACGGTTTATATTATTAAAAAAATAAACTTATTTATAATTTTATGAAGAATAAACTCTTAGAAAATCAGATGCATATATATGTTATATGGCTATAAATAAAAACTGACAGTACCTTTACCTATATCTCCTTAAATATCCATCGATTTTATGGTTTATTTATTTATTTATGATTTATTTCTGTTATCGATAATTTTGAAAAGTTTGAATTTAAATTGATTTGTGGTTTTACGTATATCATTATCTACCATATTTATTTATTTATTTTTGATTTTTTTCTTTATCGATAATATTGAAATGTTTGAATTTAAATTAATTTGTTGCTCTACATATATCCTTATCTTTATCCATTCAAATGAATGATTTGCTTTGTTTATAAAACTACTTAAACACATTTATTTTTATTTAAATACACATAATAACTATTATATTATTTTCAAATTATCAACTATCAATATCTTCAACTTTTCCTATTAAACCTATCAAATAAAGGTACTTCCCATAGTTTTTCGATTTTTAGTATTTTAATATAATATTCTACAATCTCTACAGTTGGTTTTCTTTTTTTATGTGTTTAAATATCATTATCGTATTGATATCTAAAATATAGTTCAGTTTTATATTGATATCTAAAAATATAGTTTTTGAAGCCACAATAAAGCGGTTGTCAAGCTGATAAAGTTGATTTTATATTCCTTTTAATTTGATTTATATGATGCAATATATCGAAAAAGTTTGATATGAATTATACTATTACAACTGTGTCAATAAAACTTGGCATGGATAAAACATCAGCCTAATGATATCATAAAAAATTACTTTAATACAAAATTTGATTATTTTTTATGTTTAAAGATAAATTGGAACAACTTAGTTATAAAATGATTTAAAAGTGTCTACTACTTTTCGAATGTTTGCAGTAATATCAAGTGATTAGATCGTTATTAAAAATATATATATTTGTTATATGCTTATGACAATATGTTAGTTTATACTTATATAGCCTTGAAGATATATTGTAAAAACCTTGACTGAGTTTAATGACATCTTTTTAGACAACCCCACAAACATGTGTGCACATAATCAAATATATGAACACATTTTTTTTATGGCTTGTTTGGATTCTAAACAATTGCTAAATATACATAATTCAGTTTATTTTTTCGGTACTCTTTTTTTTTAAACAATTCTCGTCTCGTTCTAAGTATCTTTTAAATCTATATTTCTATCTCTGTTTTGTTTACTTCGCGTGTCACCAGCAATAAAAATTTTTGTCTTCTTGGGCGTGCAAATAATTGTTTAGCTGAGTCCAAAAAAGAAAAAATTAAATATATGTATATATATTATCTTTAAACAGGTGCCAGAACGTTATGAGGCAAAACCTTTTGGCCTAGTTAGCTAACAACAACAACAGCTACAAAAAAGTATCTGTAACAATGTGAAAAGTATCTAAAAACAAAAAAAAAAACGTAGCTCGTTACTGTCGCAAATTCTTAATTTTTTATTGTATTCATTGAACTTTGTTTTGTGGCAACTCTTTGAAAGTTTTTCCCCTTTTTTTGTTGCTTTTTCAATTTCTTTTTAGCAGATAACATATAATTAAAATGCGATAATAGTTTGCGTAAATTGTTTGCCCTGACATCCAAAAATGTAGCTTTAAAATAAATACTTACATATTTCATAATAAAAAACTATTCATTTATGGTTTATTGTTTAATATTCATTTTGCTTAACATCCTGTTTTAGTTTTTACAATGGCTATAAGTAAAAGTTATCTCAGATTATAAAAAATAAATTAAATTATTAAAGTAAATTAGTAAAGTAAAAGTCATTTAAGACTATATAAAGTATATATTCAATATTTTTTATTAGCGTCAAAATTAGGTTATTCAGCCTAGATTGCTTATCTTTCCCTTTTTAATAGATATAGTTATATTAAATGTGGCTTAAAGGTTACTGAATATCAAATAGATTATAAATTTTAAATACTATTCCTCATATCGATGAAAATCCATCATGATATTCTAGACAAACTTATGACAGTTGTGCTATAATTCTGCTACGTGTATCTCACACATTTGCCCCTTGTGATGCCACATGTGTGCCACGTGCATGCCTCGTATAAATATATATATTTGCTTATTGCTTATCTTGGAAATATATGAAATTTTTAAGTCAATTTAATCTAGTTTAAAGCACACAAAATAAAGGTATTCCTCATGAAAATCGATTTAATTTTAATAAAATTTTCCGAGTTGTGCCACGTATACTATGTAAAATGTTTTCCAGTTTACGAAAACTGAATCTTATTTCAAATTTTGTGCTATGAATGAAAAATTATACATCGAAAAAGAGTTGATGCTTTTTAAATACATTTTTAACCTTTACATTTTTGTATTAATTAATATAAATGAATAGATACTCGTCAAACAAATTATTCTGTTAAGTATTAACTACATTTTAATACATAAATAAAATGAAAATTACGATTAATTCTAATAATTTATAGGAACTCAACGTTTCGAGTCAAATTTACAGAAATAAATGAATATTAAATTTTATTATAATAATAATAATATTTGAGTCAAATTTACAATTTAATATTTATTTATAAATAGTAAAAGTTATTATAATATTGAACGACGTAATATTCCCCAGACTTTATGCACTTTTTCCGATTTTATTTTAAAATCAGTTTAGACCCAGTTTGAGCATTTATATTTACAGGGTAACATGTTAGTTTAGCTTACAATTTTTATTATTTTCAAATAGTTAATTACTATTTAATAATCGTTTTCTATAATTGTTTTTTTTGGTGGGCAACGCAATTAGTTTTTAAAATCAATGATAATTGTGATAATAATAATAATGATGATGATGATGAGTTCTTTATTGACATACAATCAATATTTTAGAATCAAGACAATTTTTCGATGTTTTGTTAGACCACTTGTAATGCTATATATAAATATTTTCATAGATTGTTTGACATTTATGGCAACGACACTTGACAAATACTTGAAAATAGTTAAGTATTTTAAGTATTTGTACTGAAGTATTATGGGGGAATACCAGAGAACTTTGGCACACATTCAAAATGACAAGTCATCAAATTTTTTTGTAACGCCTACAATAATTTATTAGAGCTAAAAAATGCAGAATAACAATTTTGTTAGTTTTTACCAATCCATAATATTATTTTGATTATTTATAAAACCCATTTGTTGTATTTCTTTTTTTTTATTTTTTATTTTTTGTTGATTTATTTGCCGCCCTCAAATTTTTATATCAGCTATCATTTATCATCCACAAATTGTAATTTGTTTAACGATTGATAGAACCAGTTTTATCTAGATTTTGGATTTGTTGATAACACAACTTGAGGGCGGTTTGCCTTTTGATTGAAGCCTCTGATGGAACAAGGTAAACATAAGGCCTATAACTGATTAGAAACGCAACCATATTGAGTATAAGTATTACATTTTGAGTGTTTGTAGTTTATTTAATCAGTTAAAGCCTAGGTAGCTGAGTTAGAGATTAATCGATAGCGGTATCGATAGTTTTTCTTTGGTTATTTAATTTTTCTACAATTGATACACTAGAGAATGTTGAATTATTTCGTAAGAACAACTAAAAGACAGCTTACAAAATATAACGATTAATCGATTTTGGTTTAAATTGATAAATATCGAACAATAGAGTAATTTAATAATGAATTACTACTTAGTTTTTAATTTAAGGAAACTATATAAAAATGAAGCAATTTATTTAATGGTTTCCCTTAAGAAAGTTTGATTTTTTTTTTTAATTGTTTTTGTGTTTTTAAAACATTATTTTAACGATTCTATCGACAGAAATATAATCGAATCGATTTACTTTTTAAAAATATCGACTTTCCTTCCAAATATCATAATTTTCATAGGGTTCTGCTTTTTTTTAAATATTGTTTTTGTATGTTTAAAACATTAATTGAAAGATTTTATCGGCAGAAATAAAAAGAATCGATTTACTTCAAGAAAAATCGATATTCCTTGCAAATATCATAATTTTAATAGGGTTCAAAAGCGTGCTAAAGCAATACTTAATATTAATCGATCTTCTAAAGTCGATTATAATAAATTTTCAAACAACAAAGCTCTTTTTATTATATACAACAAAATTTCTATATAAAAAATACGTTAAAGGCAACTACAATTGTAAATATACGATTATTAAAAATAAAAATAATTGATTTATTTTTCGAAATAGTTAAATTTGTTGGTAGTAAAATAGGTTTCAATAGTTTTATTTTTTAAGGCAAAAAGAATATTTTTATTGAAAAAACAATTTAAATTAAACATATTAAAAAAACGTAAACTAAACGATAGTATCGAAAGTATAAAAATTGAAACTTTTATCGATACTCACGCATGTTGGCATTTTCGATTGTTTAAACAGCCCTAAACTAAACGATAGTATCGAATAAAAGTCTAAATTCTTATCGATACTAACGCATGTTGGCATTTTCGATTGTTTAAACAGCTCAAGACGCTTTTGTTTACCGATAAGCATTAAAAATATTTTTTTTTCTCTTTTTTTTACCAGTTTCAGTCAGTTTAGGAAATTAGATTTTGCGAGTGCTGCCACTTGAATGGACGAAAATCAATTGTATGAAATATTAAATAAATAAAAAAAAATACGAATTTGTTGATTAGATAAGTTGTTTTATACGCATTCCAAATGTGTTGCCCGCATTCGTTTTTTTTGTTTTTTATTTTGTGTGTTTGTAACTTGATATTCCAGTATGTGCGCAATATTCCAAGAAAGCTGTCAATTTTTTTGTTGTTAGCTAAAGCAAAATATAAATATATTTAAATAAATTCCCAATTGCCAATTTTTTAATTGCAGCCTTACGAAACGAATTCCAACAATTCCAATTCAAATACAGCGCGCGATTTGAAGCAAATAAGACGCTGCGATTCAAGACCAAGTTCGCCCAGTTCAACACAGGGATTTATAGAGAATGGACATGCACAGTATCCGTAAGATATATATATGATATAATATTATATAATATAATAGTAATATTATTATTTTAAATTCCACACAGCTGCTCCATTTGCAAAGTGCTTTGTGCCTCCAATAAAATGGATTGGTTATCTACCAGTGCTGAACACATGAATTCGCATGCCATGCATTTTCCCTGTCTCAAGGCTAATACTAGTAATGGGCTTAGCAATAGCAGCAGCAACAATAGCAACAATAACAACAACAACAACAATAATAACAACAATAACAACGAACTGAACAACAATCGTGTCCTGGCCTGCAAAGATTGCATTAACTATTTAACCAGCCAGTGGGAATCAATGGATGCAGAACGTGTGCCTTTAGAGCACAGAAGGTTTGCTTTATACTTAAGCTTTAACTTCTTACAATTTAGTTTCGAAATTAACTAATTTGGTTTCTTATTTACAGATACAACATTCCCTCACCCATGATGACATCCAGCTCACCAAATGGTTCGCGTCATGGTGCCATGAGTACCTGTACACCGCCCTCAACGCCATCCGTCTCATCATCCACGCCAGCAAGCACCTCAATCTATTGCTTTCTATGCGGCTTGCATTCGGATCTAACACTAGCCAGAATACTATATGGCAGCAAAGAGGTATAACTGGGTTAAGAAATGTCTTAAGAAATGTTATAAGACTAGAAATATTACTACAGAAGTGCTTTGCAGCTAAATAACTCACATATGTCTCTTAAAATCCAAAAGTTATTAAAGTATCTTTATATTAATAGTCTCAGGAGATAGATAGATCAATTATCAATAGATCAATTATTAATAGTCTAAGGAGATAGATAGATCAATGTACATATTAATTTGTAAAACATTGCTTGAGGTGTTTAAATATGTAAGCTATGTTGATAAATGTAATTAATATATTAAAATCGCAAAAATATATTTGATATAAATGCAGAGTTTTAGTTTAAAAGACATTGTAACTGTTATTTTTACAATGTCTTTCAAGCCAAAACTCTGTATTTATATATAATATGTATATTTCTTCTATTTCAATAAATTAATTACATTTATAACAGAGTATATAGTTTAAATAAGCACTTTAATCTTATAAACTACAGCTTATTATGTACAAAATTTAACAATTATATTCTGAACCTTTAAATCAACTAAACATTTTAATGTTTATAGTCTCAAATTGTATATATACACGTGTATTTAAAGCTTTAAAGTAATTCAAAATAACCTTTAGGTATTTAAAATCACAGACTTTACAAAATATTCTTACCAACTATTTAAATGTAACAAAAGAACATGGAATAACTTTATTCAGTTTTTAAATATTTCATGCCTATACAGACATATTTTGGTTATAATATTTTATAAAATTCATACGATTTAGTAAGATACAGAAACTTTAAAAATAGTCAAGAGCGGCATTAAATGCTAAGAAAACAAATATATGTATTTCAAAATTTGCTTTATAATAATACTTAAATTTAAAAGCCTACTTGAGGCATTTAATATTTTGATATATTTAATTATGCGATTTTTCTCAAATTGTAATAAACATTATAAAGCAAAATGAGACTTATAATTGCAGATATTGTTTCAAATATGTTTTTGTAAAAACAACATAGTTTTGTATGCAAAAACAAAATTTACAAACAAATGTTTATATGAAAGCTATATGTTTTTTATCGGTTCCAACATATTTAGTTTCTTTAGCTCAAGATTATGGATCAAGTTTAATTAAAGAAATTCAGCATGTTGTCATGTGTATATTAAAAATACTTTCTAGGATGGAAAGATATGGATAAGTCTAAAATTTGTGCATAATAGCTTTTAAATTTTGTAATTATTTAGGAACGACACATACTTTTCCAAAGTTTTTGACAATTCATAATAAGAGAGCTATAATATCTTCTAGTATTAATTCTAATAATATACGCTAATATTTATATATATAGAAATATATTTATATAATATATTGTTGTAGTTCGAAAAATTATTGTCATTTCCACTTTTTTGCAACTTTTTGAACATAGAAATTGCATTTAATTTTTGAATGTTGAACAGCAGCACAATCAGTTCTACACCGGTTTTTCAATTAACGCTTGCCAAGAACTTGTTATGTTTTAATTGCTGCCTGCAGCATTTTTATATAGAACTGTACTGTTATATGCCAGTACTAAAATAAAATAAATTAATGAGTATGTAAATTGCTAGCAGCAGTAAGAATTGAACTTAATTAACCAAGCCCAAACTGCTTTATTCAGGTTGTGGCATTAAATGTAAATATTTGCTTATGTGTATTAAAATTATATGTGTCTAATTTAATTCATTTTATGAAATTTAATGAAATAGATATAGTACTTAAAAGATTTTTAGTTTTGTGAAAGTTTCTTATGTTCAAAAGACAAAAATATGTATGATAAAATATTAATTTAGTTTTTCATTTATTTCACAACTTAACGTACATTTAATATAAAAAGATTTAACATGCAAACATTTAAAATATTTTGTGCATTAAGAAAGCAATTATTGCCTCTAAAGAACAAATTTTTTATTAATATGAAAATATTTTTGTAAAGTTAATGACGCGCTTAATTGGATAAAATACTACAGTTTTTAATATATGATAAAGAATATAGAGTTCCTAATAGTGTTTGTTTAGACAAGACTTTTAACTAAAATGTGTATTTAAACATATTTATCAGAATTTAAATATATAAATATAAACTTTAATATTAACTATACAAACTCAACATAAAACAAGCATATAAAAGATTAAATTGAAGGCAATAAGTTCAATGTATATGATTGTAATGCTACAGATTATTATTAATTATTATATTATCCGGAAATATTTAATTGTTAAAAATATTTAACACGATTACTTTGTGAAACAAAATTGCTTTAAATATTCTTAACAATGAAATATTTCTGGATAATCTAATGACTCAATAATAGCCGATGATTTTAATGAAATATTCCATAGTTTGCTTAAGTATATTTTTTTTATAATATATTATGCATATAACAATATCATTTACAATACATATTTAACATATTTTCTTTCTATTATCATTTTCTAGGGTTCAAGACCTTACTTTCCGCTGTTGCTCAAACACAATTCATTGCCAAATGCCGAACAGTTGAGGAAAAATTCAGCTCTAGTCTGTACATTTTGTTACCATTCCATGTTGAATCAGTGGCGCAAGTAAGTTCAATCTAATTTTTATATATTTAAATATACTTTAATAATATTTCAATTTATTTCTAACAGATATGAAGCTCAGAGTCCCAGTCTCAATCCAGCAGATAGAAAATACAATTGGCATGACTATAATTGTCATCTATGCGGCATTACAACTTATAGGAAACGTGTGCGAGCTTTGCCAGTTAATGAATTTCCATTTGTAAAACATCAGAAAAGCGACGATGGACTTTTGCTAGAGAATGGCGAATATGCCGTTGTTTGCTTGGATTGCTATGAAAGCCTAAGGTTGGTGAAGAAAACCTCCCGAAAACTGGAGTTTAGAGCTGTAAAATAAGCGATTGTAAAGATGATGTTGTAATATTATAGCAGTTTTATTTAAATCGTAGCTAACGATAGTTAAATTAATAGTTTTGACAATTCTAAAACATGTAACAAAACACATTGATTATGTTTGAAATGTATTATCGATAGTAATTTTAAATGAACATAGTAAAATCATTATTTTAATTGTTCAAATTAGTTGTAACAACATAATTTAATCCAAGACATACAAATTTTAGTTAAAACAAATGTTTTTGTCGTCTTGGATTATATATACATATATGAATTTACAGAATTTAATTCTTTTTATAAGAATTTTAAAATTATTAGCTTTAAGGTTGCAACTATAATTATTTCATAAATTTTTGTATTTAACACCAAAATTCCGATTTGCCTGCGCTTTCATTTTAAGTTTTATTCCAATATCTTTGATAGTGATTAGAAAAATTACTCTTATATATTGATGTTATTGGCAAAATATTAACTATCGATAATATCTTTAGTTAGACATTACTACTTGCTAAGCAACTCAGCTTATTTATGGTATAGCCAAGTTTATGATTTGAATTGAAGCCTTTTAAATTTAATTTTTATTTTAAATAATGAGTTTGTTGTATTAGGAAAGTAAAAACATTTCCATGTGTTTACATAATCAAAATATTGTTTTTACTTATTCCTGTTGCTAAAAAATGCTATCAAATGTTATAGATATTATAAATATAGTAGGTTCAGTTGCTTCACTAGAGCACATTACACACCAATCAGGTCCTTAGAGAGACATGAAATCATATAAATAAATTAGGAAAAGTATTTAATGCTATATTGTATAAAATTAAATATTAGATAGGTAAATGTTATTAGTAGCATAACAAAAAAAACAAAAAACCATTTATTTTGTACACTTAGCTTTTGTTAACATTTAAATTACTCATATGTGTAAAATAATAATAATTATAGAGAGATATCCAGGATTATAATTATTTTTAGTATATTTTTAGTATATTTTTAGCATATTTTTATTAATTTACAATTTTTATATAATCAAGTTGGTTAAGTGAATGACATTAAGTTCTTTTAAGCCTTTTTAAGCGATTATTATCTTAGAAATTGATATGATTTTGGTAGTATTTTGTAAACATCATTTATAGCTTTTTATATAGATATCATTAATTTTTAAATAACCCGAAAATAATGTCAAGATTCTCCTACATAAGCCCAAACTATGTATATCAATATATAGTTGGTTTTTGACTTGGGTAAAACTTTTTTACACAGATCTTTTTTTTTAGTTTAAATTAGAATTATAAGAAAATGCCTTTTCCGGATAGTTTGATATTTGATTAATTTAATAATATAAAGTGTAATGATTATACTAATTTCCTTTTACTATTACAGGCAACAGGCATCGCAGCATGATCGCTTTGGGGTGCCCATCTCTAGGCGGGCCTACAATTGGGTGCCCCAACCGCCACCCCCGGAGGATAGTCCCGAGGCCGCAGTGGCACGTTTGCCCTGCGGTGAACGTTCCGATCGTATTGTAAGTATATATTTAAATATGGTAGTTTACTATGGTAATTAAATGCGTTTTAAATCCCTGCAGCTCATGAGCAACGCATTGAGGCCAATTCCAAGCAAGAAGACAACATCGCCAAAGCAATATGAAAAGTCTAAAGAAGGTAAGCGTTTTGTTTCTTCATGACATATTTAAGTAACTTGAAACGCTTTTTAAGCACTTTAAGGTGACCAGGTTCAAGTGAAACCCAATTCGCGTCAATAAACTTCAATTGGTTTCACTTAACTTTGTGCAACACTCAATATATTGACCAGCAGTTGGAACAGTTCAATATTCCCACTCTATATAAGTCTTAGTTGTTGTCTTTTTAGTCATAGTTTAGTCAAGTTTCCACTTTGTGGCTTATTATGCATTTCTGTTTATTTTAAGTGCAAAGAGTTCAAATGCATTTGTTGGGAATCCTTCTTTGTTGCAGTTATTATATGTACTAAAAGAAGATATTACGGAAATAAGTCAAGCTGCATTTAATATGTAGTTGATTCTTAAATAGTTCAAGAACTAATTTATCTAAAGATTACTTTACCACTTGGTCTTTTAGTCTTTATATAAAGTTTTTGTAAAAATATTTTAATGAATATTTTTTATTTAAAAAATTATTATGAGATTAGTTTAGTCGGCTCGAGGTCAAATTATGTTTTTATATAAAACTGTAGTTTTTTCTTTAATCCGATTTATTTCGAACTCCTTCGGAATTCGTCATCAGAGATTTTTTACAGCTTCCTGTTCGTCAGCTGTGGAGTTTAATACTTATATATGAATACTATTAAACTACAAAAATTCCTGATGACGAATTGTGAAGGAGTTCGAAATATATCGGATTAAAGGAAAAAAGAAAAAACTAGTGTTTTATTTAAGAACATAATTTGATCTCCTAACAAACAAAGGTCACAAAAAATCACAACTAAAATTATTATAGATATACGAGCTCTGTTTGAACTTAAAATTTTTTATTTCTTCGGAGTCTCTTAATTAAACTCTATTTCGATAGCAAATTTTAGTTTTATTATTTCTTTTATTTAAAATCATGTTCGCAATTATATATATTATCCTATTTAACTATGTATATTATCTTCACTTAACATATGATTAGCCCGTCAATTACAGTTAATATTCGAGTTTGATTTAAAGTTAAAAGATTAAATTAAATGTCATAACATTTAATGTAGAAGTTTGATTACATTTCTCTTTTTTCATTATATCCAATGATATAGTTTTTCAAGATTCCTATTTAATTCTGAATAATAACAGGTGTAGAAATATTTATTCCTATTTAATTCTGAATTAAATATTCCCTTTTTATTCCTATTTAATTCTGATTTAAATATTCCTTATTTATTCCTATTTAATTCTGAATTAAATTTTCCTTATTTTTTCCTATTTAATTCTAAATTAAATTTTCCTTATTTTTTCCTATTTAATTCTGAATTAAATATTCCTACACCGATTAGTTCTCAAACATTTTTATTGTTGATTCTGAGTTGCATTTTTCTTTGTAATTAAAGTTATATTAGAAATTTTATTCTATGAAGAAATTTTTTGTTTACCTTGCCACATTATTTTAAATTATATTTATATATAGATCATAAAGTTCTCCGATCATTCCATATTTATTTCTTAGTTGTATTTAGTTTTGAATTCTGAATATATATGAGCCGTACTATAATATTTATATATAGACCATAAAATTCTTCAACCAATTCATCTTTTATTCTGAGTTTTATTTTTTTTCGAATACTGCATTAATGAGCCATACTATATAATGATGAAATTTATTTTTTTCCATTAAAAAAATATTTCGAAATTTCCTTTTTCTATTCTGAATTGAATTTCTCTTCCTTATAACAAATAAACCATAGTAATTCATATAAATCATGATTGAATTGGTTTAGTTTTCAACAATAATTGTTGCGATTTTCGGATCTTTTACAGCTTGTTAAAAAAAGGTTCTCCTAATTGCATATCCTTACAGAACTGTCACCTTATCCTTATTGTAAATGCAAAGTAATAGAAAATGTGGAAAATGTGGAAAATGTGACCACAAAACTGAATAAGAAATAAGAAATCAACTGATTAAATGCTTCAATAACAAGCGAAGACCGCAAATTGTTGAAAGGACATGGATATAGGAAGGAGGGGGGACAACGTTTTGCAATAAATATTGATTTTTTTTTATGAATTGCAAAAGACGTTGAGTAGAAGAGATGGGGATGGGTGGGTTGGGTGGGTTTGGTGGGGGAGGGTATTGTGGGTGTACAGGATGTTGAGGGTGCTCTTATGTCCGTCCAATGTCAGTTACTTATTTATGCAGGAGCAGCAGCAATGGCGTCGGTAAACTTCTTCAATAAAATGCCAAAAAGGAAACATCATAAAAATAAATAAACACACACACACATAGGGGGAAGGAAATTGCTTGCGTGTATGTGTGTGTGTGTGTGTGTAACTTTGCACACCATTTTTTATAAAGCAACAGTCCCCCCATCCCCCCACACAACTGCCACTTCCGACAACAAACGAAACGAGACACGAGAAAACGGTACAAACGAGTGTTGCCACAAGCACAAATAATAAAAGCAACAGCATAAAGTATTTCGAATTGAATTACTTCGTGTTATCCTGTCAACCATACGAAAACACTCAAGAGCATTCAGCATGCCACAAGCTTCCGTTACGAAAGGACACGAGCCAAAAAAAAAACCCTACCCAAGCCAAAGGACCACCCATCGTTTAAGGAGTTGGCATCGATTTGCAAAAGTATATTACGAAACTCCTGGCGCTCTCCTCATACCTCTCTATATAACAACTAGACCCCGGGGAGTTAACCACATTGGAAGTTTCTCCCCGTGTTTCGTTGTGGTATGTGGTACAAATAATTGTCCATATTTGGTTGGGGGGTGTGTGTGTGGGGGGGTGGTTTGAGTTAAGGGTTTCTGCTGCTGCGTTTCTGAATAAGTAAACATAAAACCACTGAATTTACGCTTATTGCACCCGCAAACATTTTGTTTAACACAACAAGCGTCGGCTTCGGACTCTCTCAACTTCCCCCCCAACATTTGCACTCTCTCTCTCTCTCTCTGTCTCTCTCTCTCTTTCTACCTCTCTCCCTCTCTCTTGCTCTAGTGTCGTGCCATTTCCGGCCTCAATTTCAAAAAGCAGCTCAAATTTCCACACAATTTTCCGGTTACGCTCTTTTTGCACTCTCTCCCAACCGCAAAGCACTCGCTGTCTCTCTCGCTCTCTATCGAGTGTTCTCTCTTTTGGGCCAAGTCAACACCTTGGCAGAGGTCCACCCTAACAGCCCCCACTCACACCCTCCCTTGCTACCCCCGCCTGTCAGTCATTCTGGTTGTGCTTTTCACTTTTGCGCCCACTTCTTTTGCCAGTTGCCACCTTTGCCACAAAAATATTTCAAAACACTTGCCAACAAACTGTCAGGGGGGGGTTAGTCCTTTGGCTATACACACACACACAGACACACACACACCCACAACTGTTTCCGTTTTGCGTAGAATAACAGTTACATTATCCTTTTTATTGCCACACTTTCGTCGCACACCAGCTCCAGACAGCTAACCAGACACAGATACATATACATATACATATATATTTGGCTTATGCCAAGCTGCGACCTCTCCGACCCCGTTTGCTTCGACTTTATTGTGGGCCCAAGTTGGTGGAATGAGGTCCTGTCAGGCCAACAACGTTGTCGTCCTCATCCTGCTCAGCTTTATCCTGCTAAGTTGGTTAGGTTAGGTTGTTGGCAAAGTTTTGTAGCTTGTGCATTTATTTATATTTTTTTTTTTTTGCTGTTTGTGTTAACTCGAGTCGCAGTAAATTGTGGTAAACACGAAGCCAAGTGTTTTTTGAGTATTTACCAAGTTATGCGCTCCACAGTGGCGCACAGTGGTATGCACATGCATATTTGTTAAAACATATTTGACAAGTTTTTTTGGGAAAATGTAGTTGGAGATGTCAGTTGAGCAATGAGTTAATTAAATACTATTAAATTAAATAATAAAAATAATTAACAAAATGGGAAAATTAAATATCTTAAAAATAATGCACTAAATAAATAAATTCGTATGATAAACTTTGGAGTAACCCAAAAACATTGCATATCATAAATAAATAAATTTTATATATATTTTTTCATTAAAAATACGAAATATTTCTATTTTTTAATATACATTAATTTAATTTTTTTGTAGCCGTTTAAAATAAGTATTATAATTTATTCAAAATCAGATTACTATATATCAAAGAGCCATACCATTATTTGAATTACTTGGTAACCCTTGCAACACACAAAAATGTGTTAAATTGACAAATGAAATAAGAAAAACCCAATCAAAAAAAAAGTTTAAAATATTTCTTGTTAAAAAATCGAAAATTAAAAGTACTCGGTAATGAGAACAGAACTATTAAATTCACCTAAAAATCATATTCTTTAATTATTCTTCTAAATAATTTAAATTATATTCAATATTCCCTAAAATGTTTCTTGTTAAAAAATGTCAATTAAAAGTTTTTGGTAATGAGAACAGATCTATTAAATTCACTTAAAAATTATATTACTCAATTATTCTTCTAAATAATTTGAATTATTTTCAATATTTCTTATTGTAAGTCAAACTTTTTTTAGAATATTTATATTCTAACTTATAGATTACTTATTAAATTATAAATATTAAATCAATTAGATAAATGAAATTAAATATATTTTTATTTTTTTAACTATTATATAAAAGGAGATAAAACTTGTTTATCTACAAGAAGATTTGGTATACTTTGCAGATAATCTATTTTTATGAGCTACTTTTGCCTTTCATAATCTCTTCTTAGCCCATCTTATGTGTCACATGATACGAACAGCTGATTTATCACACCCACACATACAGAGGGGCGAGGAATACAGACATATGTTTGTAGCTGTCAACATATACATATACAGACTACAACATAACCTCAACTTACTTATGGAGAGGAGGGGTGGCACATAAAACGCTGATGTGGCATGAAAAAAGATATAAATTCAGCCAATCGATGAAGATAAAATACATTTTGTAATACGGCTCTTAATGCTACACACATGTACAAGGAGTTGTAAGGCATCTAGGGAAATATATATATATATATATATGGCAGGGTTTTGGGGTTTGAGGTTGTGGCTTGAGGTTTGGGTCGAGGTCAATCTTTGGGCGGTGTAGGGGGAGGGCGTCTTTTGGAAGTCACTAAAGTGTGCAGTCAACTGGCAAAAAAAAAAAAAAAATTGTGTTTTTATAAGTGAAATTTCAAGTGGTGACAACACTGCTGCCAAAGCTGACTTCAATATGAGACTCATATGTGTGTGTGTGTGTAAACGAACACCCTGTCAGAGTTTATATAATGTTACCCTATAGTTGGTACTTTAAACACACAAAGTTTAACCTAACAAATATATTATGAATTCTTAAGATCTTTGAGTTTTTCTAATTTTCGGCGAAATTTATAAAAAAAATATTTTCTTTGGGATAAAATGTTTTTTTTTTTGCTAAAATTATATATTTAATAAAATAAAATTTTAAAACTAAATATGTGGCTAAATACAGTTAGACAATAAATATAGTTAGTCAGTCAAGTTGTCTACAAATTATTATGTAAATAAATTAATAATAATTCAATAGACTAAACAAACACAGGTCACCAAAAAATCATAATAATATTAATTTTGTGCATATTAATATTATATTGAACTATAAAGAGGTTTTTGCAAGCATATTTTCAAACTTAAATTTTAATTATAGTTATTTTATATTATTAATTATAATTTTTAAAGCTTTGACAATATAAGCATCAGATTAGGTTCATTACAGCACTACCTTTAGCATTTCCAGCAAGAATAGGTGCTACATGCATGCTTTTTGAAGCGATTCTGGCATGGCATACAAAAAATTTAAAAAATGTCCTGAAAAATACATGAAAAAACCATGATTTTGGAAGGAAATATTGCATGATAGTTAGAAACTCGAGCATTTTACGAAAATTGTGAATAAATAGGTTCCTAAAGAACGTCTCTTTCAGTATTTTGTGTATGCTGGAAGTATATTTTGGAAGCAATGTAAGTTTTATTGGGTTTGTGAGTACAAATTGTTGGTTGGGTTGTTGTGCCTGTGTGTGTGCGTGTGTGTACGTAAAACCCTTTAAAAGCTTGTTGTTGCCAGACACATAAACGTTTAGCCCATAAACCCTTGATGTATGGAACATAAACACCACACTTGCAAGTGCCACTCAACATGGGTTTGGGTTTGGGTATGAGTTTAAATGGTATGGGTAGTGGTAACTACTGGGTGTGTATTTCAATGGTATTGGTGTTGGTGTTGGTGTGGTTTTTCCAGCCGGTGGTTGCCTCCAGTTAGCTCTAACTGAAATCCAATGTGCGTTCCTTGGTCTCTCAACAAAAGCCCAGCAACCGCAATGTCAATAAATATGTTACGCTTGACTTGTCTTTTTTTTTTTGGGACTGGGTTTTGGTTAGCTGGTTACTTGGGTAGGTTTTTATTTTATTTTTCGTCCTTTGGTTTGGTTGGCAATTTGGCTAAACATATTTATTTGGTATTTGTGCTTGTCGGCTTTTTCTGAAAGAGATTCGTCAAGAGATTGGCATTTTGTGGGGGGGAGGCGGGCTTAAGTGGGTGTGTGTGTGGGTGTATATGTAAATGTATCTGTACATACTCGAAATTCCTTTTGTCAAATTAGAAAGCAGAGTAGATTTGCACACAATTCCATGTTATTCTATACACGCATGCCTCTTTCTATTGATTTAGCTTTGAAAATTTTCTTTCATTCGATTTGATTTTATTATTTTGATTTTTTTTTTTTATATATACTCTGTAGTTGTATAAATGACAATAAAAGGGTATAATAATGATGTGTGAATATATGCAATAAACGGAAGAAGAGATTTTGTTCAAATAAAGTATATATGGATAGATATGGACATTTCCATTATGGCGTTACGTGACAGTCGAACGCCTAAATGTGAAAAATAGCTAGAAAAATATATGTATTCTATATAGATGTTCTCTATAAATGACAAAAAAAAGGGTATATTAAAGTGTAAATGTAAAGAAAAGAGATTTGTGTTCAATTAAAGTTCATATAGATAGATATGGGCATTTTCATTATAGCGTTACGTGACAGTCGCACGCCTAAATGTGAAAAAAAGCTAGAGAAATATATGTATTCTATATATAGATGTTCTCTAGCTTGATCGAAATCAACAGAGAATTCTTTTAATATTAAATATAGACTGATAACATTTAACTATGCTAAACATAAACATAGTGTAGATTGTAGAACTTTCTACAGAATATATTCAAGTCTTAGTACATTTTTCTTTCTATTTTTTTGCAAACTAGTTTATTTTTGAAATTAAACATTTGTTTGCTCATGCAGCAGAATGCAGTTTTACATGTATGTATAATAGTTCTACAATGTTTACTTTATATGTACATATATTTACCAATAGCATACCAATTTTTGTGAATCTCTAAATTTTTATTTCATACACGTAGACGACATACAAACTAAAACTTTATAAATATGCAAAACTAAAAAACAAATAGTGTAAACAACAAGGAGCATAGGTAAAAGTTGGATAACTTTCGATGGTATTTTTGTATGAGCTATCGAAGTGGCTATCGATAGGCAAATATATGGCAAAAATACTATAAAAAAATCGATTTAATCTGTTTTTGTTGTAAGAATAAAAAAATTATTATAAAAACTAATAAAATTAATGATAAACTGTAAAAAAAAGACAAAATCGCCTAAAAATCGGTTCAGTTTTGACAGAGTTATAAGAGTTTGAAAAAAAGTATAGAAAGTGCTATAAAGCTGAAAATAGCCTTACAAAAAAATATAAAAATTTATAAAATTAAAAAGAAATGTAAAACTGTAATAAAAAGAAAAAATCGCCCTAAAATCGGTTCAGTTTTGACAGAGTTATAAGAGTTTGAAAATAAGTATAGGAAGTGCTATATAAAAAGCTGGAAAGAGCTTTACAACTTCTAAATTTTTTTTTACCTATATGCATATTTTAACTGCCTCTTGTAAGCAGTTTGCAGAACTTTCTTATCCACACCTCGCATCACTTTT
Source organism: Hirtodrosophila alboralis (assembly GCA_035043045.1). Classification (NCBI taxonomy): domain Eukaryota; kingdom Metazoa; phylum Arthropoda; class Insecta; order Diptera; family Drosophilidae; genus Hirtodrosophila; species Hirtodrosophila alboralis. The sequence goes on from JAWNNH010000255.1 coordinate 97,938, forward strand.
TGTTGTTGTTTTTACCATTGCCACTTTGTATTTGTTTACGTTTTTATTGCATGCGCAAAGGCACACGAATTTAAATATTTGTTGGTTTTCTTTGGCTGTAGCTGACGTTGTTCCCGTTTCACACTCTTTTCACATACACACGCACACAGTTACTACTAACACACCCACAGCTCAGTCGGTCCGTTTGCTTTAGTTTTTCATTGTTGTTGTTGTTGCTACTGTTGCTTCTATTGCACTTTTCACTCACTTACTCAGTCAACTAGCTCGCTCGCACTCAAACTGCACACACTCTCTCACTCTTAATTCTCACTCTCATAAACTTGAGCTTACTGCGTCGTTCTCTGTACGCTCTTCTTGCTCCTTGTCTTTTCATCGTCTTGTTGTTTGTATGTTGGGTTGTGTTTTTGTTGTGTTGTGTTAGCGCCAAAGTGATTTACTGTTATAAATATTTGCTCGTGAGCTTTTTAAGTACTTTTTCTTTTCATAAGGCCCGCTTGGTCTGCCTTCTACAGTTTTTTTTTTTTGCCACGTTTGCTTTGGCATTCATTCTGCAATTCTGCTTTGCTGTGTTTGCTTTTTAGCTGCCCGCCCGGCCCCCGCGATTGCATGTTTGCCTGTTTGCTTGCCTGCCTGCCTGCCTAGCTGCTTGTTGTTTTTGTTGTTGCATACTTTTCAGCGTAATTTTTATTGAATCATGTACGCCAACGTCAACTTTTACTCCTCGGGCCCCTCGTTCCCGCTATTCTACATCTTTTTCTTCTGTTTTTGTACCTTTCATTTACGGGTTTCACTCGCTCATTGTGCGAACGTGTTTTGTGCTATTCTGACGACTGGTCCTTGTCCTGCTTTAGGTCCTGGCGCTGTTGCTGCTGCTGCTGCCGCTGCCGCTGTTGCTTTGTCCGCTTTGTTGGTGTTTTGCCTGTTTCCCGTATATACACATATTGTATACTCTGTTTAGAAGTGAAAATGGGGCATATTGTATTGAAAAATTATCGATATTGTAGTTTTGTAATTATTGATAGTTTTAGTTATGTTGAAATATCTCGTAAGACTTAATTTTTGGACTTTTAAATACATATAAAATAAAATCAATTTTTCCATAATTAAAATTAAGTTTACTTTTTGCAACTTTCAATATTGAAGGGAAGAGTTAAAATAATTTATTTTGAACCTGTATCTTTCGCATTTTTGATATTATATTGTTAAAAATGTAATTTAGTATTATTTTTGGTGTGATGGCCTCTATTAAATTATTATAATAAAAATTAAATTGAATAATAATTTTATAAGAAAAAAGAGAAAAATTACTAATATTATAACGACAGAGTATACAACAGTCGGTTGCTTCTGAACGCAATCTTCTTACATGTTTTGAGATATTATTGCCGTTACCGTTACCGTTGCTTGCCACGTCACGCTCCCCAAGGGGAATCATTTTGCATTAACTGAGCAAATAACCAACTTTGTTATATTTTCGTTCATTTCATTTCATTTCATTCCGTTTGCTTTTGCCGACGGGAGCATTTCTAAAGCAAGTCCAACATTTGTATGGTTGTTGTTGTTGTTGTTTTTTTTTTTGTGCCTGTTTCTGGTTTTGGTTTCTGCTTTTTAATCTGGTTTTCCTCTACTTACTCTGCTGCCTCTTCTTATTTATTTCTTCTTTTTCGGGTGGGTTTTTTTTTATTATTTTGTGTGCTAGGTATTTACCCTGTTTTGCTGTTTGTTTGCTTTCTCGAGTATCCCTTCGTGAGCGTGTGTGTGTGGTTGTTTGTGTATGTGAAATTGAATGCTCAATTGAGCACTTAATTAGCAAAAACAGTTTTTAATGACGACACGAAAGCTTTTATGCTTTGAATGCACTCCTGTGGGTAACCGAGTTTTTACACTGCGCGAAATGGGTACGATAAAGTCATGTAGTAAGTGTAATTTTAATATGCGGGTTTTACGTTAAGTTTTTATACAATTGTAGCATTCTTGAGAATAAATGATCATTTTAATTTTTGTTTATATTTTAACATCCCTTTTCGCTCTACGAAAATCTCAGGAATATAAAAATTTTCTTTTTAAATTTAATGAATTTATGTTAGTCTCAACGGATTTAAATTTTGCTCATTTCTTACATATATGTATATAGTATATAAATAATTAGGTTTGTTTAAATAAACTTTATTAAGTGTTTTTAGGCATAAATAAATTTATTAAAAATAACGTCCTTATAACCACTTCGCAAACTCTATACTCGTATTTAACAAATACTTTTTTTTATATAATTTTTTTTAAAATAAAGACATAATAATGTCAAGCGATTATTTGGCTTAGCTTAAACTTATATCTAAATTTACTTTATATTTTTATTTATATTTGTATGTTTTGTGCCCTAGTCGTATATATGACAGTCCTATATATTTTAAATATCGTTGTAACTCGGCGTTAGAACTTCTAAGTAAAGTATTCCGAATAAGTAAATTTTTTTTTTCTTTTATTTATTTTTTTATGTTTAATTTTAAGGCATGAGGGGATCACCAAATATCTCCTTAATAAGAATACTATACTTTTTTTTTTTTTAGATTTTTCTATTCATTCAGTTTACGTTTTGTTTTATTTTTGTTATCGATATTTTATTTTGCTGCACTGGGTATTTTAAAACTTAAAAATCTAGAGTATGAAGAAATCAAAATTATTTTTTAAAAGCAGCGATAGGGAATATTGCATAAAGAAATATTTCAAATTTACTAACTGTATTGAACTATATTGAGCTTCATTCTTATCTACCATATTCAAAATCGGCGTAGATCCTTAAGCTAATTTTCTCTCAGTGTAGCTACTTGTATTTTTGGTGGTTGCTTGTTAATTCTCATTTGTACAACACTCGAGAATCGCCGCCCCGTCTTTACAAAAGGTTGCCACGTCACGCACTCTCAAGCACGCGCCAGGCAACTCTTACTCTCACTCTCTTATTCTCACACACTCTCTTCCTCTCTTATTCGCTTACACACACACAATAACAAATTTTTTGACATAACAACCGTAATTGTCGATGTGATTAATGTGTTTTTAAGTGCGTCATTTTGAGCATATTATGAGTTTATAGGGGTTAATTTCCAGCCCAAGCACTTTGCATGTTGTTGCCTTTGGCATTTTAATTGAATTGTTGCCATTGCTCTGTTTCATTGTTGTTGTTGTTATAGTTGTTGCTTTTGACTGGTATTTATTACCATTGCATTTTCGCACGCTATCACATTTTTTTTTTTTAAATTAACAGTTCCACTTGAGTCAAACAGAAATCGTGTTAAAATGATAACATTTCCTTGTATAAAATGCTCACGAATTTCTTTTTGTGTTAGAAACTATTTATATTCTTAAATAAACTGGCATTACATTATTGCTGCTTAAATTTGAGTCAAACATTTTTTATATTATAAGAAGATCCCAAATAAATACACTATAAAAAAAACCTTGTTTACCGAAACATTTTCGACGCATTTTTTTAAGTAAAACCATCCACCGTGTTCCAAAAAAAAAAATTAAATAAAATCCTTAATTCGCATATTTATGAGATAATCAAAATATAGAATTTTTTGACGCTTTAGTTTTCTTAAAAATATTTTTATAAAAATGTACATAACTACGGTTTTCATTTTTTAATTTCAAAAAGCAAGTACTTTCCCTGAAAGGCTTTGAATTAACACATAAATAGCCTGTACTACACTATTAAAGCAAAATATTAACTCAGACGTTTTTATAGTAGATATTAAAACGTATTTATTTTATTTAAAAACAAAGTTCCGCCGCATTTCCCAAGTAAAACCATCTACTCAGTTTGAAAAAAAAATTAAATAAAATTCTTAATTTGCATTTTTTTTAATCAAATAATAGATTTTTCTTAATATGCATTTTTTTTTTAATCAAATAATAGATTTTTTTAACATTTAAATTTTTTAATATTATTTATGTTCATAATTATTTATCACTAATTTCAAAAAGAAAGTTTACTTTTGCTGAAAGACTTTGAATTAACCCATAAATACCCTAGACCCTAGACACCATTTAATCAAAATATTACTTTATATTAAAATTACAAAACATTAAAACATTTTTCTGTTATATAAAAAAAATTTTTGTTACAAAAAAAAAAAAACATATTTATTGTCTAACTGAAGATCAAAGTGAATGTTAAAGCTTTTAAAATGCCAGGAATTTGTGTTTTTATATTCCGGAACGTCCCCTTGTTTTAAAATTTAATTTACAAAAAAATGGAAAGTTTTGCACGCTTTTCAACATTTTTTTTTTATATATTTATATATATATTTATGTTGTATTTTATTTTGTTTTGTTTATCCCTTTAAAATTCCTACATGATTAGTTATATCACATACTTTGAAGAATCTATTGATAAGTGGCAAAGTTTCTATATACTTATCTATAATATGACGCAACAATCAATTCACGCACGAATGCACAGTCCTTTATTTTTTTTGCATCCTTGTTTCCAGTCAATTCGTTGTCCTTTTACCCAAAAATCGTCCTAACCGTAGGTGTACAGGAATGGGATTGGATTGGTTAGGATGTATGTATGTACAACATGCGTTTATTTGGTTTTGGGATATTTTTGGATTTTGGTTTTGCAAATGGATTTATAACCCCTTGTGTGATTTTATAGGCCCTTTAGCCATTGTTCAAATAACCCAAAACGCAGCAGCACCAGGACCATGGGCATGTGATGTGTTCTGTAGCGTTATCCTGTTCCCTGGCCTCTCACATCCCCCCCCAAATTGTGGAATTGTCGAAATCCTTGTTGTGTTTATATGCGTGTGCTCAATAGAGCGCACCATGGAGGCAGCAGTTGAACCTAGAACTGAAGCTAAAGTTGATTCCATCTGTGTGTGGAGAGGAAGCTTTGGGGCATACAGTTTGGCTTCATGTCCCTGCTCGGTTGCCCATTCTAATGATATTTGAGTAACGGATGTGTGTATGTAAAACCAATAATAAGACGATAAAACGAGAAGAGATGTGTGATGCGATGATGATGATGAGTTGGTTAAGTTGGATGAGTTGGATGAGTTGAATGAGAGTTCGTCCTGCCTTCATCCTTTTCTCCTGCTGTGGTCATGTATGAGTTCATGCCGAAACGGTTAACAAGTGGTGCGTGTATCAATTCAATTGAATTTGCAAATGTTGTTGTTGCCCACTGATGCGTTAAGTATGCAGTACGCAGGAGGCTAAGCAAGGATACAACATACAGGATATCAGTGGGTACAGCTCGTCCTCTCTCTTTGTTATATTTGCTGAAAACGCCCAAGAACACCACTTGATGTTTGTCTTCAGTCTTGAGTCTAACGCTCTTTACGCTTACTAAACACAAAACCCTTTCCTGTTTTAGGGGTTTCTCTTTCCAAATATTCTTCCCTGGGGGTTTCTCTACCCCAAAGTGTTCTCAATGAAGGAGGTTACGTGTGACTGCAAGATTATATGGTTAAGAAAGCGTATCATCACTTTTCGGGGGGGGGGCGATAGACTTAACAAACTGTGTCTCGCGCTGTGGTAAATGAAATGAAATTTTTTATAACCGAATAAGAGAATACGCTGTAAATAGCTTGGGATGATTTTTAGCAATTAATGTGAAAATTGGGTGGAAATTGGCAATTAATTAGCGCAAGAAAGTCAATTTGAATACATTTTTTTAAATTATAGTAAAATTTGAAGGGTAAATTTTTGTAGGATTTTTGTAGGGTAGCAATATAATAAATTATATTGAAATATTGTAGTTTTAGGTAAGAAAAACAAGAATTTTAAATCGGGTTGGTTCTGTGAGTATAAAACTGAGATAAAGACACTATTGAACGAACTATCCAACAATATCAAAGATAATATCAGAAATTAAAAAACATATTTTCCATTTAATTGTTTTATTTGCTATTTTATTATCAAATTATGCTATCGATATAAAGAAAGCTACATTAGAAAGGGAAATAAATGTAAAAATATCGATATTATCGATATATATTTTGCATTTCTGTAATATATAAAGTTCCTATTCTAGATATTGAACTATCCAACAATATCAAATATAATATCTGAAATTAGAGATAATTTCATATATAGCTCAATATATTGTTGATTTTATTATCTAATGATGCTATCGATATAAAGAAAGACAGCATAGCAAGGAAAATTTAAAAATATCGATATTATCGATATATAATTTGCATTTCTGTAATATATAAAGTTTCTATACTAGATATTGAACTATCCAACAATATCAAAGATAATATCTGAAATTAAAGATAATTTCATATATAGTTCGATATATTGTTGATTTTATTATTAAATGATGCTATCGATATAAAGAAAGCTTCAATAAAAGGAAATAAATTTTAAAATATCGATATTATCGATATATAATTGTCATTGCTGTAATATATAAAGTTTCGTTTCTATTTTAGGTAATTGAAACTCCCAAAACTTTAGCGTGTTTAACTTTGTAATACAGGATGCTCGACACCTCCTTTTTCCCGCAGAAGGACTCCTGATTAACCCCCTAGCTGGTATAATCAACTGACTTGACAGGAGTCAATCAGAACTGTTGAAACTTCTAAAGAAAACTCGTTTAATCGCTTATTGTCGTAAGGCTTTAACAGCTTTTAGAGACAGAGAGAGAAAGATAGAGAGAGAGGAAGTGATAGGGAGGGAAAGAAAGCTAGAAAATAGAATAGGAAAAATCAGATGCTACATCAAAATGGAAGCCAACTGAGGTAGATTGGGGCAACATCATCCTGTTTGGCCTCTGCCGTCACTTTGACGACCTCGTCGCTTATCCTGCTGCACCTGAGCGCTGAGCTATTTCTGCACTTTTCACATTTGCAGCTGCCTCATGCAACAACACCCGCAACACCCGCCCTGCCATGCATGTATGCTGGCATTTCCACGCTTTTCCAAAAGGCTTTGACTACGTTTTATTTTTTATACTCTGTTCGCAGCGGTTAAAAAGTGTATAAATGATTTTGTGAAATGATTTTGCAGTTAAAGCAATTAAATTTGCTGTGATATATAAATGTAATATAATATAATATTATATATAAATATATAATATTGAAAAATCTGATGTAAAATTATTATAGATATTATAGATCTAGCAAATATAGTTTTTTTTTTTGCTTGGATTCTTATCACTTTATAGGAGCAGATTATATACCTTTCTTGACTTTAGTCTACTCAGTTAATGTTTTAAGATCTTATAAGATAAGAAATTAGTAATAAAATTTATATTGCATATTTTTAAATTTTAAAATTTATAATTTTTATATAGTCTTCGTTAGGAAGACTTTTTAAAAATTTCCTGAAATTTACTTTACTATAATAAAGGTTCTTCCGTTCTATCTTTAAAGACTGTAGCGAATGGGGTATATATATATATATTCTCCTATACAATTTTAAAATATTGTCTTCTTTAAAAAGACTTAAAAAAGTTCCTGAAACTTCCTTTACCATAATAAAGATTCGTTCGTTCCTTCTATAAAAAACTATAGCGAATATGGTATATGTACATAATTTTCATGTATAAAATTTTAATATATTATCTTCTTTAGAAAGACTTTACAAAAATTTCCTGAAACTTCTTTAACTAACCATAATAAATGTTCTTCCGTTCTTTCTTTAAAGACTGTAAGGAATATGCTATATATAATCTTCTCCTATAAAATTTTAATATATTATCTTCTTTAGAAAGACTTTTCAAAAAGTTCCTGAAACTTCCTTAACCATTATAAATGTTATTCCGTTCTTTCTATAAAAATTTTGTATGGTAATTATAATCTTCTCCTATATAACTTTAATATATTATCTGTCCAGTTCATTTCCTTCTACAAAAATCTGGCAAACATATTTGTTACTTATATACATAGATATCTGAAGACACTTCTCTAGTTATCACCATGAAATTTGGTATTTAGAGTCCTGATAATCTTTTGAAAAATTAAAAATAATATAGTTACCAACTTCAGCCTCACATTCTAAATATAATCAAATAACTAACAGATTCTGCAATTTTAGAATGTGCATAACTAATAACAGCCTTAAGAGATTAACTCAAATAAATCTTTAGCCAAACATAATAATTCCCAAACAGTTTATGAACAGAGTATACTGCAGTCTGCAGCTGACAAATGCAATTTTCTTACTTTTATTTTTTATTTTTTTTTGTTTTTTTTTTGGCCCTCTGATGGCGCGTAGTTTGCCATAAAAGTTTCACCAGCCAGCCAGCCAGTCAGCCAGTCAGGCAGTCAGGATTTTTATTAGTTTTTCCACGTTCTCCATTTTCCACGCGCTTTTCACATGCCAGGCAGCAGCGCCGCAACCGAAGCTTGGGTTTATTGTTATGGCAACATCGTAAAAATTTATCATACTCGTTGTTGAAAATACCAAAAACAACAACAACACCCAAAAAAAAAAAAAAACAACACTGACAACTACAACAAGACGAACACAAAACAAAGTTATCGCATTTTTATGACAATTTGACGACAACTTTCATTGCAGTTTTTAAGGTGGCAAAACCATTTGCTATTTTTCCCATTTTCCACCCTACAATGCCCTTCTAAATCTCATAGAGCTTTGTCATTTTTAGCAACAGATCATGAAATCTACAATATATTATATATGGTTCTAGCACAAAAATTGAAAACTACAAATGTCATGGTATACTTTGTTTATTTAAAAATCTTATAACATTATAAAAGGGGAAACTATTTGAGTTTGTAAATTGTCAATATAAATTTAAAATAAATCTAAAATATTTAAAATCTAAATCTAATATAAATCTAAAATAATTTGATTTAAATGTAACTTTTTTTGTAAAAACCTTTGAATCTCGAATGCTGCAGTTGTCTACATTTTAATTGCAATGAAGTTGAAATTAATATTTTGTCAATTTGCATAAATAAATAACTTTTTTGAAGTTTATCGATTTATTTTGACAAACTCATCGATAAAGTGCTTATCAGCAATTAAACGTTTCGATAACAATTTTAATAATAATTTGTGAATAGTAAATAAATATATATCTGCACTACAAACTTATTTTTAAATTAATTAATTAAACATAGGCACAAATTTGGGATTTGTCTTCGAATTATTTATACAACAAATTTGTTTGTTTATTTATTTAAACATAAAAAGCAGCAAAATTATCCAGATTTTTACATGTAAAGGGTATAAAAGGTATCAGAATTTGTTGTAAAATAAATTTAGAGTTCATTTTACTACTAGTATTCATAAAAATCAATCAAAGTGAAATAATATATAAGTAATGCCATCTTAGACCAATGTACAGACAAAGTTTACATAGGTTTAAAATAACATACTCCAATAAACCATTTAAAAATAGAATTAAAATTTTACAAAAATAAATGCAAGACTTTAATTTAAATTGCTACAAATATTGAATTTAATTAAAAAGTTCTAATTTGATATATTTTTTACTCTATACTACAGAGTCTGTAGGTTATTACTAGACCTCGGATTTTGCATATTTTTTTTGATTTTGTTTGTTTTGTTTTTCATCAGATTGGTAATAAAATTTTGTATTTAGACGTTTTATCGTTCAAATGTAACAAATTTTATTGGAAAATATTAAAAATTTGCAAAATATATGCCAAAAAGATGAAAAAAATATGCCAATAATATGTAAAATATATACAAAATCCGAGGTCTAGTTATTACTATTAGGGTATTGTATTTTGTTCAAAATATAGAGCTCTACCTTTAGCCCTATTTTCTTTTGTCCCCTATCTAATTTTCTCGAAATTGAAAAAGTTTCCTTAAAGTCTACTTTATAGGTTTAAAGATTCCTATTTCTCCCTTTAATTATTCTGTTTATTCTACTAAAGAACCGAATATTTAATACAAAAAGTAAGTCTCAAAAATTGTAGTTATACACATATTCATAGAATTATTCATTCACAATACCAAAACTAACTTATATTTCGCTACACTTCTCCTACAATACTTACAAATCCTTTCAAGCTCTCGAATCTAATTCCTTAACTTGTATTATCCACATTGAAATTGAAATCAAATCAAAAAATGCATAAAACTTCAACCAATTAGGCAAACATAGTTTTTACAAAAGGAAAAAATTTATTGAATTTTGAGATTATTGCAAAACGAGCTTGGGCTGAGCTAAGTTGTTGTTGTTCCGGTTTAAAGCAACAACAACAAAATTGCAATATTGGCCAAAAAATGTATCTGCGTTAAATTCCTTGCTGGCCACATACTCTATTAGTTGAAAATAGCCAAAAGTTTGGGGCATTTGAAAAATGAGCACTGTTGTTTTGCCTGTAAAGGACCAAAAGGACCAGGGCAGAACACACTGAGACCACACTGAAGTGTGGGTTGTAAAGTGGGTGGATTATGGCTGCTGTTGGGTTGTAAATATATTGATGTGTGTGTGTGTGTGTGTGTGTGTGTGGCATACGAAAATATTCTCACATTTGAACTTCGAACAGGAAACACTAAAATGCAACAAGAACAACAACAACAACAAGGACAATACACACACCTCAACCCAGTTTAGGAACGCAATGCTGCTGGCATTTCACAAGCCACGCAGCAACTCTCCCAATCATGCAGGACGAGCTGCTCTGTTGTAGTGTGTCCTGGAACACACACTCTCTCTCTTTCTCACTCTCTGCTGCAGCGTCCATTCCCAATTTTATACACACACACACCCACACCCACCTGTCTAATCGGTGTTTGTTAGTATATAAATCTAAAAGCTAATCCGCTTGTATTTCCGCTTGGGCGCTGTGAGGTTAGACCGGAAATTCCGCTCTATATGCAGAATGCAGCAGCAGCAGTGGCAGCAACGGCAGCAGCAGCGACGCCTGCGCCAACGTCATCGTCGTCGTCCTGGTTCGGCTTTTGGTGTTGACGACGGAAGTTGAGTTCCTGCTGGCTGCCAGGACCTCTCCATCGTTCGTGTTGTTGCTGCTTGTTTAGGGATTTGTTGTGGCAGCGCAGTACATTTGTTCCATCTAATGGCTGTATGGCGGAGTAGGGGGGATTCCCCCACATACACACACGCACTCTCTCTCTCTGCCACTCTCCTCTACCCCCTCTCACTCTCTTCTTTCTAAAAATCTCGCTCCCAAAAGCTGCATCGAAAGGCATCGAAGCTACTCTCAAAATGCAGGCGATTTTTAGCTCAGCTCCAAAACAGTTTTTGAAGCTTCTATTTTTTTTTTGCTTGTTGTGCACATACATTTTTATTGGACTATGCTACACTGCCAAAAATTTAGCATTGCCAGGGATTATTTATAACAAATAAATTGTACATTTTGTACCCAAAAATGTGCATATAAAAAATAAAATTTTATTTTTTTTTTACATAATTATTTAATCATTTTTTCTAAATTTAAATTCATTTAAATTTATTTATATATATTTCTTAACTGGAAAAACCCGATACCTTCAGACTAGACAATATTCTGAAATTCTTGTTGTGCACACACATTTTTGTTAGACTATGCTACACTGCAAAAAATTCAGCATTGCAAGGGTTTATTTATAACAAATATATTTAACATAATTTACCTAAAAATGTGCATATTGAAAATAAAATTTGAATTTTTGTTTTACATAATTATTTAATCGTTTTTTCTAAATTTAAATTTATTTTATTATATTTATATATATATTTATTATATATTTATATATATATACATATACATACTAGACTATATTTTATATTTTAGCATTGCCAAGGTTTTTATTTATAACAAATAAATTTTACTTTTTTTCCGCAAAAATTTGCATATTAAAAATAAAATTTGAGTTTTCGTTTATATAATTATTTAATAATTTTTTCTAAATTGAAATTTATTTTATTATATTTAACTGCAAAAAAAACCCGATACCTTTATACTAGACTTTATTCTGAACTTCTAGAATTGCTAAAAATATGAGATTCTATAGTACATTAATTTTGATTTAAAAAATGTTAAAAAAATCGGTTTTCAGAAAATTTATGTTTTTTTTTGTATGCCAACTTGTAGTTAGTCTAAAATATATTTTTTATTGCCCAGTAAAATATTTAATATGATGATCTGTAGCTTAGTATTTACCTATGCGAAGACTTCACGTAATTTAAACACTTTTGCTAAGAAAGTGTTAAAGTAAACCCAAGGCCTTGAAGGTAAAATTTATATTTAATTGATTATATTTGTTGCTGGAAAGATCTTCTAGGTTTAGGGGGTTCAAAGTTTTTTGAAGGCAAAAAATGTAGAATTGCTAGGGTTTATTTATAACAAATAAATTTTACATTTTTTAACAAAAAATTTACATGTTAAAACAAAATCCGAATTTTTGTTTAACATAATAATTTAATAATTTTTTCTAAATTTAAATTCATTTTTTTATATTTATATATTTATTATATATTTATTATATATTTATTATATATTTATATATTTATATATTTTTCTGAAATTCATTTTTAGCTTCATTTCGCAAAACAAAAAAAAGGGTGTGCACACTTTTCAGCAGCAGTATCGTAAAACAAAGTTTAATTTTTATATTTTTATTTAATTTTTGAACACTATGAGTTTGAGCTTAGTTTATGTTTTTTTCAAAGCAAGTCGTCTGCTAATATAAAACAAATATTAAATTCCGAAAATAAATATAATTTCATACTAGATTTTTTTGGCAAGTGTATTGGCAATATGCTCCACTTGCATTGTTGTTGCATTGCCAATGCACAATAGTTCGCTGGCACCTAAATCTACGCACACCCTGCACCTAAAGTCCTGAATGCTTTTAGCTCTTGTATCGTCTCACTCTTTCTCTCTCTCCCTCTCTCTGTCTCTCTCTTTTGATGTCACAATAAACACGAAAGGACTTCGGTTCTTGTTGTGGTGCATGCGGGGCTCGTATAAGATTGTTAGCTACTTCTTGAGCCGGAAATGCAGTCAGAAGAGCGTGCAGAGGCCTAAAGGAGAGCAAGGATAGAGTGCGCAGGAGAGCATCAATAGCAGCAGCAGGTCCTGGCTTTCAGCTATAGTAGCTAACCAGAGACAGGACCTCTGTGTTGAGAGGCTGTTGTTCGCTGCGGTTCTGGCAGTTGGTGGCAGAGGAAATTTGAAAAAACCAAAAAAAAAAAAGAAGAACGAGGCGTCAGCAGAGGTTAGCAATAGGGTCCTGGCATAAACAGAGCGCCAGCTGCTTTCGGGTCGCCACTTTTTGGGGTTAGAGGGGGGTTTTCCCTTTTTTCTATTTTGGGGGGAGAAGGTTTTTGGCCTGTCAGTTAAGCAGAAAGCCATATCCTTTAGTGGAAGGAGGAGAAGGGGTTGGTGTAGTAGCAAGAAACCAAGCGCTCATCTTGGATTTGCGCATCAGGTTCAGAGGGCAAGTGCTGGCAGCAAGTGGGCATATCAATGGTTGGGAAAATGTATATAAAACAGGATGTCAGGATGTGTGCGTGTGTGCCAGGATATATTGACAAGCAAAGTGTAGCTCGCTCTTGACCAAGTGGTAGTAGCTCTTGGGTGGATGTGGGTTGGGTTTTGGCTTGGGTTTGGGTTGGGTTATGGCTCGTAACTAATAACCAAGTAAATTGATACGTGACCCTGCATTTAAATGCCATTATTGCCTCCGTCGGTCACTCGAGTGTCGCTCCTGGAGCCTTCTGCTCTGACGTCAGTTTGGTTGACGATGCCAAAAAGGTGCTCAGGTGGTGTTGGTGCTGGTTGCTGGCTGCTGCTTCTCTCTGTCAATTTGTGATTGGAATTTTTGATGTGCCTCAACTCTGACGTATTGATTGACTGCACACACATATATACACACAGTCACACACACTCACACACACTCAAACCGAAAGCAGAGTAAGCCGAGTAACCAGCATGCAAAGTTTTCTTGCTCAATACATATATTTTTTTTTGCTTTTGTGTATACCCCTTGCAATGAGCGTATTATAGGGTCTTTATCGAACTCTCATAATTTATATATAATTGTCTTCAAATATAAAATTATGATGACACGTGTGTGCCACGTGTATTTTTTTCACAAATAAATGCAATTTAAATGTGAAATGATTTTAGGATACCTTATTAGACTAATATCTTATGGAAATGTATCAAATTTAGTCGAAAGATATGGAAAATATGATGCATATGTGCCACGTATGTCACTTGTGTGCCACGTGTATGTCCATCACAAACGTAGAAATTTTGAAGTTTAATATATCTGAAAATATCACGGAAAATTTAGCTTAACTTAGACAACATTATGAAACTTATTGCATGCATGTGTGCCACGTATATAAATCTAGTTTTCTAAATGGAAGCGAATGTATATTAAAAGCTTGCCTGGTAATTCAATAAAATGTTTCAGGTCAAATTAAACTAAAATAAATCAAAGCAATTCAAAATATGTAATGAAAGCTGTGTTACCTGTGTGTGCCATGAGTATTTTTTTTACAAATTAATACAATTTTAAATGTGAAATGAATTTAGAATACATTAGAAGACTAATATCTTATGGAAATGTATAAAATTTAGAAGAAAAATATGGAAATTGTGACGCATGTGTGTATTAAGCTTTTATTTTATCACAAATGTAGAAATATTGATGTCTAATTTAATCGAAAATATCTCGGAAAATTTAGTTTAATTTAGACAACATTATGAAATTGGTTGCATACCTGTGTGCCACGTATATGAATCGAGTTTTTTAAATGAAAGCGAATGTATGTCAAAAGTTTGCCTTATTATTTAATTAAATGAAACTAACATAAATCAAAACAATTCAAGATATATATTAAAAGCTGTGTTACCTGTGTGTGCCATGTGTGTGCCACGTGTGTGCCTCGTGCTGCCTTTTAGCTAACGATGATTTGAATGTTAAATCAATATATTATCAAGCAATTCAATTTAGAGAAAGCTGTAGAACATGTGTGCCACGTGTATGTCGTAGGGTTGCCATCAGAGTGCCAAGTGTTTAAATCAGATATATAGATATATTATATTGATATTTCTCATTAAGTAAATCACTTTTGAACTACTGTTCACAACGATATAACTTATTGAATAAAATATTCTTAAAACTGTTGACAGGGTATCTTTGTAGTCTTACATATTCATCTATAACATTTCTTCCTTGTTTATTTATTGGCATATTCAGAGACACACACCTGCCTCCAGTTGCAGGCAGAGCACAACTCTGCAACATCATCATCCTGCCACGTTCTGCCACATCCTTCTGGGTTGTGTTTTTTTATGACGTCTGTCAGCGTCAGAGAATGCAGAAAGTTTTACCGAGTTGGCCTCAAAATTGAGTGAAGTGCAACAGCCAAGTGGCAAACGCAGTGGCCAAATGTGGGTGATGGCTTTTTCCTGCCCCTGCCCCTGCCTCCTCCTTGTGGCTGCCTTGTTTGCTTTTGATTTTCGGGCTTTCCACGCCCAGAACTTCCGTGGAGAGTAAGCGAGATGGCATTAAAACTAAGCGCTACATAAGTATGCATGTATCTGTAGCTGTAGCGTTTTCCCGGGCCTGTGGCACCCCCCGTTCCCGTCTCACGTCTCTTCACTTTACTTGACCCCAGGAACCTCAAGTTGCCGCAACTTTTATGCGTCCAAGAACAACAATCGTCTGGTGCAAGGAAAGTTCCTTTTGTATTGCGTTGCCACAGTGGAAATGTGGAAATGGTTGCGGAAATGAGCACGGAAAATAGTACACACGACCGGAAACTTGCACAAGTTTCCTTGTATATATATCTAAATATATATTTCAGACAGTTGCAAACGTCGTATATATATATGTATACCCCACTTCCAGTTGTATGTCCTGTCTCCCATCCTGCCACTTGGACGTCTGTCGTCGTCGTCGTCGTCGTTTACCCCCGCGGCTATGATTAAAGTTTTCCTTTTAATTTCTAACAATTGTGTTACGGTTTAGATTTGGTTTTTGTGGTATCTTCTTGAGTTTATTCAGTTTACCCTAACAGGGATAATGGGCATATTGAATATAAGCTTGATTTGAAGGGATTTATAGGTTGAAATTACCTTAGGAATTTGTTTTTGGACGTTTTTTCTATGGGAAAGATATTTAGTTAGAGCTTTAGACAGTTTTTTGGACTTTACACCTAATATTCAGATAATTCTTATCTCTTCTCAATTCGCAGATTCATGGTTTTTAAAGTTTTACATACATATAATGTAATCAAATTATAAATAAATAAATAAATACTAACTTAACTTATTTTTCAAGTATTTTTACTTTGATCTCCTAAAAGTAGATACCTAAAGGGTAATTTTTGAAATATATATTTATTTTTAGCAATTTTTTAATTAATTTTACATAAAACCATTTCAAGTCGCATTTCTTTTTTTTTTTTTCTTTTAATTCCGATAATTGTCAAACTTTTGTGCTCTTAAAAAATTTTTAAAGAAGTTAATGCAATTAAATATTATTTTGAACTTAAACTAATACTGCTAATGTTTAACTAAGCTTTAAGTATAGAAATTTTTGAAAAAGATTTCGATAAAAATAAAAAGAATAAACTAATACTTCTAAAATTGAACTTAGCGTTATCCTTTTTTTGTTTTTTATAAAAACCTTTTAAAATATTCAAAAATTTCTATGCATAAAATTTATATTTTTATGCTCATCTTTGTCTTTTAATTTTCATAATCGGAACGAAGTCAGTCCTTAAAATTATACAATTAATGATTTTATCATACGAATATCATTATAAATACGTAACAAATTAAATATATCAATTAACAATCAAGCATATTTCTTAATTTTACATTACATTTAAATCAATTTCAATTAAACAAACTTCTTGCCACATTCATTGATGGATTTAAATATCCTTTTTATGCACTGCTTTTATCTCTTTCAACTGAGTACGCAGCCAACTCACTTAGAAACCCCTGCCAAATTTAGTCTTTTGTTGAATTGATATATATATATACTTTATATAGTTATATGCTTTACTTTAAGCAGGACTCTCATCGCACACAAATCGCATTCGAGGGGCTTAAAACAGCAAGCAGTTATCCTGGCTGCATTCGTTGTGGTCGCAGTCAGAATGTCAGGCATTTAGCACGAGCAGGGTATTTAGACATTTGCCGTCTACTTACAACAAACACACACACACACTCATGTCCTGATCCATGTCCTGCTGCTGCTGCTATTTTTGCCCCTCTTCAGGCGGCGCATTCCACGCACATCCTGAACTGAACTCAACTGAAGCTTCGTGGCATTTTTGAAGACGTGCTTGTTGTTGTTGTTATCCTTGCTGCCATCTCTACAATATCCTGCACAGACTTGTCGCTACGTGGTGTGAAAAATATTTAAACATGGAAGTTTTAGCAGCGGTTTGCGCTTGAAGGCTCATTGTCGTCGTCGTCGTCGTCGTTGCGTCTCGTCTTCGTCCTTGCGCCATTGCGCCAGGATGTTGACGTCGACGCTGACGAACATCGTGTTTCCGCATCATTTTTAACGCCACTTTTGTGTAAGCTTTGCTTGTCTCTCTGTGTGTGTGTCCTGTGTATGTCCTGTGTGTGTCCTTTATGTATGTGTGTATGTGTTAGCTGTTTGGTATCCGTGTCGGTATTTTTGTGGATTTGTTTTGTGTCTGAGGGTGTTTTTCTAAATGGCTTTTAAAATCTCATCGCCAACGTTTTGTCCTGTTTGCCACTCAGATGGTTATGGAGTAAGGACTTTCGTGGTTATGTCTCGCCCATTCTGACAATGTGCCAGGATAACTGTAGGGGGGTGGGGAGAGTGGCGAGTAGACAGTCTACAGTTTATGCTGTATTATTGGTTTTTTGGCAATGACTTTTTCTTGTTTTTGAATCTTTTTGGGTTTTTTGCTTGTGCATTTTGATTGTCATTGGAGTTTGGCGACAATTTTTGTTTGTTTCCTTGAGCTTTATAGTTTTTAGTTTATATTTTTTATATATATATTTTTTATTATTTTTGCAGTGTATTTAGAATGAAAATCTTTATTTTTTGCTGCAGTCTTGCGTTTTGTATTGTTGTTTAATTATAATTGATTTTGCAACTACAAAGATTTAAAGATACTGAATAGCTATCGATATTATCGGTATTTTCATATTTGAGAAAATATCGTTGTTTAAGGAAATAAATAATTTAATATAAAAATTGAATATTATTTAAATATTTTTATTTTGCTTAAATTTTAGCATAAATGTTGAAAAATATTGTACAACATACATTTTTTTATTGAGAAAAATCTTAACAATATTTATATAGTGCATATTAAATATGTATTAAGAAATATTTTACATTAAATTTAATTTAAATATTAAAAATAAAGTATGTAGAAAATATCAAAGCTTTTTTTTTGTATAGATCGATTGTTATCTACATTTAATTTAATTTAAATATGGAAATTATAATATATAGAAAATATCAGTTTTTTTTTTATATATATCGATTGTTATCGATGCTGTGAAAAACGATATATATATGATATTTATTAAACTGAACTCTAGAGCAAAGAAGGAATTCTAAAGATTTTGGTTATCTTTGAAGATGTAAAGCTGTATTTTAAATATATATTATTTATGAAATCGATTAAAAAGTTAGCAAAAAAATTTATTAAACCCTTTCTTTAAAAACTAGCATATAAATATGTTTCATATGTAGAACTATAATCTATGAAAACATTCGAAAAAAACTTTATATTTTATATTCCAATCATTACGAAATTGACAAGCAAAATATTCAAGACATTATCTTTAAAAATGCATTTTTTATATTCACTTTTTAAATGTGAAATTTATGATTTCTTCCAAACTAGTTTATTTTTATAGATAGTTCGATCAACCTGATTAGTCTACTGGATCTACAATCTGCATACAATAAAGTATCATTGAGTTCGATACAATCTATATTAAATTTATATGCAAATAATAAAATATTTTAAATTCATTTTAAATAAGATTTGCCATACCAACAAAAATTCTCTTTCTGTCGTTTCTCAAGAATGTTGTTGTCAATGGAAGAAAGCTCTTTCAGCAATAAATCAGATATCAAACTCACCCAAGTCCTAAAGACCCTTACCCCTGAACCTGAACTCAGCCCCCTTCTCCTCTAACATGAGGCTTACCCACACTTTAGGCCAAAAAAGCGAAGCCCTCTAATAATCGAACGTTTAGTGTCAGTGCCCACCCAAAAGGAAAACCCAATATAGCCCAACTCAGTACTTATCGCTTTACAAACACACAGATATATATATATGTGTGTATATGTGTGTGTACTTCTAGAAGGTCCTGGAGAGAATAGCACTCATCCGATTTGGCTTGGTTCACACTGAACAAGGCAATAATTTCAGCTCCTAAGCCCTATTAACCATTGCTAACCGAATGGTGAAAGCAGCCAACCGAAAGCCAATGTTGTTGGTACAACCGGGTGGGGGGGTAGGGTAGGTAGGTAGGTAGATAGGTAGGTGGGGTACTGAGAGGAGGTTACGCTGCTGTTTGTGTGAAGTGTGGGGTGTTGACTGAGCGAGCAATTGAATAAGCGGCAGGCACAAAGAATTTTCGTGTGCAGGGCAACGACGATGTTGAGGAAAATGACGACGACGATGACGCCGACGACGACGATGACGACGACGCTGTTGACGTCGACAGAGGCACGCACGAATGGCCATCGTAGAATTTTAAGAGAAGGTATAGAGAGAGGTAGAGGGGATGATGATGATGATGGTTGAACTGGCAACTAGCAACTGGCGAGGCCGTGCAAATCCGGAACGAACGAACATATTGACAAATTATCCTTTTTACACGCATCGCCTGCTGAGTTTGGCCTCGCCTCGCTGAGCTGAGCTGTACAGGGGGGGGGGGCTCTGCTATGCTGGCTCTGCCAGCACACACATACATACATACATACACACATATACTCGAAGCCATTGTTAAATGTGCCAATGTGCACACATAGTTGCTTCGTTCTCATCCTTGTCATAGCCATGGGCCACTGTGCGCGTTTTGTGTACATAAACAGAGTAGATCTGAAACAACAACAACAGCAGCAGCAGCAAGGACAACAACAATACAGGACCAAAGAAGTACAAGCAGCAGCATCAAATGTGCCTGCTGCTTGCAACACCACCAGCCAAATGCTCAGTCGAGAATATCATGAAAGTTCGTTTTTGTTCCGGCATACATTCACTTGTATATCCTTGTGTGTGCGTATGTGTGTGTGTATTTACTCCTTTTACTCCCTGTTTTTTTATCTTGCCATTATTGTTCTACCTTGGCCAGAGCTCTGGGTCCTTGCGACCGACCTGCTGCCTCCCTGTTATCCCATATAACCAATTATGTGCCCAACACACAGACGCTTGCTCTTTTGTTCTAACGTAAGTCAGAATTTCATGTACTCCATGTGTAGCTAGGTTAGAGTTGCAAAATTTATCGATATTTATCACTGAATGCTCGTGCGATATTTTTCAATGTTATCTCTATATATTAAGGATCTGATTTCTTATTGTAAAATGATTAAAATGTTGATTTTGTGAGGCACATGTTTTATTTAAAATATATTACATTATCGATATATTCAGGCTTATTTTACTACTTTCTATTTTTTTTTTTAAAGGTTTATAGTATTAACTAATTGAAAATGATGAAAAAATTTAGAAATATAATTATAATTATATATATAATCGCGTATGGTAATTTACTTTTTAATTAAATGTTCAGATTATTTTTCTATTCTTTATAAGACGTTTTTAATAATTTCCCAGTTTCTAAATCGATCTTTCCGTCGTTTTACTTTCAATAAATTTATTTCAATAGTATCGTTTCTTTTTAGCATAACTATCGATTAAACCTTTTCTTATCAGCAAGTTAACAGCATCTTTCCCTTCTCAATCTCAGTTCATCGAAATGTTGCTGTACCACACATTCAATCAAATTTAACATACAATTTTACCAACATTTTGTTTTGTGTGCCTGCCCCAATAATTGACTCAACTTAACCTCTCTTTCCCCAAAAATGTATGCAACAGTAAATGCAAAATACTGTTGAGTATAAAAAAAACGCAGCAGCAGCCGCAGTCGCTGCCGTCGTTGACTTTAGCAGCGACAGCAGTTGTGAAGGTGTTGAGCACATGAACCGCAAATTTTGTTTACAGCGCTTGGATGCTTGCTGTTGTTGTTGTTGCTGTTCATTTGGTGAAGCCAAGCAACGGCAACAACAACAGCTACAACAACAACGGCAATAGCGCGTGCTTCGTGTTAAATGCATAGGGGGCAACAACAACAGCAACAACAAGAAGGAGAGCAGGAACGACCTCAGCGTTGTCGATGTCGACATTGTTGTTATTGTTGTGGTATTGCTGGTGTTGGCCACCATTTTGAGTCTTGCTCTCTCACTGCTGACAGACAGACAGACAGGCAGACGCATAGACCGACCGAGCTAACTGACTGACAAGCAGTCGTCTCGTGCGAGCTGTGCAAGAAAATCAACCCCCAGCGCTGCTGTTGCTGCAGTGCAGCAGGCGATAACAGAGGCTGCTGTTGTTGGTTGGAGCAGCGCGCAGTGTGCACATCAAGGCTGCGATGCCACATAATGCACACACGAATTGCTTCACACACACATTGACATATAAATTCATGCACAGAGAGCGCTTGCTCTCACTTGACATTAACACTCTCTCACTCTCTCTCGTTCTCTCAATGTTTCGCTTTCGCTGTACCTCTCAGCACTCAGACGCCGACGCCGCCTGCTGTGAGAGCATGGCCCACACACACACACAATCACACACCGCACACACAAATTTGAGTTTGGCTAAGCAGCGTACGCTCTCCCATCGCATATTGAGCGAGTGTGAGTACTCGACGTCTTGCCCTCAACTCAATTCAATTCACAACTCGAATCGACTCGACTCTCACGCGCTTGCTTCACTGCGAGGCGTTTTAGTCCTTTCGCAAACGTCGTCAGCGTCGTGTGTGTGTCTTGGTCGTATATTGTCTGGCCGTTCGCTTTACTCTCAGACTCTGACGATTTACCGTTGTTGCAATTTGCGATATTGCAATACTCAATTACCAGTTAAGCGCGTGTGTTTTGTTTTCGTTGCTGTGTGTGTGTGCGTTAATTTGTGCACGTGTATAGGTGTCAGTGTCGGTGTCGGTATCAGTGTCAGTGTCGGTGTCGGTGTGAAGAGGAGGGCAACGAAGCGAATTCAATTACAATTACAATTACAATAAGTGTAATTATGGCGGCCACTTGAAGAAGTGAAGTGAGCATCATCAAACCTGAGGGTGCCCGCAGAATTTTGAAAATATTTGAAATTGGATGCGACAAAACGTTGAACGTGCAAATATTAAAATAAGGATATTGCATGCAGCAGACAAGGATACGACACCATATCCATTCTAACCAAACCAATACCAATACAACCAAGCGACGAAACGTTTCGTCAGTTTGCAGTGCAGTTTTCAAGAATTGCCGTTAACCTTTTTTCACCATAAAGAAAGCGGCAAAAGTTTTCGTGCGATACGTACGTACGTACGTGTGTGTGTGTTTTTGTGTGGTGTGTGTGTGCAAGTGTGTGGTGTGGTGTGGTGTGTTGTCGCGGTCTCACTCTCTCTCTCAACCAGTCGCAGCCGCAGCAGCAACAGCGCCCCCGCGTTCGCACTCCAAACCGCCCTCCTCCTCCTACCAAACGAAACGACAACGTCGCGTAGTCAAGCAAAAGTTTCTGGCGAGGAATTTAAATTGGAAAAGTAAAATGAAAAGAAAAGCGCTCGAGTAAAAGTTAAACAAAGTGCAAAGTAAATATTAAATTAAGAAAAAGAAAAAAAAAATAATAAGAAAAAAGAAAATATAAGAAACGAGCAAGAAAAGAAAACGAACAAAAATAAAATACAACAAAAAAAAAACAAGCAGAATTTTATGTGCATTCGTCGTTGTGCGGAGCAGCAAAAAGGAGACGTCAGGACTTCTTGTTGCCTGCCTCACGGCCTCACTGCCTCACTGCCTTGCTGCCTGGCTTCATTAATGCATTTGCCGAGCCACGCTGGAGGCTAAGTAAATCTCAACCTTAAGCAGCGCAGCTCAACGGCGGCAGCGGCGTCGACGGCAGCATCATTTATAAAGCGCTTTATACTCGCGTTTGCTAGCTCTCTCTCTCTCTAACACATACTCTTTTATTATTCCGTTTTCTTGGATTAACTCAATTTGTTGTGCCGCGTTCGTGAAAAATCGAAACACAAGTGGCGAACAACAACAGTTAGAGAGCTACAGTAAAAACCGTTTGGCAGCATTACGCATCGTAGTGCAAGCCAATACAAGCAAAAGGCAGGCACACACACACACACGTACACACACCCACACTCACAACAGCAGCATCCATTCGTCTGGACCGCCCCCTCTTGTTGGTCTGGTGCTGGTGCTGGTGCTTCTGTGTGTGAGAGTGTGTGAGTGCGCGCCGTTTGCTTTGCCTTCACCTTGTTTGGATTATAACCCATAATAAATGATGGAATGGCTACCAAGAGGATTACCCAGCATTCATGCACCGATACCGATTTGTGGTGAGTCTTTGGTAAAGTTTGTCGTCTCGTTATCCCTTGCAACATTGCAACCCAACCCAACACCCATTCAGAGAGAAATATGTGCATTGCAATTGATTGCATATTATTTTTTTTTGGGCCCAAGGAATGGATATTCAAGTATCGTGTCAGCAAATTTTATATTATATAAAATAAAAAGTCAAAAAAATGGATTAAATGTTGAAATATTTGTAAAAGTTTATATACTTTTTGTATGTATACAAATTGGATGGTATAAAATCTAAGAAATACTCAAAGTTGAAAGAAGATAAAAAGCTTAGTTAAGTTGAGAAGATATACAGATATTATTTATAAAGAAAGTCTAATAAAACATTGATTTATTAGAATACTGTTCTTTTAGAATTTTTAATAACAAGAAAATTAAAATTGAATCTAAAGAAACACTTTACTCATATTAGAAAGTTAACAGTACATTACAACCCACGTTGGGCGCCATAATTGAATTTAGCTGAATATTGATCAAAATAAAATAAAAATAGATTTTCAAATATAGTATTTTTTAACCTAAACCTGAATTCAACTGTTTACTATAAACTGCAATCTATCATGATTCTACTTGGTACACAAATAAGCCACAAGGCCATAGACATAGTCGACCCCTTTCATATTTGATCTAATATTGATACAAGCTGGAATTTTTAGAAAAATTTGTAAGTAATTTAGAAACATCACGCCAATGTGTTGACAACAAGCTGACAACACACACATTTTAAATGGAGCATCATTCCCTTAATCGACCGCCTCTGTGTGCCCTAAACAAGCAATAAAAATGTTCAACAGTCTCTATTAAAAAAACACTCCAAATGTGGATACACTAATTGTCTCAGAAAACGAAACGGAACGTTTCTAAAAATATATGCGACGTTCGTTTCTCCTACAATACGTAAATCCACATTCTTGGAGGGGTCCATAAAAATAGTGGAAAAAAGCTTTGGATGTTTGACTTTCGTTGCCATCAATACGATCTTTTAATTTTCATTTATTTATTTTGACACGAAGAACACAGCAGGCAATTAAATGTCAACACGCATAGATCTATTATACGGTGGCTGCTATTTCAAATCCCCAAAAACCATAATATCTATTGTAATTTATTTCAAATGTTTTTGAGTTCATTTTTAACGTGGTGGGGAATTAATTTTGTTGTTTCCTGTGGGATCAACACAAAGCAACGGAACGACGACTGAATGGCAATAAAATTCGAATTGTGGAGGGGATCGCATCTCACTTAAAGGCAAACAAACAACAGAAATACCTAATGCATGGAGGTCGTAAAACAGAAGCGAGAATTGATTAATTTGTTAGTTGTTTCTTCTATGAAACAGCTGATGGAAAATGTCAGATGAGGGATTTGGACTTGGGGAATATTTGGGGTTTGCTGTATAGCTACTAAGTTATTTGTCTTGGCCTGTTTTGGCAGCTGTTGCCAGAACTCTTGGCTATTTTGTTTATTTTTTCTACAATTTCCGCTGTTTGTGTTCTATTGAATACCCTGGAACGTATAGTGGAGGGTTGTATGGATAGAATCGACTGGGAAATATAGAAATACTTAGGGAGAATCTGATAATTTTGGGATGTATAATAAGAATTTCTGCTCATTTTATGCTTAGATCTTTCTAATGATTAATCATCGAATAATTAACACCGTACACATGTCATATTTAGAATAACCATACCTAAAAAAAACCATGATCAAAATTATTCTTATATTCCAAATAAGTTGAAGAATACCCTTAATATTTTCTTGGGTATTTCCTAGTCTAGTCAAGCATTCGTCTCAATTTCTTCGCTCTGTTTACTTTGCCGCTTATTTTTTTTTAATGCTGTCTTTAAAAATTAACACCCTGTAAATTGTCTATTAAAAACAAACACACGTACACATAAATAAATTTCTTTAATGTATTGTATGTGCTTGGCTGACTTTTTAATAAACTGCTCCAAACTCTTCAAAACTATATAATCTCTTGCCATGTCAAATTGTTTGGTCACTAAAAATTATTTTATTTGCATTTGCATAACTAATCATTTAATTATCGGCTTTTGTGCTGGTAAAAGTCATTTAAAATTTAAACAACTGCAACATGCATTTTATTTATCTATCAACCCCTCCGAATTTTCCTGCCCATTTCTATTTTATTGTGTCATATAAACACACAATTGTAATTCATTTGTTCGTCAATGTAAATATTCAATGCAGTTATATAAATAAATTTTGACTGCATTTTGTTATTTTATTCGGCAATTGAATTAAATGCTGAACAACGCCTCTTGCCCGCATAAATAAGCAAATATTCTCTCATGTTTAGCCAGGGCAATGCATAATTTATTTATGGTTTTATCGTTTGTCGTTGAACGTAAAAAAACATTTTTTGCATTCCGGGGCATATTTAATCGAAAACATACGCCTAGGGAATCCGACTTATCGACTGACTGAGCTATTAAACGTCAAAATAATCAATTTACTTTTATGGCTTTCGTTTGAATTACAAATTTTATTTATTTATTTTTTTGAAGAAAATTCTTACATTGTGACTTTGCAATAAAGTCAATTTTTATGCGGTGAAAGAAATATCAGTGTCTTGCTAAAAGATTGCCAAAAATTCTACCTATTTTTAGAGTATTGAGGGGTATTTAGAACTTATTGAAAAATTTGTTATTATATTCAAGAAATACTATTGATTAATTTGATTAAAATTATTGAAAATTTTCTGTAATTCCAATACATTTTATACAGTCACTATCGAGTCACTTAATCTAATTTTTTGCCTAAAAACCTTTGTTAAATTTCTTTTATAATATTATACTATTATAATTGAAAAAATTAAGGTTGATAAATGTGTTAAAAAACGAAGAAATCAAATAAACTTGGATAGAATAGTTAGAATAACTTGAGCAGTATTATAACATAATTATATATATGCTGTTAATGAGATTAGAGGCATGTTCTCAATTTATTTTATATTTTTAAACCTTCTATAATAATACAAAAATCTCACTTATGTATAATAAAGATCTTACTCTAATAGAATAACCGTAATTGAAGTATTTCCTAGAGCTCACACCTTTTTTATTGATTTATTGAAGCGAACTAAGCCCCTAATTAAATAAAGATTGAAGAATATACCTAAAAGAGTTTACAGACGTCTCAAATTTTGTAATTGTAGTTGGTAAAAGGAATCTTCTTTACCTTACCGACTTTTTGGGTCAACATTTGTTTAGCTGGGGCAATAAACGAATTGAAAATCGCATTTAAATGATAATAATTTGTGTAAACATAATGCGAAAACCATGTGCGAGCACATTTATAAGTAGCTTTGTTCAAGGAACCTTCTGTGTTGAGACCCCAACAAGTTGAAAAGTAAATAAAATCACTTTACATTTGGAATTAGCATTTACTTAGACACACTACATACTTTAATTGTGATCCAATTATTTTCTTATAAATCTATAAACTTTTTAACATTGTACAATACTTGAAAATTGTATTAATTTTAAATATATAGATACTTGTAAATGAATCAATTATGATGGTGAAATAATTGTTTGCACTTGCAATTGTCATCGATGATCATAAGTAGTTTGATAGATATATTAATGAAATTTGTTGACTTTAGAGTTGGGTGTGGTATACAATATTTGATTAGAGTCTTAGTAAACTTATTAGGAAGTTATTAAACTATTCTAAAGGGTTTAAAGTTCCATCTGCAAAACTGTTTAAATGCTTTTATAATAAAGTTAACATGGACTTCGGATAGGTTTGAGTTCGGAAGTTTGATATCATTTTTTGAGATACATTTATGCAACTTAGAAATTCAAAATTAGGTTATAATTTTGGTCTGTTGTGATTCCATAACCTTATAAAAAGGTGCCAAAAAATAAATGCAATCCATTTGGGATTACTATTGGATTAATCCGATATATTATTAAGAAATAGTCTTTACTAGATTTATTTCTAAAATACAAGCTCATTTTTATATCGAAAGAAATGACGAGTAAAAGCCAAATAGTAACTATTTTTAGTTGGCCTATTTTTTAAAATAACGCTATATTTATTAATTAAATATATTTATTAAAAAAAAATCTTGCAAATATTTATTAATTTCTGGAAATTCGGATTAGCTTAAAATTCCAATTTAAAATGATTTGAGTTCGGAATAAATTTAAAAATGGTATTCTTATTATGTTAAATAACTAGCAATTTATACAAATTTTATTATTAAATACTTTAGTGTAAAGAAAATTAAAAAAAGGTAAAATTAATAAATAATGCCAATATATTTATACATTTAATAAGTAATTTCCCAATGCAATTCTATGCTATATAATTGTCTAATATTTGTGATAATTCCTACTGTTACACATAGCTTTGAAGCTAGTTATTTAGTTTTAAATACAAGTGTAATTAACAAGGCTTTTAAATCGCATTAAACCCGTTTCTAACAAGAAGTAAAACAATGCGTTTTAGTTCTAAGTAGCGATTACAATAAACTGTTCGCACTTTGGATACTTGCACAGCAATTGCTTCTAATCCCCAAGTGTCACAAACACTCAGCGTACTTGAAACAAACATTTATTTATATATATATATAACTTTATATATATGTATGTATATATCACATCTTAAACAAACCTCTCAGTACGTACTATACACCCTATCTCTCTCTCAGAGGCAATTCAATTAAAATGTCAGCTCAGAGTTGTCGCAACAATGTTGCAGATGAGCATGGGGAAATGGGAAGTGGGAAATGGGAAATGTAGAATGAGGATGTAAATGGACATGGGTTTGAGTTTAAGGACGAGAATAGAAATGAGTAGGATTTTAAGGTTGAACAACTGGCAGCTGTTTGTTTGTTTGTTGTGTGTGTGTGTAAAATGTTGAATTGGAAATAAATGTAGAAACTGTAAATGGAACTCGAAAGAAACAAAAACAATATTAACGAACTTATACAACTACCTAACATTTGGGTTTTTGAGGTTTATATCAGATTGTTATACCCTTATAAGGTAAACGATATTATAGTTTATTGACGCAATGTGTAACGCTAACTTTTTGACCCTAAAAAATATAGAATATTATAGAATATTTTTAAACAGAATAAGAAGTTCAGAAGGTAATTTTTTTTGTAGCTTTGATTTAATTTAATAACACAAATATGTAAATAATTTTTTTATTGCTCAATTCAGTTTGTTTTCAATTAAAACACAATTTCATATGTTTGAAAATGTTTAATAAATAAGCTCATGAATAATATCTATTATATTATTGATAAAAAATAAATAAATTAAAGGTTCATAAATTGTGTTATATCAAAAAAGAAATTGTTTTCAATATTTTTCTATCACACATTCTAGGTATAAATTAGCGCTTTTAAATCTAATCAAGTTTTCATAAACTCGAAAGGAATACTAAATGATTTAATTTATTAGGAAATGAGTTTTTTTTATGAAAAAAAAAACCCTTGTGTTTTTTAAAACAATTCAAAAAATCAAAGCAACTATGAGATGTAATAAATAAATTTTCCAAATTTAAAAAAAATCTAAACCCTTTTTAATATAACAAATATCTGTTGAAATTTTATTTTATTTTGCTTTTTAATTTACCAGTGTAACAAATGGAACTTGTAATTAATATTATTGATTTATATTTTATTCTTTAGTTTTTTAAGTTAGGGCATTACAAATTCGTTATACCAAAATAACAGTTATTTCTTTGCTTATTAACATACCACATCTATGGGTTGGCATTCAAATGCTATTCTAAATAAATTTGTATGCCAATTACTTAGAGGCAACAAACAGAGCTGTCAATCGACCCCAAGGACCCGAAAGCGACAGGACAACTGACCGAGCGACCCAAGTAAACGTTGTCTCTGTTCCTTTTGCTTCTGTGCTGCCCCTGATCCTTGGTCCTGGCTACTGGCTACTGGCTACTGCTGCTCCTTTTGGCAAAAGGGTCAGAGTCATTAACATGCTGTTGTCATTGCTGTTCGTAGCAGCATTTAGGGGCGACATCTGCACCTTTTTGTGTGACACTCGTGAGGCCGCAGGACCCAGTCAGAGTAGACAGCCAGGATACCACACACACACACACACAGAGAGAAAAGCGACAGCTTTGACACCAAAAGCCAGCCACGCCCATTCTATGGACAGGACTGGTAAACCAGGCGACAGACCAAGGCAAAGTACTATGTTTGTGTGCTTGTGGCAGGACTAACTACAGCTCTGACAAGGACAAACACACACACACATACAGACAGAGTGTACAAGAGAAACTCAAAAATTTAATACTGCATAAAATTGCATAAAATTTTCCAAAAAATCGTTGCTTAGGGAAATTTTTTGGATGCTGTTTTTGTCTGCTGAATAAACTAGGAAAAAATAAATAAATAAAAAAGGTTTTTTTTGGGATTGTTGATGTTTTAATACCCTAATGTGACAAACATATAATAATAATAATGAACTGATTATATTCTATATAACATAGCAGAAAACATAATACAAATTCAATTGTTTGAGTTTTGTAGGGTTATTTTTAAATGCAAGCAATTTTGTTATATAACTTATATTTTTTAGCGATATATTTAAATTAATATCAACTTTGCTAAGATTGTAGAGAGCACTAAAAAAATTTGGTTTTTATTAAGTTGAATTAGAAAATCTTTAAAAGAAATAAAGAAATAAAATAATAATAATAAGAAAATAAAATATATTATATTTTATACTACCAATTTTCAACAGATTAATTTTATGGAAGCTATGTAGCTACGGTACAGCCTGTACCCGATCCAAATAAATCGTTTTTTTTTTATCGATTTTCGGTGATGAGGAAAAACTATCGGAAATTTGAATTAATAATAATAATTGAGCTGTGTATGGTATGCATACCAAATAGATAGAAGGGAACGCTTATTAGCTTTAATTAATATGACTAATTGGCGACCTTTTGATCTGCCTAGTTTCCTATTTTACAGTAGGTTGACACTGTGAAAATAATCTAGTCAAAAATATATCGAAAAGTGGATGGAAATTGCACTTAAAAATTATATAAAAATCTCAACTGAAGTGACATTGTAGAATAATATAGAATAGAAAATTTTGGCGAAAATAGACACTGCATTATAAATAAATTAGGAAATATATAAACAATTTTCCTGCGATGCAAGCAAGCTGGAGTAAAAGTTCTATTAAATTATTTAAATATTAAGTTAGTGAATATTTTATAATATATGTTTATATAACATATTTATTTTTAAATATTCCAAATTTGATATAAAATAATGAAAGATCAAGATAATCAAAGATTTTATAAAAAATTAAGAAATTCATTTAACAGACAGAAGTAATTTTATTAAATCAATTTGCTTTTTTGTTATCTTACTTTTTGAAAGATTTTATGATAAGTTTGTATTTAATCTTTTTTTTTTTTGAATGGGTTAGGGACTACATTAACTTTAAATACTCCTCCTGCACTCACACATATCATGACCAAAACTATAAAACCATCAGTAAAAGTGTAAAAAAAAAAACTATTTTCAAAACTTTTCATTTTGTTGCTTAAAGTTTTTTGTTAGTTTAATACACACACACACACACACACACATTTAGAAATCCTTGGGCATATGCCCTTATGCACTTCTGGGTTCGTTTCACTTAACCTGCTTCAAATTGGAACACCCTGTGCTTAGGAGCACCATATATACCAAATGCCCCCAAGTGAACCCTGTATAAAAGAATATGTCGCCGTCGATGGATGGGCCACATACAAAAGTTTGCACTGTTTGAACTTTTGGTTACTTTGGTGTGT
Source organism: Hirtodrosophila alboralis (assembly GCA_035043045.1). Taxonomy (NCBI): domain Eukaryota; kingdom Metazoa; phylum Arthropoda; class Insecta; order Diptera; family Drosophilidae; genus Hirtodrosophila; species Hirtodrosophila alboralis. The sequence goes on from JAWNNH010000255.1 coordinate 129,339, forward strand.
TGCAAGTTTTTAGACCCAAACTTTTCAAAGTATTGTCTATGCCACAGTGGGTGAAAATGTGTGTGTTTGTTTATTTTTTGAAGGACTTTATGGATTTTGGTCAAGCAAACTAATTTGTTTGAGCAGTTCATCAGCTTACAAAGTAGAAAGTTTGAAAACAAAGTTAAGTATTTGCCATGCATACATATAATGCATATATATCTGTTGCCACACCACTTTAAATCAAATATGTTTCTCAAGGGGGTTTTTTTTTTTAAATCATAGATAGCACTTAAACTTGATCCTGGGAACTTTTTGATGCCCCCAGTGTACATAAAATTAATAGAAAGGTTATTTAAGAATTTAAAATTTAAGGTGAAACATTAAATTTATTTTGAAGGCATATTTTCTGAATATTAATAAAAATTCTTTACCGCACCTCCTATTTGCAAGTAATAATAAATAATATATAAATATAAATATATATATATATAATAATACCTATGATATAGTCTTGATATTTAGTTCACATGATTATTTATGCAATTGTTATTAAATGTGTATAAATTTCATAACAATTGAATAAATAAATCCAGAAAGAATTTAAGAAATTATTTTATTTATTTTGACCATGACTAGGAAAATTGATTTTCGGGAATTTTATTTTGTTTATAGTTGAGTACACTTGAATAATTAATTTTTATTCGATTTCTTGAACTAAAAAAATTTAAAATATATTATTAATATTTTATATAATTTAATAAATACTTCTAGATATTTGCTTACATTACTTTTACTGCTATTAAAACATAAATTTTACTTTTCCGCAATTTCTGACGTCACATTTTCTGGCTTATCAGCTTTCGTGCGTAATGCTTAATGAAATTTTCTTCAGCTTCTCTTCTCCTTCCTCTTTACCTTTGTTGAGAATTGCAATTTCGTCATTAAATTGTTTTACACTTGGAGAAAAAAGTAAAGCTGGAGTTTTAGAAAAATTATGTACATTTGTAAAGAAATTAAAATAATTAAATTTCATATATATTTCGCTGCAAAATAGGAGAAATAGAAAATAAGAGAAAAGAAATAGTAAAAACAAAATGCAAAATGAATAAATTGATAAATTAATTTCCTTTGTCAAATTGAAAGAATTTTTAAATTATTTGTAGAAAATTTGACATTTATTATAGAAGTAGTTTCCATATTTCTCTGCAAAATAGAAATTAAAAAGAAAAAATATGAAATAAATAAAATGATAAATTGAAAGAATTTTTGAATTATTTGTAGAAAATTTTTTTGCAATTTTTAAAATTTATCTTTGACATTTATTAAAGAAGTAGTTTCCATATTTCTCTGCAAACTCTGCAAAATAGAAGAAAAGTAAAATTTAAAAAAAAATATATAAAATAAATAAATTAATAAATTAATTTCCCTTGTCAAATTGAAAGAATTTTTAATTATTTAAAGAAAAGTTTTCTTCAATTTTTATAATTTATCAATGACATTTATTAAAGAAGAAGTTTCCATATTTTTCTCAGTGTTTTTATTATGCGAATAGTAGGGGGATTTGTATAATTCTAGTTTTAGTAGCAAGGATGCTGGTATTAAAACTTAATTTAAAAACCATTGCATGATATTTGCATGCAAGACAAAGGGAAAAAACAACTTAAAAATGCTAGCTGCAGCAAAAGGATAAGACTGAAGTCCTGTCGAGTTGTCGAGCGAGCTGCTGCTGTAAGGCGTCACTTTACGCAACTGTACAAACAGTTGCACAAATAATAATAATAAAGACAGAGGTGGGGCGCTGCTGGGTTTCTAGGGGGGTTTATTTGCTTGAGAAGGCCACTTTTAAGAGGAGAGCGCAAAAAAAAAAATGAAAAAACACATTTTTGCACTTTTATAGCGCAGCAACATCTTTTGTGCACAAAAGTCCACTCGTCCTATACCGTTATCCCGTTGCTTGGCAGGCTAAACAAAGTCGCAGCCACAGGACACACACACAAAGGCAGCCAGTCCTGTGTCCTGATCCTGGCGTTGGCAATGACGGGCTGCCTTTAATAAACCCACTTTATTGTTTAGAGCCCAAATAAAATAATCCCCTTAAATGATGCCTTCGCATAATAGACGCCTGCTGCTTATTTTACTGCCGCTGCTTCAGTCGCTGCCGCTGCCTCTGCCGCTGCCTCTACCTCTGTCGTCTTTATATCCTTGTTCGTGCCTGGGCGTCGCTGTTGTCGTCCTTGCCAATTCGTGCCGAGTTTCTGCTTTGTTGCGCTCAGTGAAACAGTGGGCTACAAGCTAGACTTTATTAGCTAAAAAAATAGATAAAAAAAATGGAAAAAAAAAAAATATTAATTTTTGGTAAAAATAGAAGAAAAGCTATTATCATACCATAAAAAAGCTATTATTAGCCATAAAAAGTAAAGTTTAAATTCTAATTCCAAAATTATATTAATATTTCATTATAAATCTGAAATTTAATTATTATTTAAGAGATCTCTTCAAGCCAAATAAACTGGAATTTAAAGTTTTATTTTGTTACAATCTTCTTTAATTGTATACAAATGGCATATATAGTTCTCATTTCCCAATTCGATAAAATAATGCGCAAGTAGATTATCTATATTTCACGAATTTTTCTAATATTTAGTTTAAAAAGTTTTGCCTTTAAAGTGAAAAATAAATTGAAATAACTTAAAAAAGGAAAGCATAGTTAAACGTCATAAAAAATATTTAAATTTAACCTAATAAAAACCTATATTAAAGTTTTTATGGAGAATACCATCTATTGTTTTTATAAAATTAAATATTCTTATTTTATAAAGTTAGGTTTGAAAAACTTCGTACAAGGTTTGGGTAACAATATCGAAAATTAGTCAAAAATGCACTCCACATTATAAATAAATAATATTATATAAAATAATAAATAATAAATAATGGCTTCTTTTAATACCCTGTTAAAATTAGAAAATTTGAGGGGAATTTTATGCTACATTTTTGTAAAATGTTTGATATGAAATCTCTATTTATGAATTATATATAATCTATAATTATCTTTGTTTATAAACGAGATCTCAGAGAGTATTAAAGCTACAGGAAATCAAATTTTCATCAACTTATATTACATTACAGTTATATATACATTTCGATATTTCCCACCCGATTATAGACCCAATTTTCTATCTTAAATTTCATAAATTTTTCTAAAAAGGAACACAAAATCTAAAGTATCTAAATACAGGGTATTTTGCTAGTATTACATGCAAAGTCTATCTAGTTTATCATGTGCGCATTTTAAGCGTTTTTACTAGTTTTCTACATTTGTTTTGTTCTTTTTTTTAAAACACACTCAACTGTTTTTATAGTTTGTGCAATTCACTTTGGATTTTACAATCTAAATAATAAAACTTAGAATGCGTAGAAAATTAAAACTTTAGCATATGTTTTCAACAATTTGTATTTTCTAGCAATTAATTTAAATTGTTTAAAAAAGCACGAAAATTATTTAACAAATTTGTGAAGCTAAGTAAAGTTGAATACTAAATATAATACTAAATATTTAAATTTAACCTAATAAAAACCTATATTAAAGTTTTTATGGAGAATACCATCTATTGTTTTTATAAAATTAAATATTCTTATTTTATAAAGTTAGGTTTGAAAAACTTCGTACAAGGTTTGGGTAACAATATCGAAAATTAGTCAAAAATGCACTCCACATTATAAATAAATAATATTATATAAAATAATAAATAATAAATAAATATAAACATTTTTCCTGACATCTATTAAATTATTTAAATATTAAGTTAGTGAATGTTTTATAATAGTTGTATAGATAAACTAGTGTTTTTATTTAAAAACCCAATTAAAACCTAACCTCGAGCCGACTAAACTCATCTCCTAATAGATGTTTATATTATATATATTTTTTTAAATATTCCCAATTTGATACAGAATAATGAAAGAACAAGATAAGGAAAGTTTTTTTTAAAATATTTTAAATTTGATATAGAATAATTAAAGAACAAGATAAGCTAAATTTTTATAAGAAATTAAGAAATTCATTGGATTAATAGTGTAAATAGACAGACAGACCTTATTTTTACTAAGCCAATATACGCTTTTACTTTTCGGAACAGAGTATAAACAGATTTTATTATTTTTCAAGTTCTGCTAATTGTATAAAAAACTCTTTTTTTTTTTAATTTATTAACATTACGTTTATAAATTCCAATTAAGCAACCTTTTGCAACCACTGTGCCTTAGTTAGGTCTGTGACTGTGTCTCAGTCTCTGTCTGAATCTGGGTCTGAGTCTGAGTCTGGGGGGGGGTTCTTAGAGGTCCGTGTCCGGGTCTGTGTGTGTCTGTGTCTGTGTCCGGGGCTAAGCCCAGGCGTTTGCTTTAGCGTCACTAATGATGATGATTTTGTGGTAAAACGTTGTGTTTGTGCTAATCGGGACAATATTATGCGGCAGTAAAAAGTAAATGACTCAAGACAAGACAAGCAAAATGCAGGGGGAGAAAGGAGGTGAAAGGAAACAAAGACGCAGACATACACACAGGAGCTGCTGAATGGAAGGGATGTAAGGACATAGAGTCAGCACACGGCAGCTGGCAGTCAATGGCGTCGGAGGCGAAACGGAGAAAACGCCTTTCACAGTGGAAAAAAAAAAGATAAAGAGCAGCCGGCAACAAAAGGCGACTGCGCTAAGCCAAAAGAAGATGAAGAAGCAGGCAAAAGGAATAAAAAAATATATATATATATAAATGTATAAAAAAAAAAAAAAAGGCAGCCAAGGATCTAAGTCTGAGCCGGAGGATGAAATGCAGGCGTCGAAAGGACGACAACCCACAAGGGGTCGTGCGCTCGACTCTCAACTCAACTCAACTCATCTCAACTCATCCTCAACTTATCCTCATCCTCATCCTTGTTCTCATTTTCATTCTCTCGTCTTCTTGGCTGACTAATGCGAAAAATACGTAATTGCGCATAAATACGGGATTAACAAAGTGCTCGTCCTTGTTGTTGGTTGTCGCCTTTGGTTTGGTTTTTTTTTTTGGGATAACTCTCTGGACAGATTCTGGCTTCTCTAAATTCACAAGAAAGGGTGTGTGTGTGATGTGTGTGTGTGGTCATAAAAGGGAAACTCAATTCGTTTGGCCAACAAACAAACAAAAAAAAAAAAAAATCCTGTGAAACATTTGCAAGGATTTGGCCGAATTAGTTTGAGTCACAAATTTTAGTATTAGTCCCTGGATTTAGTTACGCAGCTTATTCAGCCTATTAAGGGTTGGAATTGTATGTGTGTGTGTGTAGAGGGGTGGGAAAACTACTTAATGGCAATCTATCACGTATTATAACCGAAACAGGATTAAACAGATTTCAGCTAAAGACATATATCCTTCAAGTTTATTTGAGTGAAGAAGTTGTCAACTTTTTTAAGTATGTGTTGGAAAATGTAATAAAGTTGAAGGATTTTTTTTTTTTAGAGAGTATTTTATATTGTCCACATTATTTTATTCTAATATTTATTTCTTTAATTTATAAAATTTTGCATTTTGTTATAATCTTTTTAAATTATATTCAAATTGTATATTTAGGTCTGTGTCCATTTTTTTATTCGATAAAATACAACCGAAGTGGATTTTATTAGTCGATTCTTTGGCATTTAGTTTCTTCTATACCTTTTAAAAATTTGATATATTTCAACTTGTTTAATATTTTATTCCTCGCTATTTTAATAAGCACTAAATTATTGCATTAAATACATTCCAAAACTTAAATCGTAGCTTCTCATTTCATTCAATTTTTTTTATTTTTATATGAAACACATTTTTGTTAAAAACTTTTTGATAAATTTTTAATTTATTTGACAGTCTTAGAATGATAAAAAAAAAACATTTTTCCAATAAAACCTAAGCTCAAAAAACATTTTTGCTTTTAATAGAACTTGCTTTAATATTTTCCAAATTAATATAAATATTTCTAAACATACTTTGCCTTAAAATATTTCAAAAAAATGTATAAAAAAATATATCAAATGAATTTTTATAGATTTTATTCTCAGTTTATAAAGAAAAATGTTTAAAATATATATCAAATAATTTTTTATAGATTTTCTACTCAGTTTATAAGGTATTATTGACAGATGAGAATATTATATTCAATAAAATTCTTCTATAGATTTTAATTTTAGCACAAAGTGCAAATAGTTAAGTTACTTGATATTTATTTAATATTTTTATAAACTGCCAAAATATCAACATTATAACTTTAACTAACTAAATTTGCAAACAATTTGTTTTCTTTTCATTGCAGGTGAGTTAAACAATACATTAAATATACAATATATATAGATTTATATATATTTCATTTAAATTCTGTTGAAAGACAACAATGACAACAGTTACTGTAAGTATTATAAAAAGTGAAATGATGCTAAAAAGGACTTTTATGAACTAATCCTGGCTTAAAAGGTGACAATATCAATGGGTTAATGCTTTTAGTTCTTGTTCAACTTTAATCCAAACTAAGAAAAAAAAAAGAAAATGTGTTGAACCTTAAGCTAAACAGGATAATAGAAACAAAATGTTGAAATCCAGAAACTCAAACTAAAGCGATAGACAGCTAATAGATATAGATATAGATACAGATACACATGCTCTGCAACAGCTATAGATATAGATATAGATACAGCTGCAGCTACAGATACAGCTACAGATACAGATACTTACATGACAGCAGAGACAAGTGAGGCGCGTTAAGGACTCAAGTGTGCAAGTTGACTCCCAGCTGAGTTTTCTGAGCTCGAAGGACGACACACAGGCAAAGTCACAGCATGTAACCCATTGCACACACAGGATGTCAAAGTTGGAAGACTCTTCTCGTATCCCTGTGCTCAGTTCTGAATGGGCAACAGTACGCAGGACTTACACACACACACACACATCCTTCTTGGAAGCCCTGCAGCGTGCAGTCTCTCGTCAATGTACTCAGCATATGGTTGCATTTTAGCACTTGAGATGGCTTCTTTTAATACCCTGTTAAAATTAGAAAATTTGTGAGGGAATTTTATGCTAGATTTTTGTAAAATCTTTAATGGAAAATCTCTATTTATGAATTATATATAATCTATGATTATCCTTGTTTATAAACGATTTTATACCAGAGATCTCAGAGTGTGTTAAAGCTAAAGGAAATCAAATTTTCATTAACTTTGTTATATATACATATCGATATACCACCCGATTATAGACACAATTTTCTATCTTAAATTTTATAAATTTTTCTAAAACTGAACACAAAATCTAAGGTATACAGGGTATTTTGCCAGCATAACATTCAGAGTCTCTCTAGTTTATCATGTGCGCATTTTAAGCGATTTAACTAGTTTTCTACATTTGTTTTGTTCATTTTTTTTAAAACACACTCAACTGTTTTTATAGTTTGTGCAATTCACTTTGGATTTTATTACAATCTAAATAATAAAACTTAGAATGCGTATAAAATTAAAACTTTAGCATATGTTTTCAACAATCTGTATTTTCTAGCAATTAATTTAAATTGTTTAGAAATTCACGAAAATTATTTAACAAGTTTGTAAAGCTAATTAAAGCTTTAAACTATGCAGAAATTAGGTTTATTTTTATTAAAATATAATATAAATTATAATATTTAACTTTATTGAAATTTTATTCATCGCAATTTCATTTTCAATTTAATTTAATGAAAAAAGTGTGTAGCATACTTTTTGAGACAGTTTTAAATGGACAAATATTTAAAAAATTAATAGTGTATATTTTTGCAGATTTTTGTTTGATTTTACTACTCAATAATTGTCTGAAATTTAAATGTCATATAGAGGGTGTTTAAAACCTCTGCTACGTTGTAAAAATACTAAATTTCCCACAATAAGAAAAATATTTAAAACAAAATTCATTTTTAGCGAATTCAACTAAGCTGGGCTCTAATATACTTTTTTTGATGTATTTTTGGACCCTGATTTCAAAAATGCAAACAATTTTTTTTTTCAAAGAATGGTTTTCGAGAAAACCGCGAATAGCTAGTTTTTTTTGGCAGTCTTTGAACTAATTTATTTATATCTACATCAGATATTATTTGATCTTAAATAATGTTACAAAGTTCATAGATAATTGTATTTCCTTTCTAACGGCATGCCGTTTATGCGAATCGAATGCGAATTGATGTCATTATAAATCCTCAAAGTTGAAAAATGTGAACTTTTTTTGCATTTTTGAAAAATTGCTGAATTTTAATTGGTCTTTTAAAAATTTAAAAAAATTCGTTTAAATACTTTTTAGGATTTATAATAGAATATTTAGTTATTCTACATGTAATTAGTTGAATTCGGCAATAATTAATTTTGTTTTAAATATTTTTCTTGTTGTGAGAAATTTAATATTTCTACGCTTTTAAAATGATAATAATTGCTTTTATAATTCATATTAGGAAACTTACTTATCTAATACCCAAATCATTTTTTTACTGAAGTCAATTAAAATATTCGATGAGATCATATTTTAATTGTTACTTCAACAAATTGTTAGAAAATGCAATTTTATGCTGATGTGAAAATATTCAAAAAAATTAATAGATCAAAGACTATTGCAAGAAATATATTATATTTTACAACACTTAAACTAAGTATTTCTTGTATTAAATAAAGAAAATATAATAATACTGCCTACAAATTGCCTAAAAAGGTATAAAAATTGCGCGCTAGATTAGATTGTGTTTACACTATGTGCGTATCATATTTCATTGTTTTCCTCTCTATCAAATATTTCCATTTAAAAGTTTATATGAAAATCCTGGTCGAATAAATATCTTATATTACACTACTAAAATTCAACACCCGCAGTGTTCACACCTAACAGAGACTCACAGTGAAGTGGTGGTAGATTTGACTTTTTTTTTTGGTTGCCAGGACGTCATTTGTTTGGTCCTTTGGTACTGGAATTTCATTTATGCTCACCATGAATGCGTTTTGCACTTGGAATGCTATGAAGTTGTGCATTTCTTAGCGCGCGTGCGGGGAATTTCAGTGCGGAATTCCAGCATTCTGGACATGCCGCAGACATTGTCGAGCAAAATGGCAGCAATGGCAACAAGGACATGCCAGCCTGCAAAGGCAGCAGCACCTAGTCAGGAATTCTGTGTGCTTGAGGGGGGTGTATATTTGTGTGTGCAAGATAATTTCTAACAGTGTTTGTCAGGACTTTTCTGCCTTACTTCTCCCACGCACAGAAGCTTCTGTTGCTCATGCACACAGACACTTGTTTATAGAGAGAGTCCTTGGTCCTTTGCCACACACAGAATGCGACTGAAAGTATTTAAATTGTGTACGAATGCGAAACAAAAAGTTTGCAAAACATTTTTCTTACAACCTTCTCTTTCTATATCCTCTGTGCAAATATTTTTACTAAAAAATGCCTTTTTTTCAATTAATTAAAATGAGTTCTTTGTGGATTTATATTATTATTATTTTTTTTTTATTACTTGCAATTATTTTAAAGTCAACTAATTCTATGATATTAATTTAATTGCAGGTCAAAGAGCATTTGCTTCTTTTACTACTATTTACAACACGCCACTTTTTTAATTGCTACTCTTTTGTAATTTTGTATTCTGTCGAAGCATATTTTATTTTTTATTTTTTTTTTTAATAGGGCGTCTTGTTTATATGACATAGTTTTATTTGCCTTTTCCATTAAAATTGTATTAATTACTAGCCTGCAAAAGCAAAGCGAACATTTTTGTTGTGCCAATCCCTTGGGAAATTTGCATTCTGTCACATTAATTATACATTTACAATGTCTACATAGGAACAAGTTTGAAAAACGATTGTCAATCTGATATTTATCTATGCTATACTAAAATTACTGAAATTATTATTGATGAATCAACAAAAAGTAAAATATAAATACAAACTCATTAGGAAAATTATTAAAAACTTGGTTTGAAATAAGTTTTTCAAAGGTATAATTTTGTGGGATTACTGCGATTTATAATATCTAGGATAAGCTTTATTTTATCATAAAAAATAATCCGAAATTTAGAAACAAATTCAATTTTTTGTGCAATTAATTTGTTTGAAAAAAATATAATCTTTTCGTAATTATTTTTTTTTAACAATTGAGATTTTTGAAAATATCTAACATAATTAGAATTATTCAAACATATATCATCAAATTGATGCGCATCATTTATTTTCGATGGAAATAGGTTAAAATGATGATTATAAAATTGATACCCATTGATTTTCCTATATGAAATCATTTTTATATATAGAAATATATATTTTTTTATTCAGTATAAATTATTACAATTTTGTTTTTATCATATAATTGATATCGATTGATTTTTCTATATGAAAATATTTTTATATAAAGAAATATATATTTTTTTATTCCTGTAATTGATAAAATAATGATTATTTAATTGATACCCATTGATTTTCCTATACGACAATATTTTTATATATAAAGATATATATTTTTTTATTCAGTAATAATTATTACAATTTTGTTTTTATCATTTAATTGATAAAATAATGATTATTTAATTGATTTCCCTATATGAAAATCATTTTATATATAGAAATATATATTTTTTATTCAGTAATAATTATTACAATTTTGTTTTTATCATTTAATTAATATCCATTAATTTTTCTATATGAAAATATTTTTATATAAAGAGATATACATTTTTTTTATTCAGTAATAATTATTATAATTTTTTTAAATATAATTGATAAGATAATGATTATTTAATTGATACCCATTGATTTTTTTATATGAAAATCATTTTTATATATAGAAATATATATTTTTTTATTCAGTAATAATTTTTACAATTTTGTTTTTATCATTTAATTAATATCCATTAATTTTTCTATATGAAAATATTTTTATATAAAGAGATATACATTTTTTTTATTCAGTAATAATTATTATAATTTTTTTAAATATAATTGATAAGATAATGATTATTTAATTGATACCCATTGATTTTCGTATATGAAAATCATTTTTATATATAGAAATATATTCTTTAAATTGTAATTTTCCTGTAATATTTATTACAATTTTTTTTAAAAAAAAGCTACAATATGAATACTTCTATATAATAACTGAAATATTTACTTCAAAAATCATTGGTTAGCTTAAATAAACATTCAACAACCATAAATATTGTTTGAATATTGAATTGTTTTTGTGGCATTTTGCATATTTTAGGCAATTTGATAATGAAATAAATGTTAAATAAATTCTTGTTGTAATTAGTTTGAATAGATTTTTTAAACTAACTATAACATACCCTAGAAAAATACCTATACAAATAAATTGTTAAACTGCCTATTATAGTCAATATGCCCGTTTGTTTTTTATAGACTTCTGCCAATGCTCTACACATAATTCGTTAAATTTTAATGTTAATTGCATTTTGGTTCGATTATTTTATGCATTTTGGACTCCCAAAACTTGAGGGTCCTTGGGTATAACAAGCCTGTTTTATGTGTGTGTGTGTGTGGTAAATGATATGCAATCCTTGTCGTCCTGTTAGCCCACAACGCGAAAACTATATAGGAGTTGGGGAAAAGGGAAATTGTAGTTGGGGTTATGTTGCAAGAACCACAAGAGTGCAACAGCAAATTTAATGTATGAAATTATTATGCATATTTATTGTTGTTTGTTGTTGCATAACAGTTATGTTTGAGTGTGTACAGTGAACACTCGAATAATGGCACACTTGATGGAGAAAGCCTTTTAAGAATTTGGAAGTAGCATTTAAAGTCTTTACTGAGAACTAAATGCTCTTTCTGAAATTCGAAAACTTTCTGCTAATTAAATCTACTTCTAACTAACTAAATTGAGGCTTCTCTGTATTTGGCAATCATATAACGATTCGAGGCAGCTGCATATGAAATTTTGGCAATTTCAGTTAGTTAAATGAAGGCGTGGTTCCCTGCCCCTGCCCCCGTTACCCCCCCTTACCCTCATTTCTTATTCCCAACGGCGACGGCAGCCAAAATTGATGGCAACATTTTGTTGTTGCCCCTGTTTTGGGGGGGCAGGCTTTTTGGCTACTGCGGTTCCTATGCATCATAGGCCCCATCCTAGGGGTCATCCATTGGGCCCCGTCCTGGTCAACAGCTCCGTTCGTTGGGTTCGATTCCATGCGCCATGTGGCCATCTGACCATGTTGACCGCAACAGCCCAGCAATAATTAATGCATGAGCTGCAAACTAACCGACGCTACGAAACCCCCAGCCAAGTGGCAAGTGGAGATGGAGATGGAGTTGGAGCTGGCGTTGCCTTGGCTTTGGGGACAAGTGTGGTGTAGTTGGAGCTCTCTCTTCCGGCTGCTCCGACTCCGACTCCAATGGCAAATAATTGCATATGAAACCGCAGTCGCAGCCAGTTTGAAGCAGTTGACGCTTTGCTACGCTGCTGCAGTGCAGCAGATGCCGCAGGACGACAAAGTGGGGGGGGGGAGGGGAGGGGTGGGCACCAAATCAAACTCAATTTATAATTAATTTAGAGCCCCCCCTCTACTGCCTCCTTTACTCTCTGCTGTCCTGATTTCTGTTCTTGTGCTTTCAAAGTTTGCAAACACATAAATATACGGGCACATAAGTTTACTTTAATGTTATTAAACTTAATTATTCTATATAGTTTGATATTGAGATACTAATCAAAAGTACACTAAATTTATGTATTGCATAGAAGGTTTTCAACTCAATTTAGCACAGATTTATAATTTCATATGGGTTTTGTTAAAGGCTATTCTAATTATTAAACATTAAATGTTGGAATTAGGATTGTAATTATTTTTTATTCGAACAAAGTCTATATAAAACCGATAGTTATAGTTCAAAGTTATGAAAAGTCTGATAAATCTGAAACAAAATCTTTTAAATTCTTCTAGAAAACTTCAATAAAAGTTTTATCTACATAATTTTATTTAGTAATTTGTTATGGATTCGAAAAATTACTTTTTAATTCAAGGAATCAAATAGAAAACTTGCTTTATTCCAAAAAATAAATCTTTAGAGATTGCACTATTTTGTTATACTTAAATATATATTTAGAATGCTAAAGGAATTATTTAAATAAAAAAACATTGCGGTAATTCTATAAATGTCTTGTAGAGATTCCGATTGTAATTCAGGAGTTTCATATATTTTTATTTATATAATTTATCGATATATTGATAAAATATATTTTTATTTATATATTTGATCTATATATTTTTTAATAAAAATATATATCAAAAAAGGGGTTTATAATAAAGTTGTATAAATTTAAGTAAATCACAAAAAATAGAAAGTCACGAAGCCTCTCCCTATTTATAGATATAAAAGCATTAAATCTAAAAATTGCAATGTATAAAAAAAAAACAATTGAATTCTCTAATATCAATAATACCGATTGTTTTACCAGCCACTATTTAGGTTTAATTTGTAATATCAATTTTATCGAAATACATGCCTTGATTTTAATGCTTATTTCCGGAAAATCTATTTATAAATTTGAAATCTTTTAATTGAATTTTTCTGTAAATAAATAAACATATTTCAAAGCGTACAACTAACAGAATTAACATTATGCTTTAGTGTGTTATCTATCTACAGAATATTTAGCTATTTTTTACTATGAAAACTATCGATGTTTTTACTGCAATAAATCGATAAATAATTGTAGTTTAAAAATCTAGTTTCAGTGTAGAAATTATATTATAATTTATATTTAAGTATCGACCTATTGCTTTAATTGTTACCTTATTTACAGAGAAAATTGTAGTAGAGCTTTGCAGGGTATCACTGAATCGTCTACACCCTATTAGCATATTTTTGTTATACTATTCTTGTAGTATTGCCTAACCGGTTGGCATCATTTGAATTTTAGATCATATTGAACTCGATAATAATGTCCTGGCTGTGCCCACTTGGGCACTTGCCACACATGCTGTCGCACATGCCGCACATGCCACACACACGCATACACATGTGACACATGCCACATGCCACTTGGACACAATGTCTGGCCTGGCCTTCTCACACAATTTTCGCAATTGATTTAATTGTGAATGTATTTATTAAATAAATTATTCATGCAACGCTCGATTGCACACGCCTTGTAAATTGTGCTGTGGCTGACCTAAACATGTCCTGGCCACAGCAGGAGGACACACAGGAGGAGTAGGACCAGGATAGGTAGCAGATGACCACAGCGGCAGCAGCAGCAGCATCAACGTTTGCCACTGTAATTAGTTGTGGTGGAATAATCGCATGCAACCGGCGACTGTGCTTCTCCTGCCACATCCTGTGCGCCAACTGCTGCCCCTCCTAGCTCCTGCACAAAGGAATTCCCTACTATTTAAATGTGTGTGTGTAGCAGGTGGGAATCCCTCCTGATCCCTCCTGATCCCTACCTGCCTGCCTGGTTGTGTGGTTGGTTAAATGTGAATCGTTGCTGGGTTTTGTTTTTGGTGGATTCTCGTTTGGATGCTTTTTGGTCGAGTTCAAGTGGTGACATTTTAATTTACCCAAGCGAGAAAACCAATTTTGAAAGGCAATAACAACAACAACAACAATTGCAATTCTATCTAATTTATGCAACAATTTATTTATTGAACAATTATGATTTGTTATTTTATGATGGCAGAGAGAGAAAATAACAATGAAGTCATTTTATATTGACTTTATCCAAATTGCATTTGCATTAACAAATTAACTTAACAAAATAAATGAAAAAGTCAAGCAGAAAGATGACTTCAAGTTGATTTAAACATTAAATGGATTATAATTTAAATTATACTTATTATAATATGATTAGGCAAATTCTAAGATCTATTGTCATTTCCTAATCAGACTTAATTTTCTGAATAAAATACAGAGATTTTATGAAGTGTAGAGTTGCTGTAAGGATTAGTAGATCGATTAGTTAGATAATAGACTTGAGAAAAGTCGATAAATCATCAAGTTGTTAAAATAAAATACAAAGAAAACAAACTTATCAAAGTAAACTATTTTTAATTAATTTTTATATAGTTTGAAGAAAGAATTGTAAAACAATATTTGTCTTTTTCCTTATTTTTTATTTTAACAGCTTAAAATCAATTTATATATATATATATTTTTTTTTTTTTTTCTACTAGAAATAGTTTGAAATTTTCCAAGTTTCCATTAAATATTAAATTAAATATTTTTGGAATATTTATCGATGTTCAATTGATCATAGCATTAATATAATCATCAATTAGAAAACGTATTTTATAGCGAAATAATCGATTTAATTGAATAATCGATATTTATGGACATACCGAGTTGTAGCGTTTATAGTTTATATATGAAAAAATGAATCCTAAAGCCACAGCAAAATATTTTTTAACAATTTTCCTTCCTTTCCTATATTATTAGATTGGCTGGTATAGTTTTATCAAACTCTGCCCTCAATATTTTCCTATAACAGATCTTAAATACTTTACACAAAAATAAAAATAAAAGAATTTAAATTGCATGCTCTTTTGAGATTATAGTTCGGAAAAAAGTCATTGATATTCATATTTAAAGTCGGAAAACCTTTATACAATTCCAACAAAATGTTATAGCCAGGCAATATAAATGATTGCATAAGACCCTAAAAAAAAATTGCAAATCCTAAACAATAGTCACATTCAGCTCTCGTTTTAGAACCCCCCCGTTGCAATGCATGTTGAATATATGTAGAATACAAAACAGCTTATATTGCTATAGGAATGTGCATTTGTCAGGGGTATACAGACTAGAAGATACCTTATATATGAAGTTTATAATGTGCTGGCTTATAAAATTGTAGACTTGATTTGAAATATATATTTTCAGGGTAAATTTTATATTTTTATAATTGTATAATATAAAATATTGAAATATATATTTTCAACGTAAATTTTATATTTTTTATATCTATATAAAATACTTTAAAAGTAAATTTATAAGCTCTGCAAATTTATATTATTTTGTATATTATAGGAAAGATACATATGTGTAAATATAAATGTTCTAAAAATCATGGATATATCTTTTGATTGTATGTTAATTCAGATTTTCTAAGCAGTTGTACAATTTTTGGCTATATAATTTGCATTTATGATGAAAACATTAATAAAATAAACTATTTTTTGACTGAAATTTGAACCTAGAAACTCAGTTTTATATGGTTTTATATATATAAGGCTTAGAAAATCTCAAATAAGAATTAAACTTGAAGTAGCCTTATATTATGAATTGAGTAATTATTGGCACTTCTAGTGTGATTATTAATTTTATAACATATAGAAATAAATTGAATACTATTTATTGACTGAAATTTGAAGCTAGAATATTCGATTTTCTATTTTTGTTGGTTTAAACAAAACAAAGAATATATAACTTGATTTTTAACTAAACATTTTATTATTAAAAAAATATATTTATCTTGAATTTTATATTATTATATTAGTTAAATGCAATTCAAAACAAAATTTCAACTATTTTAGTCGTACTCTTGACCAGAAAAATATTTTTATAACTCAGACAATTATTGTTGATCAGAAATATATATATCTTTATATATTTTTATACTCTATAAAGTCATTAAACTAATGAGGCTCAACTGGGGCTACAATAGAATTTGAAAATTGCAATTTTACATTGAAAAATTAGTTTCTTTTTTTTGCATATACTTTTTTTACACTCCTAATAATTACAGGGTATTACACGGGGCGAGTTCAAACCAACTGACAAAACAGTTTGGCACAAAAATATTGATGGAATGGCATTGCAATGCAGCCTTTAAGAGTCGGAATTGATTCCGAGTTCTGGCAACTCCTGCAACTCCTGGCAACTCTCCGTATTTTGTCCTGCCTTTTCTGATTAAATTCGGCCAATAACGCTGATGCTGGCAAATCGCGCGCTCAATGCAAAAACCAGGAGTAGCCTGGGGGGGGATAGGGGTTGATTGTGTGGGTGTGGAGTACGACGTCGGCCATGTTGAAGTACACAAAAACCCCAATGCAAACAAACAGGCATTTCAGGGCAAACAAGAGCGTCAAGAGACGGGACCCAGAGCAGAGTAGAGCAGTGTAGAGAATTCAGCATCAGATGCCGCCTGTTTTCAGCTTTCTAACTCGCCCAACTCCCTATGCACCCTACTCCCTACCCCCTCCCTTTGCAACCACCTCCCAAACGCAGTTAGGCAAACTGGCAAATACGGTGTTGGGCTTTTGGAGGCGCCTTTGTTTGGTTATGTGAGCGCCCCGGACATGGACACAGGATCGGGTCTCTAGTCGTTGGCATTTTATTGTTGTTGCCGTTGCCGTCGTTGTTGTTGTAGTTTCTGGGCATTATTTCGGTTTAGTTTGGTAAATACACATGCAGCCTTGCCCCTTGCAACATTTGCCAATGCAACAACAGCAACAACAGCAGCAACCCCAAACAACCAATCCAACCAGGAGCTTAGGCAACTGCTCTTGTTGTCATGATGTTGGGCTGTGGCAACAACAACAACAACAACACTAACAACATCTGCATTTTCTGGATGGAAAAGCTTTGCATTTTGGCCAGGCGATGCACGCACATAAAAATTCTTGAATGCATTTCGTGCATTTAATGAAAACTTGCAACGAATTTTGGCAATTCGACTTTTGTCGTTTGTTATATATGTACATATGTATCTGAGGTACAAAAATGTCACCAGAGGCATTCACTTAACTAAATACGATCCCAAAATCCAAATCCTCTTCATGTTGAAGAACAGAGCAGCAATTGTGTGTATTTAAAGGGTTTCTTAATTCACCTTTCCTATTTTGAGTTTTAGAGTTAGCAAATTGAAATCTAACTTAACAATTTACTTCAGAAATATTTTCATTTTTATGAAAATTAAAATAGCATAAAGAATCCAGCTTTATTTAAAATATATTTATATTTATTGCCCGGTTAACAAAGCTGCGGTTAGTAAAAATATCAAGATTTACATTTAAATATTTTAGTTTTTTAAGAATTTGTTGGCTTCCCTAATCAATTAAAATATCAAATTTATGTGAAAAAGAATTATTCACGCAAAAATGTAACAATATTTAATTGATAAATCAATTTTCAATAAAATAAATCCCACACAAACAAAACATTAATTTGATATTTTAATTGATTGAAAAAGCCGAAATATTTCTTTAAAAATTGAAATATTTAAAAGTAATTGATATTTTAATTGTTTGGGTAAGCCAAAAATTTCTTATAAAATTAAAATATTTAAATGTAAATCTTGATGTTTTCACTAACCGCAGCTAATTATCACAAGAATGTATTCTTCATTTTTTTTATTAACTTAATTCAAAAACATTTCTTTGAGCTTCTAAAAATGTACCTAAGATTTTTTATATAAAGTTTGGTAAATTTATTCTAACAATTTTCATGCTTTAATCTTAATTTATATTAGAGATAAATCTATGCGTTTCTATTTTATTCGGTTTGCTAAAGTATAGGTAATTTAATCTGTTGAATTAATTTGCAAATTATATTCGTAACAGATCTATTTTTAGTAATAGTACATACTAAAAATAGATCTGTTCCGAATATAATTTGCAAATTAATTCAATAGCAACAAATTGTTGTGATTTTATAATGTATAATATACATTTTTATAAATAATAATATATCATCAACAAATTTTTAACAAGTAGTAAAATATTTAATAAATAAAGTTAAACAGAAATATTCCCAAATCACGAATCTAAAAAATATAAAATTAATAAAATGTACGAGGGTTGTTGATCCTGCATCCAAGAATCTGAAATAGCCAGGTGCATCTTGGAGGAGGAGTTTAAAAGTTTAAAAAATCAAGGCTATATTTTTTATTATACAAGTGGCGCAACTTTTACAATTTCAACTAAATTAGGGTTTTTTTTCGTGGAAAGTTTCTCCTTGAGATCATGTTTACCAGATTTATTTCTTATTCTTATTTAATTTTATTTTTGTTGATCTATTCATACGTGGCACGCAAGTCGTACCAAGTGAAACATACGTGGCAAACACTGTTTAGACAACTTTTCTGCAATAAATGTTTAATTTAAGTTTTTTATTTATTTTTTTTGTCCTTTTAGTGCATTTTAACAGCTGTTAAGCTTTGCATTTACATTTTATTAAGTATTCTTTAAAAATTTTTATAAAGTATTCTTTATAAATAAAAATTTGTTTTATAAAGTTTCCCTAAAAAAAATAATTGCACTCAATAAGCGAGAATGTTCGGGGAAAATCTACATTTGAAGCAAGCCAAAAATGACGTTGAGGTTACCATAGAGAGGCCACCTCAAATTGTGATGACAATTAGATTGTGTATAGCGATGCGGATGTGAATGCGGATGTGAATGCGAATGCGGATGCAGATGCAGATAGTACTTTTAAATCCAGCTACTGCTCTGCTGTTGTCGTCGTTGCACAAAGAGCTCCACGCAAATGGTTTTCATCGTCATCGTCGTCGTCATCATTGCAAATTCCATTCTGGCATTGAATGGGAGCTTTCCGAGGCTCTGTGTTGTGAGCCTTCTGCGTTGCAGGTGACCTGAAAGGGGCGGTTCCAAAAATGGTGGGCGTGGCTGTCATATCTGAAAGCAATTTGGGCTCCGAAATGAAACGAGAAACGAGTAACAAGAATCGATAAACTCGTTGGGCGTGCAATTTGCGACCCCCCCACAAAAAGCTGAAACCCTTAAAATATACCCGAGCGCCACACTGCACCAAAATGGTTACCATAGGTGCCAGGTGGAGGTGCCGTGTCCGTGTCCGAAAATCAACTATCAGCGTCCCCGTCACATTTGCATTTTCCTATCGCGATGTGCCTGTCGTTCCCCGGATTGCGTTGCACATTTTTTTTTTTTCTCCCATTTTTGTATACCTTTATATGCCAGGTAACTTCCTTTTTCCTCTACCCCCCAATCAACTCAACTCAACTGGCGATTGTGAAGCGACATCAATCAGTTATTAGTACAGGATATTCAACCGTCAGATCCTTTAGCTCTTTGTGAACTTTTATGTTATGTCTATAAAAGTAAAATTAAATAAGTTCTTATTTTATGTAGACTAAGGGACAATAGATAGAAGAGTTGTCAACACTATTTGTGTATAAAAAAAAAGGAAGGTTGAATAGAAATTATATCGATAAATATCGAATTTAAAACTGCGTTAATTCTTGTAGAATATATGAATCTAATCAATTGGAATATACAGCTGAAGTAATTACTATATTTCCATATAGTTTTTATCGCTACAGTTTATAGAAAACTATATTAATTTATGATATCAAGCTATACTTTCTCTATTTTTTTTTACTGTTATATATATATATTAAGAATAAATTTGATTTGAAAATATTTCTATAATGTGAAGCTGTGGGGTTAATTATTCACATCTAAATAAAATATAAATACAAATATATAATATAAATATTTCCCCTTTTAACAAGGTTTAATGAAGATTTCTATTATGTTTTTTTGCCGTTGTAGTTTATCGCCAAGATATTTGAATTCAAAAATTCTTGTTTATTGTGAAAATTGAGAACACATTAAGGTGAATTTATTTTCACAGAATCTAGTCAAAAGTGAAATTCTGAACAGGTCTGGGAAATGTCAAAAGTATGACTAAATGAAATATGCTTATTTAAGTGAAGAAAATTACCTATTACTAGAATATAAATATGAAAATTTATATATTTAGGCAACAAATTCTTAAAAAAGGTGAAAATTAAAACATTTTTAGGTGAATTCACTTTCACAGAATCTTGAAAAAAGTGAAAATGAGAAGGAAATGGAGAAAATAACCATGGAGAACATGCATATTTATGTTTTATGATAAGAATTATATTTTAACTATAAAACTTGTCAATTTAAGTAACAAAAAATAAAAAAAATACCACACAAAAGTGAAAATAAAAACTTTTTTATGTGATTTAAATTCACAGAATCTTTAAAACAGTCTACCAAAATTTAAAATAAATGCCACAAATATTAATAATTAATTTTTAACTAACCCATAAAACATAAAAACTAACTAAATCTTTTAATTTCTTTTAATTTTACACTTGCAGTACCGCCCAAGGCTGGACAAAAGAGACCGGCAACCAGCCCCGCGCCCCACATACCCGTGCCCCATCATCTGCAGACGCCGCCAAACTCTAGCAGTGTGCCAGGTGGTGTTGCCTCTGTTGCCAACAGCCCCGCGCCGCCAACGTCGAGCAGTGCATTGTTGAATCACGTCCTGCCCACCAATCACATTGGCGCCCAGTCGCCCCAACAGCAACAACAGCAGCAGCAGCAGCAACAACAGCAACAACAACAGCAGCAGCAACATCAGGCGCATCAGCAGGCGGTGGCCGCCGCAGTGCAGCAGCAATTGGCGGGCGTGGGCGTGCCACCTGGCGCTCTCAATGCTGCCACAGCAGCGGCCAGCGGACGTGGCTCCTTTGCGGCCGCATTGCGCACCTTGGCCAAACAGGCGGACATTAAGGAGGAGGACGATGTGGCCACTGTGGTGGTGGGCGGACGAGATCGCAACAGCGGTGTGCCCACATCCGTGGCTGCCTCGCCAGTGCCCAACAATACGGGACCCGTACCTGTGCCCCTGAACTCGGTGGCCGGACGTGGCGTTGTCTCATCCGGTGGCGGCCTCAATGTTGTCGAAGATCGCTCCGCTGTCAACAAGAAACGTTCGCCACCCTCACCCCAGCCGCCGGAGAAGCTGGCACGGTTAAGTCATACGCCACAGACGGCGGCATTGCAGCCGGAGCTGTTGGCCCGCAGCGGCTTTCAACCGTACAGATCCGATGAGCGGTTAATGCATCCCGCCGGCGCCTTTCCCCTGGAGGCCTATTCACATTTTGCCGGACTGCAAGGCATTCCTCCAGCAGGTGAGTTGAAGTGTTGATGTGGGATTCAAAAATATTCAATTTATTTTCCTTCGACAGCATTCCTGAATCCGGCGGCAGGACTGCCCTACTCAGATCCTTTGTACTTGGAGCATCGCTATCAGCTTTTCCGTGCAGCTGGCGGACATCATGGGCATCCCCATGCGGCGGCACTTTATCCCCAAATGGCATCGCCCTATTCGCATTTGTATTCGATGATGCCGGGTCCAGCGTTGGGCATCTCACCAGCGATGCATGATCGCATCAAGCTGGAGGAGGAGCATCGAGCGCGTTTGGCGCGCGAAGAGGAACGCGAACGTGAAATGCAGCGGGAAAAGGAACGCGAGCTGCGTGAACAGCGCGAGAAGGAGCAGCGTGAAAGGGAACGGGAGCAGCGGGAGCGTGAACGCGAACAGCGTGAGAAGGAGCAGCGTGAGAAGGAGATAAAGGAGAAGGAGGCACGTGACCGTAAAATGCGCGAAGAGGAGCGTGAGGCCAGGGAGCGGGAACGCCAGCAGCTGCTCAATGCGACGCATCATTACTCGAATCAGCTCTACTCGCCACTAAATCGCAACCTGCTCGGCTCAATGATGCCACACATTAATCTGGGACTGCGTGGTCCACCCGCGGGTCTGCACAGTCTGGCCGGGATGTCGCACTATCATGCAGCCGCAGCGAATGCGCAACGTCAGAGCCCGATGGGTCTCAATCTGGGCATGCCGGGCATGCCAACGTTGCCAGGACATGGTCCGAGCAATTTGCAGCATCATTTGCAACAGGCAGCCATGGGCTTGGCTGCACATCCCGCAGCCGCTGGCCTGGCACATCCCAGCTTCTCGGCTGCTGCCGCCTTGGGCTTGGGTCCGCATCCGCATAGCCTGAATCTGAGTCATGCACATCTGTCGCCGCATCATGCGGTGCATCAGCTGCCACCGCATACGGTGGCCAGCTCATCGGCCGGACCCAGTCCGGTCAGCAGCAGCACCACAGCCACCTCCGCCTCGCCCCACCACAGCAGCCTTAATCTGACGGTGGCCACGAGCAGCATGGCACAGACCACGTCTACGCCCACGCCCAGCTCCCACATTCCGACCATGAGCCATTACTATCATCATGGCCATTTGGCGGCCATGCATGCTGCAGCTGCAGCGGCCAGCGGCTTGACGCCAGTTGCCGCACATCAGCAGCCCTTGAGCGCCGCGGCGCATGCCACATCGCCCAAGATAACGCCGCCACTTGGTTCGGCATCCAATGGCGGCTCACGTGCTGCCAGCAGCCCGCATGCTATGCGGCATCATATTGCAGCAGCTGTGGCAGCCGCTGCACAGCAACAACAACAGCAACAGCAGCAACAACAACAACAGCAGCAGCAACAACAGCAGCAACAGCAGCAACAACAGCAGCAGCAGCAACAATCTGTGATGCTAGAGAAGAGCGGCCTTGGCAATGTCAACAACACAACGCCCATCACACATGAGCCTGCCACACTGGATCTAACCGGCTCCAACTCAAACTCGAGCAATCAGGCACAGTCCAATGCCAGCAATAGCACCAATGTAGCTCATGAGCTCAACGGCATCGAGTCGAATGGCCCCACGGATGTCAAGGAGACAACGACGCCACAAATCAACATCAAGGATGATGCGTTGCAAAGTGGCACACCGCCTGTTGTGGCACTGGACAACAACAAGAAGCCAGCAACGCCAAATGCTAGCCAAGACAAAACCCTGCTGCCGGATAGCTCGCCGGAGAATGCATCATTGCGTCGCAGTGCCAGTCCGCCTAACATGGATAACAACAACAGCAGCAGCAATGCCAATGCGAATGCGAATAGCAATAATTCAAATAGCGCAACAGCAATCATTGGGGCAACAACTGGTGGCAGCAACAGCAATGCACAAGGTAATACCAATAATACCACAACAACAGCGGATGTTGTGTGTCCAAAGATTCTAGCAGCCAGCAAGGAGAAGGAGCAGGCATTGGAACAGCAACCAGAGCCGGATACGGCTGGCCTGACAGCTGGCAGCGCTGTTACCTCCACAACAAGTGGCAGCAATTCTCCACCTGTGGTCAGCAGCAGCACCAATAGCATTGGCACTCAACCAGTGGCAACAACGGGTTCAACACCGCCAGCCTCAGCTGATGAGGTGTCCACCAGTGCCACGCCCCTTGCGGAGGCAGCCAGATGATCCGCAACTAAAAGTGTCTTCATTACAATACATACTATGTACTATAACTAATTGTGGAAAGTGTGTTCAGGCAACTTTCCAAAAGGGGGGGATTTTTGTAATCGAAACTAGTTAACATCTACCTTCAACTTAGCCGTTAATCCAAATGTTTATTTATAAAACAATTGTATACTTAGCATGATGATCTGCATCTGCATCATCCTCAGCGCCTAATACATAATTATTATTATTATTATTATTACTATTATAATTATTATTATTATCATTATTGCATACTTATTATCATTATTATGATTTCTCTTTATTTAATTTTGTGAAAAGTTTTACTCTAGAGTTGCCCAAATAAATCATTTTGTTTACAAAAATTTAATTTTCTTTTTTTAAATGTTTTGTTTTTCAGATTGCAGTTCAAGTCTATACAAAAATTTGGAATATATCAAGTCTCAAGTCTCAATCAAGTATATTTTTCAAATTCTACAAATAAATTTCAAAAGAATACTAAAATTAATAAATTCGAACTAAACTGCCTTAAAATAGAAATATGCATTTATACCATATAAGTATGAATGTCTTTGGTAAGAAATAAAACACCTTCGTTTGTAATATCTCTCAACTCATAGGATATATTTCTTTATTTTCTTTAAATTTATGTGACCGTCACGGCGCGTCCATGCAATCCGCTGTCTTAATAAAAACTTAAACCAAAAATGCGCTGATGCAATATACAAAAATGTGTGCGCGAAAACGAGATGGCAATATGTAAATTTGAATTTCATCATAATGCTCAATATTGCATCATGCATGTACTCTTGTATGTGTGTGTGTTTGCGGCGAATGTGCAGCAAGAAACGAAATGAAAATGAAACGATCGTTGCTATTCAAAATGCGCAGCCGGCCGTTAATATTTGAACTGGCTGCGTTCCTCAACAGTCTTATTTAATAGATTAATCGGGAAAAATGTTATTGAAATACTTTTTTAGACTCCTTAAGACTTTCATAAAAAAATTTTAATTTATCACAGATTTCTTTTGATTGAAATCATAAAATTACCACAGAAGAAAACTTCCCTTAAAAAGGCATAAAAACTTTAATTCGTGGCTTAGACATTTTGTTTGTAAAATATTTATTTATTTTCTCATAATTTAATCGTTTTTTGGGATTTTATTTTTACTTTTATTTTACAGATGTGAGTTTCCAAATATTACAAGGAAATTATGGTAACTGTATAGAAAAAATAATTAATACAAATTCCTAATTACTAAGGAACAATTAAAATTCACGTTAACTTCTATTTGGGGTAATAATATATTTTTTCTTCTTTATATATTATTACCCCAAATAGAAGTTAACGTGAATATTTTTTCTTCTTTATATAACATTTTATGCCCAATTTTTTAATTTTTTTGAAAACATTTTTGTTAAGCATTACTGAGAGTTCTTAAAAGACTGACTCTTACCTCCATTTTATATGTGTATTCACCATTTCTATGAACAAAAGAAAGCCGTTTAATTTCATTTAAAAAAACATTAAATATTTTGTAAAACAATGTTTTTATCTTTGCTTTACAGAGGACAACAAAACTGCAGTGGAGGCCACAGCCTTATGACATCAACTGTTCAGCAATTCGAACAACTAACTAATGAAAAACTTCGGCGACATTGGGATGTATCTTTTATCGGAGCGGGCGCTACATCAGCAACGCAAGCGAATGCTCGATGAGTTTCTAAAGCTTTAAGGAGCAACCGAAGCTACCAATCTATAAGTAGAACAAAACCCGGAAAAGCTGATGCATACTTGGAAGTTGACAATGGCAATTTGCAGCCATATATAAACATATATAAAACAAAATAAAAAAGAAGAAAAGAATATTATCTATGTAAATCCCCCTTAGCAGATATCAGATATTTGTTTGTTCTCGGTGTTACAATCTAATGTTTATCAACAAAAAATAAAATTCCCAAAAGAAAAACAAATACATGCCATGAATATATGTATGATGTATAAATTTTTGAATTCATGTAAATGTCAACTATAATTACATAAAATGTAAAGTTAAATGTTGTATAAATATAAATATTGTGAGATATTCAAATGGATTATAAAACAATAAGAATTTTAGGCATTTCGATTAATTTAAATAACTCTAAATATGTAAAAGTCGCGCACTCTAACAACACGTGCGATTTAATAATAGTTGTAAAATTTAGATTAAAAAAAAGCTCGTAAGAAATTTATATATACAAAGTAAAGAAAAAACCATAAAAGAACTTACATTCACACTGAATAGTTATATATTTTAATCTTAAATTGCTAATAATTGTGATTTGGAGAGTACGAAAAGAGAAAAGAGATAATGTTTGTATTACGTAAAAAAAAAACTGTAACTCAAATACAAAGCGGATAAAACGGAACTGAAATTTAGGTAAAAACAAACAAAAGAAACAAAAAAAAAACCAAAAAAGAAACAAATCAAAATGGGATAATCTGGAATGGATTAGCTAAAAATTGCGAAAGGCTTAAAAATTATTTTTCGAAATTGTCGAACTTTTTTTATACAACTTTTTGGCCCTTTTAAACGAGAGTTTCTATTACATTTTTAATTCGGTTTTTAATTTTATATATATACAACATTTTTGGGAAATAAAATGGACTACGCAATAATAATAATTTAGCAAATACTTATATATTGTAACTAAGCTTATTGTCATTATAATTGATGTTTATAATTGAATACAATACAATACAATACATAAATACATAGTAAGTAGCTAATACCATACAACAACAACTCAAACACTGAAATCTTCTGGATATATTAAATACCAAGCTTATTTCTCCCAATTTTCGTTAACTCACAAAATAGAAAACGAACCCAAATCAAACGTATGTTTACTATGTTTGAGATTGCCTACAATATAGATTTACTTTGGATTTTTTTTCTTCAATGCATTATAATCTCGAGCAATCTGTGATATTATAAAAAAAAGAAAATGAAAGAAAACTCAACAAATTATTGCGTAAAATATACTTATATTGAGTGCTAATGTATCTACACAAATAAAACAAAAATGAAACTAATTGTCGTATCATTATGGATTGGATTTAACGAATGCATGCAAAACTTGTTCCGAATAAGTACATTTCTATGTAAATCCATGTATTTTCCTTATTGAAACAACACTTTGATAAAAACCTAAGATGTGGTTGGGTAGATACCAGTTCAACTGAAAGTGAATATATTTTTATTAATAATCGTAATAGTTTCTTGAATAATAACATACACATACGAATACTAATTGATTGGTGCGCATATAATAAATAAACTTAATCCACAAAAAAAAAAAAAATGCGACGGCTAATAAATAATGCATAATAGTTTCCAAAATACAAACAAACCTTAAACAAAATAAAAAAAAGTACATAAATAAAAATAAAAACAAAAACAAAAAAACGTATTTCTCCCCCTCAATCTTCGTTGTGTGTGTAAAACAGAATACAAAAATGTATAACATAATTTAAGATAACCAAACAAACAAATACAACATAGAGAGTGTTCATTGAACAAGCATATTTTGATCAACAGAAACAGCAAAAAAAAACATACTATATGATTATAACAATAAACCCAACAAACATCCGAATAAATACATAATGAAAATCATGTCAAGCATGTGACAAGCTAATTGGGCCTGACACAAAAAAAACATTAACAACAAATCTTGTGCAACAGTACTTTTAAGGCATTTATGATTTTATTGAATAAACTGTACGTAAGAGATTAAAACTGTTTTTGTCATTTTTTAATATCAAACGGGAACTTTATGAATAGAATTTGGGGTTGGTAATGCATTGAAAATTGTACATCTACTCATATATCTATAATTAAGTAAGTACATACTATATCATTTAGATCATCCTTTAAAAAAAGATCTTATTTTAACTTAAATAATGTTACACAATCCAATAGATAATTGTATTCCCTTTCTAACGGTATGCCGCTTATGCGGCTCGAATAAGAATTAAAGAAATTACTAGCCCTCAAAGTTGAAAAATGTGAACATTTTTTGCATTTTTGAAAAATTGCTGAATTTCCTATTGCACTTTAAAAAATTTAAAAAATTCATTTAAATACTTCTGAAGATTTAATATGTTAGACAATTCTTTAGCGAATATTTTAAGTACACATTCGTCCAAATCGGTCAATAAAAGTGGTAATTATTCAGCAATTTGTAAAAACACTCAAGAAAAAATTCACCTTGCTCATCACTTTTCCAGCCATATTTGACAAAAATGTACAATTTAAGAGATGAAGAGAAGTTGACCAAAAAGTATTAGAATCGTCCTTGCCGTTTCAGAGATATAGTGAATTTTGTGTTGTAGACATGTTTCCCTTGGCCGTGGTGCTAAAATTTTCCAAGTGATAGATACCTAGATGACCCCAAAATGTTTTAGTGCCAATCGATAAAGTTAATCCTTATGATTGCAACGCACCAAAAATTATGAAAATCCGAAAAGATTTGGTCAAATGCGAGCTACTTATTAAAATAAAGAAACCCTCAAAGTATGCAATACTTTTTTATACAAGCCAAAAATTTGTCAGTCAAAAATTGGCCGCGGTCAAAAGTGCCAAAGTACCAGGCGAACAGAATCTTCAGAAAGTGGCTGCTCTGTTAATAACATAATAGCGACATGTTAATAGCAGAAACACATCAGTTAATGTCTATTTCAGAAAGATAGTTGTAATTTGACCAAATCCTAACCGATTTGGAAAAAAATTGGTGCATTAGAATCGCAATCTAAATTGGCTATATCAGCTAAATTAATTAAAGAATTTTTTTTTTTTAAGCCATAACAATTTATTACAATGTAATTTTCAACATTAAAAGCTATAGTATACAAGTTAGAATATTCGAACTATCTTTATACACATACATATTTACAAATTCAGTTAAAAAGAATCTAAAAAAAACAGGGAACCATAGACCTAGGCTACAGGCATTACCTGTAAAATATCTGACTTTTTCACGTATTTTAATATACGCAAAATAGTCGATGGCGTAACACCCTGAATCCGACTGGCAGCGGCAATTGTTTGTGGCTGTATAAGTGCCAGCTTTTGGCGTTCTTCATTGGACAAGCTCAGGGATTTGGAGAAGTAATCTATGTCTGCGGGTATGCATAGTCGTTCCTCGCGTCTCACATCTTCCACATCACGTTGCTGCTCATTCACAAAGAAGGAATAGAGTGCTTCGATTTTTAGTCTAGCAGCCATGTCGCCATCTGCACGCAGCCAGCTGAGCTGTTCTGGACACAGATTTATTAGTTGATCCACTGTTATATTGTCCGCCGGCACGCTCAGCATGTCAAAAGCCGACTTTTGTAAGGAAGCCTTCACCTGGGGCAGGCCCAGCGCTTGACGCCAGTAATTGCTGTGCTTCTGTAGTCCCTTAAGCGATTCGATGCCCGACTTGAGCTTCTTCTCTGTTTGTTGAAAATGTTGGTAACGATGCTCGCTGACCAATCCAAATTCGTAGCCCTTGCGAGTGAGACGCATGTCGGCATTGTCCGGCCGCAACGACAGACGAAACTCGGCTCGACTGGTGAACATGCGATAGGGTTCATTGGTGCCCAGCGAAGTGAGATCATCGATTAAGACGCCAATGTAGCCCTCGGTACGACTGATGGTCAACTGGCGACCATCCGCATGCACCTTACTACCCGCTGCATTAGCGCCAGCGACAATTCCCTGAGCAGCAGCCTCCTCATAGCCCGTGGTGCCATTTATCTGTCCTGCAAAATATAAGCCCGCAACGCGTTTCGTTTCCAGCGTAGGATACAGTTCGCGCGGATCAATAAAATCATATTCCACGCCATAGCCAGGCTGCACAACCTCGGCATGTTCCAGACCCTTAATCGCACGCACCAGTTCGACTTGCTGCTCGTGCGGCAGTGTACAGGAGATGCCTTGTGGATATATTAGTGGACTGTCCATGCCTTCTGGCTCAAGCCACACTTGATGTACCCGGGCACCAAAGCGCAATACCTTCGATTCAATGGATGGACAATAGCGTGGCCCAGTTACCTCCTCCGTCACATGGCGATTCACATGTAAATTCTCATGGACAATATCATTGACACGCGGTGTCGTATAGGTCAAATAACAAGGCAACTGCTCCTCGGCGGGCAGCCAAACATTGCGATTGAGAAAGGAGAATGGCATGGGCGGATTGTCACCATCGTGCTTCTCCAGCTGTGCAAAGTCTACACTGCTCTTGGCAATGCGCGGCGGTGTGCCCGTCTTTAGACGTCCCATGCGAAAGCCCAGATTGTTTAAAGCCTCGCCAAGCGCCTTGGCAGGCGCATCTCCAATACGACCCGCCAGTCGCACCTCCAGTCCAATGTTAATGTGGGCACGCAGAAAGGTGCCAGTGGTGAGCACCACCGAATGGCTGCGCACGAGTTCTCCATTAGCCAAAATTACACCATTGCAGCGTGTGCCGCTGCTCGTCGTCTCATCTGCCTCGATAAGCAAGTTATCCACGGCTGCTGCGCGTATCTGCAGATTGGCAGTATCAAACAGCTCCCGCTGCACCGCACGCTTGTAAAGCTGACGATCGATTTGAGCTCTAGGTCCCCACACTGCTGGACCGCGTCGTTTGTTTAGCACTTTATAGTGCACGCCAGATACATCGCAGCAGCGGGCACAAACGCCATCCAGGGCGTCCAACTCACGCATTAGATGTCCCTTGCCAATGCCACCAAATGAGGGATTGCAGGACATCTCACCAATTGTCTCCAGTTTATGTGTGAGCAGCAATGTGCGTGCGCCAATGCGTGCAGCAGCTGCACAAGCCTCGGTGCCCGCATGTCCACCGCCAATGACAACAACATCGTAGGGAACTCCAAGTGCTTGGGTGGAATTAAAGCGTGTTCTGGTTAGACCGCGGATCACGCAGTGCCGCAATCGCTGCATGGCTCGGCATTCGTAATTCAACTAGTGTTGGAAAGGTATTTAAATTAATTCATAAAATGAACGAAAATTATTCAATTGAACATTCATTAACGAACAGTTTAGAATTATTCACATTGATTCAGCCAAAATATACTTTAATATATTTTAAAAATATTATAATTAATTTATTACCATAATTACTCACTTTGATTATAGCTAAGCAATATTCACAAGGTTTTTACAAAAGTATAAAATTTTTAAATAATATAAGCCCATATTGAATTTAAATCTGCTAAGCAGAAATATTTAAAATTTATGGGGTCGGATATATCTTCTTCTTTATGCACACGTTTATCGTGACTCTTATGACTTCTATAATCCACTTTTAATGGGTGTAGAGTTTAAAATTTAATGTCTATT
The DNA here is from genome assembly GCA_035043045.1 of Hirtodrosophila alboralis. Classification (NCBI taxonomy): domain Eukaryota; kingdom Metazoa; phylum Arthropoda; class Insecta; order Diptera; family Drosophilidae; genus Hirtodrosophila; species Hirtodrosophila alboralis. The sequence continues at coordinate 160,825 of JAWNNH010000255.1, forward strand.
ATAAATACAGACAATATTTGGTATCCATTTGTTAATCAATAATTTCCTTTTAATAAGTCGCAGGCGGATTTCTTGCATTTTGTATAAAATTAAAATTTCAAATTAACGAGGCTAGTATTATTATACCAGTTTTTGGTACAATTGTACCAATTTACCTACATACTATCCCCGCTGTTTCTCAACACCGTTTTCGATAGTCGATAATAGTACTCAGTTGCCATTATACTCGATACCTCAACGGGTTGTGTCAGCCGTTGTTTTTGTTTTGCTTCTCTTGAATGCGGCAATGTGGATTGTTTACGCTTTATTGGTGCATTTGCTGCTGCTAGGCTCCATATTCGTGATATATTTTCGCTCGCCTGTCATTGAAGGACTGCAGCCACAGGTGGCACTAAGTGCTGAGCCGCCTGCTGACCGGTTGGTTCTTATAGTTACAGATGGATTGCGGGCTGAGTCATTCTTTGAAGACAACTGCAATTATGTGCCACATTTGCGCGAGATTTTCATGCAGGAGGGATTGGTTGGCATATCACGCACGCGGGTGCCCACAGAGTCTCGACCCGGACATATAGCGCTGATAGCCGGTCTGTACGAGGATCCTTCGGCGGTGACACGCGGCTGGAAGGAAAATCCCATCGAATTCGATACGGTGTTCAATCGGAGTACCCACACATATGCCTGGGGTGCCCATGATGTGTTGCACATATTCGAGAAGCTTGCTGATGGCGGCCGTCCAATGCACTTTGATGCCTACAATCATGACCTCGATTTCTCGGGCCAACAGAAGACTTACAAACAGGACGAATGGGTATTCGACAGGGTGCGATTTCTGTTGCACCGTAAGCAGCATGAGCTGCGCAAAGCCAAGAAGGTGGTATTCTTTCTCCACCTGCTGGGTCTGGACACAGCCGGTCATGTACATAAGCCGGGTACGCCGCTTTTCCTCGAGAATCTCAGATTTACCGAGCATGGCATAGCACAGATTTATAAGCATTTTGAAGAAATATTTCCCGATCAGCGTACAGCATATTTGTTAACTTCAGATCATGGCATGACTGATTCAGGTAAGCAATTAAAAACCGGGAATTTTAAGAAATAAAAAAACACGGTTTTTTACAACAAGATGCGATGGAAAGATCGGCCTTATAGCTAACATTTACAGCTAACGATTTCTATAGTTTAAATTAAGATCCCCGTTTTTTAATTATCACTCTGTATAGCTCGCCTTGATTAAATTTATATTCTATTCTAGGATCCCATGGCGCTGGCGCCTTGCACGAGACGGATACACCCTTCATGCTTTGGGGTGCTGGCATCTCACGCAGTGCTTCTTCTGTTCGTAGCTTTGTGGCCAATGATGAAGGCGTACAATTGCCGCTGCATGAACTGGAACAGGCGCAACTTACACCACTGATGTCTGCTTTAATTGGACTGCCACCACCTATGAACAATTTTGGCGTTTTGCCATTAGGCTATATGAATGCTGGCGATAAATACGAGGCCATGGCAGCTCACAGCAATGCGCTGCAGCTGCTCGCTCAATATGTACGTCTGCAGGAGCAGCACAAGATTGGTATCTTCTCGCCATATTTAAACAGCTTCAAGCAGCTGACGGAGCAGGAAATTAATTCCTACATAGCAAATACTGCAGCACTGTTTACGTTAAATCATTTTAAAGAATCGTTGATTAACAGCGGCGCCACAATGCAGCTGGCACTGGAAGGCATTGATTACTATCATGGCTACTATAGCAATATGCTGCTGTTGTCCACTTCGGCCACTTTCCTCGGCTGGATACTCTATCTATATCGACTGTTAAGACACGATAGAGCAACAAAAACAAAGTTAGCGACTGTAAATAATCCACTGTCCAGTGTCATGCTCTGGTTATGGATTGCTGTGCTGCTGTTGGTTGGATTCATTGTGGCTCAACGTGTGCCACTTGCGGTTGGCTTTTATTTGGTGCTGCCGTTACCCATTTGGATGCTAGCCGTTGGACAAGCTACAGTCAACAGTGTCAACAATATTGGAACATATGGCCAACCAACAATTACATGTCAAGCCGCGCAGTTGCCCAAGACACAGCTGCTGTTGCTCATTGCATGCGCGGAGCTATTGGTCTTCACTTTCTTCGAGCGTCGCTTGATTTCATTGTGCTTCGTTGCCTTTGCCTGTTATAGTAATTGGCGCATCTTCAAGTTCAACACGGCGCAGTTTTATTTATGGCTGATTTTAGTTATCGGCCTGACCTGCTTTCCACTGCTACCGCCCTCGGTTGGCTATCAAAATCAATTTCTACTGATGGCTGGCATTCTGCTGGTCCTGCTGCGTGCCTTGTTTAACAAAGAACGGCAAAGCTACAATTGGCATACCAAGTGGTTTAATGCTTTAATCCTGCTAAGCACTTCCGTATGCGTTTATCTGCATAGCCATCAATTGGCCGTGCCGTTGCCGTTGAAATTTATCAGTTGGCTGTATCTAGTGTACGCCTTTGTATCTATACAGCTGAACAAGGAGACGGCGCTGGAGGTGCGTCTGGCACAGATTTGTTACAATCTGGGTGCACTCTACACTTTGTTGTGCACCTCGTACGAGTCGTTATTCGTGCAACTGTTGGCCATGGAATTGACAATGTCTTTGGAAGCGCAACGTGCACAAATGGAGCCATTGAATCATCAGCAGAAGTCTGTGCAGTCTTCACTGCGCTTAGCCTTTACCATTATACTCTACACATTCTTTTCGCTATTTGGCAGCGGTAACATTGCATCGGTCAGTTCATTTGATCCGAACATTGCACGCTGCTTTCTTAGCCACTTTGCGCCGTTTGTAATCATGTCGCTGGTGCTGCTAAAGCTTGTACTGCCCGTGGTGCTCAATCTGTCCATTGTGTACACCTACTGTGAGTATGCACGCCAACATGAGCGACAAATCTTCATATGCCTGCTGCTCATCTGCGATATCATGGGTCTAAACTTTCTGTTTATGGTGCGTAATACCGGCTCATGGCTAGAGATTGGCTCTTCCATATCACATTTTGTTATTATGGAGGTGACGACGCTGATGCTGCTGCTGTTTGCCTATGCCGCCAAGCTGCTGCTTCGTTTGACCAGCTATGAAAGCGTTGCAGCTAAACTGCGCTGATTCCAATGCCAAAGTCTTATTACTAAGTTTAAATATAAATGACAAACTACTTAACAAAATTAATTAAGTTTTACTTAAGTGTTACTCGTATTGTTAAAATATATAATGTAATGCTTAAAAACTCAGTTTATATTTTTATAAAAATGTATAGTTCACTTGTTTTTTTTTTAATTTATGCATGTTTCAGCGTTATTTCCAGATCTCGTTTCTCTTAGAATTTGTTCAAATAGTCAAAATTTTGTTTGTTTGGGGGGTAGATATCAAAAATGTCAATGATTTTTAAGGATATGTCAACAAAAAATATTATATATATATTCTGAAAATATCCGTTTCAAATATCCTTTTTTGCACAGAGATCCTTTCATTTCTTTAAACATTTTATTCTGTAAATTAATATGTCTAATATTTAAAGTACTATTTGGATAAAAGTCATAATTATAATGTACATTAATAAAGTAGATGTTCATCTAACTAAAAGCCGTCAATTTCAGCTTTGCGCTTGCGTTTCTTGAGCTTCTGCTTCATGTCGGGTGCCTTGCCACGCACCACAGCTGTCTTCAGGCGCTTGGCCACCTTCTTGCGCTCCTGCACACCAGCCTTTCGCTTGGCCGCACGGACTGGATCATGTATCTTCTCTTGAGCCACTGACTTGCGACGTTCGGCGCGACGCACCATCAGTTTGGTCTGCACTACGTTGCGCAGTTGATCGTAGGTCTCGGCTCCGATGCGCTTGCGCAAGCGGCTGCCCACACGCAATGCCAGTTGACGCAGCTCGGGATCAACATTCTGATCTTCCTCGGACATTTCGCGAACGAGTGACTGCAGCAGAGGCGGTGCCAAGCGAGTAATTGTATCGACGCTGAGTAATGTGGTAAGACCCTCAATGAGAGTGAACAATGCTGTCCGCTGGCAAGAATATAAAATAAAGATATATGAGAAAAAGTTGGTTTTGAAGTACAATTGTTGCTACTTACAATGCTGGTGTCATGTGACGCCTTGGACACCTCCTTGTTGATTAGTATGCGTATGTTGCGCACCAGCCAATTCAAATTGATTTTACTAGTTGTTTGTTTCTGGTCGCCTTCCGGTTCCTGTTTGATTGCAAATGGTACATCCCTGAGCATGTGCGCAATAAAGAGCAATAGCTTGACTAGTTCATCAATCATTTCCTGCGCCGTCTCGCCAGGCGTCACTTGAGCACACAGATCTAACACCAAGCTCTTAAGATCCTGTGCAGGCTGTGCATAGATAAATTCCAATGCTTTGACATCCTCTGGCTTTTCTCGCTTAATGCCCACCAATTGTTGACCTACATACTCGTAATCATAATGCGCCAAAAGCTGCGCCAGCAGCTTAGCCGCATTGCAACGCACCCAATTGTGCTCATGGGCAAGCAGACGTTGACTGGCATAAGCCAGCTCATCCACCGTATGCGCTAGCTCCTTATCACTGAGCAAGTAGTCGCCGCAATGCTCAAAGATCTTGAGTAAACAATACTGCAGCTGTATTAGCTGATGATCCAGTTTGCGTTGCTGTTTCTCCAAGAGCGCCTCGGCGTCCAGTTCCTCATCGGGTAGTTCAGTAAATTGCTAAAAATTAATACAAATTTTGTTAAGTATTTTAGTTAGCAGTTTGATGAAACTTGGTCAGATTGTGTAGATCAGTTCGATGCAGTTCGATTTAGAAGGCCCCGAGTAGGCTAAAAAAAACACCTACCTTGCGTCGCCGTTTGTGCCCCAGACTGGACTCATTCACTTGGAGCACATCACGTCCAGGTGCGCGTACAAATTTGCCGCCTGCTTCGATGTCGTCCAGCGTCAACACCGCCACCAGCGTGGGCAGCACCTGTGGCAATCGTTCCGCGAAGCCCGCACGCTCCGCTTGCACGAATCGCGAGAGTAGCGCCGATGCCATCTCTCGAACTCCTGGCTTTTGAGTGGACTGTGGTGAGGTAAAGAACAACATGGTTAGATCCAGCAGCGGCTGACGCTGCAGCTTGTTAAAACGACCAAGCAAAGCCTCCAAAGTGGCAGCCACTTTGCGTCGACAGGTGGTATCCTCATCGTTGACCAAACGCGTGCCCAGAGACAGATAAAGGAACTCAGAGTGCTTGACAAGCAGACCAAGCGGAAACTTATTGATGATTGAGTGCATGAATTCTATAGCCGATTGACGGCCAGCGGTCTGTGTATAGGAGAGCTGTACGGACATGAACTTAAGCAGCTGATCGACGCGCTTTTCCAATGGATATTCCATAATGTAGGTAATGAGTATGCCTCTGGATTCATCACGCACATAATCCGACTGTGATATGATGCACAAATCGGCCAGTCTCTTCATTAGATCGTGCAGTGAGCGCAGATCCACTTTGCGACCCACCAATGCCTTGAGCAGCGTAAAGCACATAGTCTGACTGCTGCACTCGCCCTCCTGCAGCTCCTGTACGATGTGCAACAGCAGCTGCTCGATTTGCTCCTCTGTCAAGGTATAATCCTGGCATTTACGCAGCAATGCCACCACAGCCTTGAAGCTGGCGCGCACCAATTGGGCATTTTCCTCCTGCCGTGTTGCTCCGAAAGTCGAAAAGTTCTTTAAAATCTCAAACATGCGTGAAACAACTGGAGAAAGCTGTTCGGTGTTCAGCTCGGACAGCTCGTAGTCGCCCATCCAGATGGCTGTGTAGCATTTGAGTGCATAACTTGTAGTCCTGGCATGATTGCTGCTCAGTGCATCCCGCAGAAGTGGCAACAATGGATGCAAAAATGGCTGATAGTCCAGATCGGCTAGCTTCTTACGCTTGAGCACAAAGTGTAGCAGTTCCAGTCCAAATTCAATGAGAATATGTGCATTGGCCTGGGCATTCGACTTGACCTGCTTGTTGCCGGTGGCAACGCTGCGTCGTCCAGGCGCTGGCTGTAGGAGCAGGCAATCAGGACGAGCGCGACGCATCAGCGCTTGTTGTTTGTCGCTTAATTGACGCTTCTGTGTGCCCGGAAGCAGATCTGTAATGCTCTCCGACATGGTGCCATAGATGAATATGAGCAGACTCTCACGCGCAATGTGTGTATTCTCCACCAATCCCGCCACAATCTTGGCAAAGCATTCCTGTATCTTTTGCGTCACCTTGCGTGAATGCGTACGTGCTAGCTGCTCCTTGAACGGCAGCAGCAGATCCAGCAAACAATTGTCGCGAATGTGCTTTGCCACGATATTCAGCGTCAAATAGCTCTTGGCACTAGGCTTTGCCTCCGGCGTGTGGGCCACTATCTTATCCACCTCCTTTTCAGCGTTCACATCGCCAAAGATATCGTTGAGCGCCACCTCGAGCAGATTTTGCAGACACATTTCAATGTGCGCCGGCTGCAATTGGCCGCGCAGTGCATCCAACACGCCATGCAGCGTCACCGACAGCACATGCACCTGGAAGCCACGCGTCAGCAGCGATTGCAGTTGTTCCAGCAGCAATCCTAGGCAACTGCCGCCCAGCGTGAGCATGATCTTCTTGAGTATGTCACGGGTTAGCATGCGCACGGATTTCAAAGGCGATCGCAGGAAGGTGCACACCTTCATAAAGATTCCTGGGAAAATTGAAATGGGGAGAGGATTGATTTTTTTATTTATTCATATGCTAGAATAAGTCTTAGTTATAAACTCACCTGGCAAACTGTTATCCAAGAGCTCCTGTGGCAGCTTCTGCAGCAACTTGACCATGGCCAGAGCAATCGGTACACGTTGTATTTCCTCCTCCTCGCGTTCGTAGCTTAAGCGACGTCGATTCACCTTATGCTTGGAATCATAGTTGGTCTTCTCAGTGATGGCTCGGTTGAGTGTTGGCAGCAGAATAGTGGTAATTGTGGCCATGACACGTTTAGCCGCATTGGGCGCAAGGGCCTGAGAGAGACTTGATTTATTCTCCTGCTCCAGAGTCTCCTCCTCTTTGTCAGCATCGAAATCGATGTCTGTGTTATCCACAGACTCCTCCTCTTTAATTGACTTGACATCTGTTTCCTCATCTCCGTCAGTTTTCTCCGGCTTTGTTGTCACTTCGGCAGCTGTTTCTGTTAGCTTCTGCTTTAGCTGAGCCAGAGCTGAGACATCGGCATGCGCATTTGTTAGATCAAAGTGGAAGGCATCGAGCACACGCACCACCAGGCGGACGCACTGCTTCTGCTGGCCATGTGACTGCCTCAATCGCTGCAGGTAATGACGCAGCACAGCATGGTATTGCTGCCAAGGCAACAACTCACACATCACGCCCACCGCCTCAATGGCTGCATCCACAAGCGTGTGCTTGCCCCCATGTTTCTCGCTCAGCAGATATCGGGTGGCCAGTGGCAGGAGGAACTGGGTTAGGGTACGGGCACAGGGCGGCGTTTGACGCCAACTGGCGCCACCAGCAATGTTGACCAGTCGCTGGAGTGCGCGTCCATGACGCTGTGTCTGCAAATGCAGCATGTTCTCAAAGAAATCCACTTCCTGGTCGTGACGATCGCTGAGTGGCGCCAAATCGCGTAGAACATCATGCGCATCCTGACACTGACGAGCCAGTTCACCCAGCAATCCAATGGCTTCACTTCGGGCATGCTCGTGCCGTTCATCGCGCAGACAGCGCTGTAGCAAAGGCAACAGACACTCGTCCAGCCAGATATTCAGCTGATCCTTGTTGCCAATGGGCTGTGGCAGTTGCAGCTGACGTGTAAGCTGAGGCAGCAGCTGCTTGAGCAGCTCACCAATATTGACGCGCATGCCCAGATCTGTGTCGTGGCGCAACATGTAGAAACAATTGTAGGTGACCAGCAGACCCAGTTCCAAATTAACAGCAGCTTGTGTGTCATCTTTACGCTCCAGCAGCTGCTTCAGTTCGGTGATAGCTTTGAGCCGCTTATCATAGTCCGGCTGTTCAATCCAACGCTTGTCCCAAGCATTTAGCTGCAACACCAGACGCGCCCATTCACGCAATGCCTCCGCCGGCGCAACAAGCTCCGGCTGCTGCTTGGCGAGCTTGTGCAGACGCTTGGCCATCTCGGCCAGCATCTCACATAAGAGCTTGCGGGCGGGCAGCACATGGACATGCTCAAAGAGTGGCGCCAGCTGCCGCACATAGTTATGTGGAGCGGGCACACGCTGGCTAAGATTGGAGAGCGTGGTAATTAGCTGTAGCACCGTCTCAGCACTGGCGCCGCTCGCCTGTTTGGTGAAAATGGGCAACAGCAGCTGTAGAAGCAGCTCGCAGGTTTCTGGGTCTTGGACATGCACCGTCAGCAGGCTAAGAATGTTGAGTTCACGTTTATCCAACATTTGTTTGCCGGCACGCTTCTGACGCCAGCTAGTCTGCATCAGTTGCAATATATCCGGTATATATGGCTGCAGTATGGCCAAGGCATCTGCTCCATGTTCCTCTGTATTGGCAAATTCCAGCAACTGTTCCACCAGCTGCAACAAAGCGCGTTTTACTACAGGCTTGGCTTTGCTGTTCAGCAGCAGCGCCATCAAGTGATGCATAATGGGCGGCGATTCGGGAGTTGGACGACGTTGCAGCCAGGAGTGATAACGAGATTCGCCACCCCAAAGCAACAGCAGCTTCAACAGCGGCGTGGGTGTATGTATAGAGTCCTGGGGCAGGCGTGTTAAGCTCGGCCAGATGAATACCTCGCAAATGGCCTGCAACTGTTCGGTGTGCCACAATTCCGACATGTCCAGCAGCTGGCCAAAGTAGTTGACAAGCGTCTGCAGTGCTCCATGTCGCACATTTTTGTATGCAGTTATTAGTTTGCTGGATGACTCGCCTCTAATGGTTACTTGCTGTGAAACGCTGCCCGCCAACAGCAGCAGCTTCAGCACATATAGTTGAAAGTCTGCACTGAGGCGACCCGCAAATTCCTTGCGTATAAGCTCCAGAAGATTAACAATGCGCTGTAGCTGTCGTGCAGCAATTACAGCAGTGGGCACAAACTGTGAACGCACCTGCTCAGCGAGCAGCTCAATGGGCTGACTTGTGTATACATCAAAGCGGCCAAAGGCCATTTTTAAAAAGCTCAATATCTCCTCCTCCTCCAGCTGGCCTAGAAAGCGCAAGATGAGAGTCTTACGCTGCTGTCCGCTCAGCTGACGCTGTCCGCCTCTGGTTAGCTGGCCATATAGCACGCGCAGTATGAAGGGCATCAGCTCTGTGCGTTGCTGTGCTGCCAGGCTGCTGAGCTCAAAGCTGGTCAATGAGGCCTTGAACTTGGCATCGTCAATGAGTCCCGCCAGCTGCGTCTTCTGCTGCACCAACGCAGCGGGCTGTTTGTAGGCGCTTAGGCATTCCAGCGCTAACTGCTGCAGCTGCGCATTGGGTCCAGCTAGAAGTTCCAGATAGAATTCTCGCATCTCTGCCTCCCGATGCAACGCCTTCGGATTTGGTTGCGACACAAAGCAGGATAATTTCAACTGCAGCGTCTGCAATATGAATTTTGTGTGCACATTGCGCGTCTTCCTTTTGTGACGTCTGTTGACACTTGTATTGGGATTTATCTCCGCATTTTCATTGTCCTCATCATCAATCTCGATGTCAGCGGCTGCAAAATGCAAACGATGAAAGTTAAAAATTTATATAATATATATAAAAAAAAGCAAGTTCCCTTACCGGATGTTTCATTAAGATTCCAAGTGTGCTCCGTGCACTCCAATTGAGCGCGATATTCGCGTTCCACAAACTGCAGAAACAGTCGTACCAAATCCGCATTCTTGACCTCAGCAATGCTGCCCAGTTTGGGAATACACTGCCACAGCAATTGGCGATAGTTCAATGCCTGTTGCAGCGTCAATTGTTGCTGTGCCACATCCAAAGGCAGCAACGAGTTTAAAGCAGTTGAATTATAGCTACGCTCTGGCAGCTGCTGTAATGTAATCGCTTCCACATTGTAATCAATAGCTTCTATTGTCTGCAACAACTTTGCCTTAAACAGACTCCAGAACTCATCGTTGGTCATGACTTTGACATATTCCGCAAGCAGCTGCTGCACTGGCGCCCAGACAAACTTAAAATTGTTGTATAGCAAGCCCAGAAGCAGGCTTACCACATGTTCCTTGTAATGTGGCAATTCGTCATATTGTTTAAACTGTGCCGCAGCCGGCTCCAGTTGCTGCAACTGCAGAAGCAGTTCGCGATAATTGTGCACAGTGGGCTCAATGCAGCAGGCAGCCGCAAAGTAGCCATAAGGATTATGCTTGCCACCAACAGCGCCGAGAAGCTCTAGGCAATGTGCGGATATGCGGCGATACTGCAACTGGGGCTGACTTAGCAGCTTGGATACAGCATTTAATGTTGCCTCTACGACGCTTGGTTCCAGCTCACCTTTGGCTGATTTCAGCAGAATAAGCTGCAGGCAGCCCAAGGCTCGCAAATCGCCAGCGACAACCGGAAGCAGTGCTTGGAGCAGCTGTGTACGCAGTTCCTTGGATAATTTGAACTTGAGTACGCTGTGAGTTTGCAGTAGCAGAAGTAACAGTGTGCAATCCTCTAGCTTATTCAGCTGATGCTGCATGGCATGCTGCAGGCTGCTGTCCAGCGGCTGCTTATTAAATCCACGCAAATGGGGCAGCAGCAGAAGCAACAACAATTGACGCTCCTCGTTTACATCAATGCATTGCAGCTGCTGCTCAACGAGCTGAAGCGTTTTTGCTTGTTTCAGCTGCATGGGATACGGCTGCCAATTGGATACACTTGTGGCATCCACGAGCAGTGGTCGCTTGTGCTGCACAATGCGGGCGAGCAATTCTAACGCCGCCGTGTCTAGATAGGTCTCATAGTGGGCCACAACATGCGGCAGCACCAATAGCTCAAACTGCTTGTAGTCCAACATTTGAAGAATGAAATCCTCGTAGACAGTGCGCGACACTTGACTGACTTTGAGCTGCTTTTGCAGCAGGCAACTGGCATCGAGTTGACTCAGTTGCGTCTGGCGTGCTTGCAATAAGCTGCTGACCAGCGTGCTCAAGAGTTGCAGTGTCTCATCGCCAGCAGCAGCTGCGGCCATATGTCGATCCAGTAGCTTCAATACCGTGGGCACCAGCAGCGACAGTTCCGCAATAAAACGTCCATCCTTGTGGTTTATTATTGGTAAAATAAGTTCAAGTAGCTGCACGGTAGCCAAAACGCTCAGATCCTGTTGGGAGACAGCGCCACAGAGCTGTTGCCATAGAACGCTACTTTGGTCTACACCTCGTATAAAATTCAACAATAATCCAAAACAATGCTGCACAATATCCGAGAGCAGCTCAGTTTGAGCGCTGCTGTGGCTGCCATCTGCATTGGACAGTACCTGCAGCATATGGGCCAGCAGTTCGGCAGCGCAGGTGTGCAATTGGCCATTGACGCCGCGCAGAATCTCGTAGAGCAGACGACCGCAGCCATGCACGCTGGCTACCTGTTCGCGCAATACTGTCTGCAGTACGTAGGCCAGGAAACGCGGAAAATCGCGTACATCACGTGCAATATAGGCAAAGCATTCGACGGCAAAATTAGTCACATGTTCCGCATAATGTTGTTCGTCCAGCAGCGGCAGAATAGCATTGAAGACGACACCAATATTTCGTTTTAGATACGACTTAAGCGTTTTGAACAAATGCGCCAGACAGATAAGCGTCCATTCCAACTGCTCGGCATCCTGGGTGTTGAGCAGACATATCAAACGATCAAGAACGCGTTGAAAATATGCATAGAACTCTTCGCGCAAATCCCGGGCCAGCACATAGAGCAGCTCAAGCAGTGGTTGTTGCGATAGATTTGTGGCTGTAGCCAGGCGCTCTAACAGCAGATCTATTACAAAATCCTTTTGATGCAACAGCTGCGGCAGTGTAACAATAGTGCGACAACGTTTGCTAAAATAATTGTACTCCTCGGTCAGATTAAGCACGTTCCATTTCTGTAGTGTCTGCTGAAAGTATGTTTCATTTTCCGCCTCCTCGAGCTGCTCGTTTTTGTGGCCTATGTGGTATAGTGCCAGGTGTCGCAAATCGATCTCATTGACACGATCAGTAAACGATTTAAACTGAAAGATTTAACAGTGAGATGGACACATTAGCTAAAGGGTTTAAGAGGGCCACGAGAAACTTACTCGAAAAGTATTTGTCTCTTTGGACTTTTCTGTTATTGCGGCCATTTTTATATGCACGCAGTGTATGAATTGTGTGAGAGGCTTCTGATTAATACACTTAATATGCCGTATTTATTAAATTAAATAACTTCAAGTTCGCAACACGTGCGCATTGTTTACAAAAATGCGGTCAACAGAAATGTTTAACAGTGATAAAAAACTTAACAGCTCGATAGCACTGTTATTAACAGAGAGAGGGAACACTTTAAACTTATTTGTAAAATCAAATCGAATTCAACAAAGATATATAAAATTAAATTCAATGCTAAGTGATACAAGTATTTAAAGTATTTAAATCTTATATATTGCCGTCGTTTCCAAAGCAAGCTAGGCAGAAAAATGGCGCGAATTCAAATTTAACAGCTGATCAAATTTATCGATAGGCTCACTCATTCAACAGGTCACTTCATATGCGATACATTAATATTTGTGCTACTCCCCATATGAATTTTTGGATTTTATTAAAACTATCGGTGTTCTGACGAATCGGCACCGTTACCAATTGAAAGAAAATTTCAGTTTACAATTAATAGATCTATTAAGAAAATCTTTATTATATATTGAATAACATGTGTTGTAAAAGCATAAAAAATCAATTAAATAGTAAAAAATGCGTTCGCATTATTATGCCGACTCCTGGGCTTGAAGATAATTGTGGAGTGTACCCCGTTCAACAAATCTCTGAGTGTTTGCATCATTTGGGGAGGTCGGATCAGCTTCAGAGGATTCATCGTTGTGGCCATATCCGCCACCACCAGGGGTTTTCATTGCAAAGGTGTCCTATAAGATAATTATATATTTTAGGATATTTTTAGTTTAATTTAATTATGTACTTACGCCCGCCTCAACATCGATGCAGGTTTTGCCGCCTAAAGCAATTACACGTCCATCGTGTTTAATTACAAGATTACGTCCACTTTTGCCAGGCTCTCCACCAGCCAGGCCATAAGGGCGCAACGTTCGTCTTTCGGTCAGAACGGATAATGTTACCGGTTTGCGGAAAAGTAAGTCTCGCTCTACACCCTCGCCACCACTGAATTTTCCACGGCCTCCAGACCCATCAGTGCGCAGACAGAAACGCTTAAGTATCATCGGGTAGCGCAACTCCAGAATCTCCGGATCCGTAATACGGGTGTTGGTCATGTGAGTGTGCACGCCACCAGCACCATGCCAATTTGGTCCTGCCCCCGAACCACCCGCAACTGTTTCATAATAGCCCCACTGCTCATCGCCAATGGTAATATTGTTCATGCAGCCCTGTGAGGCGGCACAAATACGGAACGCCCTCAGCACTGTATCCACAATGCGCTGCGAGGTCTGCACATTGCCACCAACAACAGCTGCGCCCTCGGATGGATCTAGTATGGAATTCTTGGGTATAATTTCCTTAATCGGCGCCAAGCAGCCCTGATTAAGTGGCACGTCATGCCCAACCATGCAACGAAGGCAATAAATGAGCGCTGATAGCGTGATAGCACGTGGAGCATTGCAATTACCCCAGACCTCCTCTCCAGAACCGCTGAAGTCGCACACTGCCGAGCCCTGTTGGGCATCGATGGTGACACGTAGCGTGATGGGCGAGCCATCGTCCATAAACTCTTGAGCTTCCAGCACCGTCGCACCCGTGCGCTCCAATGTATCCCGTCCAATCTCGCGCAACATATCACGCACCGCCAACTCGGCGTTCTTTTGAATGTGTGTCATGTAGGCTTGCACCACGTCCAGACCATAGCTGTCAATAAGCTCGGAAACTAAGTTTATGCCCTTATGATTGGCTGCGATTTGTGCCTTAAGATCGGAAAGATTGTCGCTAAGATTACGCGTTCCCACAGCGCCCTTAACGCCACTTGGTGTGGTCAGGCGTTTTATAACCTGCTCCTCCTGAAAGACTCCGTTGTCTACAATAAGGAAGGACTTGAAGGCAGCGCCCTCCTGCACCAGTGCAGTTGAGTGAGGCGGCATTGAACCGGGCGTAATGCCACCAATATCCGCATGATGGCCACGCGATGCAACAAAGAACACAGGACGCGGTTGACCCCTGCAATTATTTAAATATATGTAAGTAACGTGACTTCCTATACCAGAACCAGAAATTAAATAATTTACTCATAAAATACGGGCGTAATCACAGTCAAATCCGGTAAATGGGAGCCTCCAGCTTGTGGATGATTTGTCAGTATGACATCGCCATTTTTAAGCGTATTGCCTCGCACACGCAGTTGATACTGCACCGTTTCCTGCATAGATCCCAGATGTACGGGAATATGTGGTGCATTACTAACCAGACCGCCATCTGGGCCGAACAGAGCACAGGAGAAATCCAAACGCTCCTTGATGTTGGTCGATATGGAAGTACGCTGAAGTACTCTGAAATTATAGTGTTATAATTGCTTCTTTAGCTCGGATTAAAATTTAAAACTTACCTGCCCATCTGCTCTGCGATGCTCATGAAACGATGGCTAAAAATGCTTAGATGCACTGGATCTAGTTCTACATTTATGCCATGCTTTCCACCAGTTTGCACATCCATAATAAGATCACCATAGTTGGTCACATGGACATTGCATTCGGGTTCTACTATAATGGTAGATAACTGATCGATGAGCACAGCAGGACCAGAGATCTTTTGACCAGCCAGCAGATGTTTGGTTAAAAAGATGGGCGCATTAAAAGAACCAAAATCAAAGTGCAACTGGGTGTTGCTTTCGGCTGTGGGCGTCAACTGCTTGGCTGAATCCACCTGTAACTCTGGCGGCGTCTCGGTTTTACCCAGTCCACGTATGCGAATATCGTCCACAATGATGCGTCTATTCTCGAGCACAAAGCCAAATTCGGTGCGATAGCGTTCCAGGAAAGTAGCATAAAAGTCACCATAAGCAGCTAGCAGAACTGATGGCGACTGATCTCCAGCAGCAGGTCCAGGTGAACACATTAGCGCGCCATCGGTTGCGTCGTAACGCAGATGAAGGAATGGTTGTAGTTCGATTTGACGGAAGCCTTGATCCGCCAGTAAATTATAACACTGCTTGGATAATGCGTCTAGGCGTTCCTTTAGCAGCGTGCCATTGGCGTCACTGAATTCCAAGCCGCTTGGTTCCTGCACCTCCTGGACAACATCGGCGAGTGCCATGCCGTAAGCAGATAGAACTCCAGCATATTTATGGACAACCACCTGCAGGGTAAGGATTTGCAAGAGATTTTTTAGTGGTATTTCAGTTAACTCACCTTAGAAATTCCCAAATTTCTAGCTATAGCACAAGCGTGCTGTCCACCAGCCCCGCCAAAGCAGGAGAGCACATGATTGGTAGTGTCCAGGCCACGGGATTGGGTCAAAGCGCGTATGGGTCGGCACATGGTTTCATTGGCCACCCGAATGAAGCCCAGTGCCACTTGTTCAATAGTCAGCTCTCGGGAGTCGCCGCTTGCTTTTAGATGTGCATTAATTTCTGACTGCAACTCGATAAACTTTTGCTTGGTTATCTCATAATCAAGAGGTTCATCCTCATTGGGACCGAATATCTTTGGAAAATATTGAGGCAGAATACGGCCAAGCAGCAGATTCGCATCTGTAACCGTAAGAGGTCCGCCCTTCCTATAACAGGCGGGTCCAGGGTGAGAGCCCGCTGACTCTGGTCCCACAACAAAAATGCCTGAACGGAAGAAGAGACGCGAACCACCGCCCGCTGCGACCGTATTAATGTCTAGTTGTGGCGCCTGTATGGTCACACCAGCCGTGGTGCTCTCAATTACATGCTCAAAGCTGCCCGCATAGCGTGACACATCCGTAGAAGTACCGCCCATATCAAAGCCAATTAACGGCAGATCCGTTTCACGGGAACCGGTCAGAGCGTAACCAACTACACCGCCTGCCGGGCCTGAAAGTATGGCACGAGCTCCACGGAAATTTTCCATGTTAGTCAAACCTCCATCCGATTGCATAAAGAGCACATCAACGCCATCCAATTGATTGTCGAAACCGGACTTAAAACTGCAAAGAGTAAGACATTAATTTTATAAATAAACAGATATTAAATATTGGTAATACTAATTTAGAATTTATATAATTAGAACGTTTTTAATAGAGTATAGAAAAAGAATAAGGTAAAACTTTTCCGAGATTCTGCGGTTTTAAATATTTATTCACTAATAATCAATATTTCTTGAGTTTTTAATTATTTTTAATTTTATTTATCTCAAACAATAATCGTAATTATTTGAGTTTTTAATAACAATAAATCGAAAATTTTAATTTATATAATTGCATATGTTTCCTTCTTTTAAAAAAGTTATTATGTATATGAATATTTTTAAACTATATAAAAAAATATATTTACGATCTCTGTATAAAAATGAACAAGACTTGATAGTGGAGTAGCGGAGAAAAGATAAGCTAGTAGACACAATATAAATTTTAAGTATTTATGCTATTTAAGCTATGTAAATATTTCATTAATTCTAATTTATAGCTAAAACTCAGTGATCGTATGCCAACTTTTTTGGACGCGACTGTATTTTGCATTTAGCTCTCAAAGCTTCTACATGTATATGTGTATTTGTGTGTGCACTGAGCTTTGCATAGTTTTGTTGTTTATTTGCGTACGCTTTGTATGTGTTGGCATTATTATTATTTATATTATCTTTATTGTTGTCGCGTTATTCTAGACACTGGATGTGTTGAATTTGTGGATTATTTAAACCAAGAAAACGCACTCTCATTTTAATAATTTACAAGCGAGATGGAAAGAGGAATGTGCACTCACCTGGCTAGGTATCGTTCCACATGGGGCGTAAGGTAGGCCTCCGCACAGGCTGTATATCCACGAGCTACCACGCGGCACATGGGCATGGCCTGGTGGGAGAGCGTAACATGGCTAAATCCCAGCTGCTTGGCAATGGCGCCAATGGCCAGCTCGTGCTCGGGGCAGGCATAGCTGTGCGTGAGCACCACGGCTACAGAGTTGATGCCCTGCTGGCGAGCAGCTTCCAGGGAGGATCGCACAGCCAATTCATCCACAGGCTGCATTTCCAAATACTTGCTGCCGGCTACACTCTGAAGGACTTTCCACTGTTGCTCTGGAAAGCAGAACATTTAGCAATCTGTTGGAATATTTATATCGTAGTCAATAACTCACTAAGCTGACAGCGCTCCAACTGCTCCGGCACAATGCGGCAGTCGACCTCAACAACAGTCTGGTAAAGATTGGTCGGCTTGCGTATGTTTAGATCGAATATTTTGGGACGTGCTTGATTACCTATGTAAAGTAGATCGCGGAAACCACTGTTAACCACCAGCGCGACAGGATCTCCCTTGCGTTCCAGCAGCGCATTTGTGGCCACAGTGGTGCCCATGCGCACCCAGCCAATTTTGGAGGTATCAACCAGACCGGAAGCAGTCAAAGGTACACCAGCTTCCTATAATTTCATGTCAACATTAATTTCACACTTTTTTTGCTCTGTTCATGCACTCACCTCTTCCAGTAAGCGACGTATACCTTCACGAGGCGCATCACTATAGCGTTCCGGATCCTCGGAGAGCAACTTAATGGCGCGCACCCGCCCGCCGGGACAGATGCAAAGCACATCGGTGAACGTGCCGCCACGATCAATGGCAAAGCAATATTTGTCGCCGCCATCAGCAGAGTCTAAGTGGACCATATTTTCACTAGCGGAGCTGTCTATCGTCACAGAGCGAGCGTCAAGAACTGAATAAGCGACGCATCTCGCGAGCATATTTATACCCTTTTGAAAGTAAGAGCTCTCTCTTTTCTTTGGCTCTCTTTTTTCTTTCTCCCTCTTTCTTTCTCTCTGTCTTTGTGTCTCTTATAAGAGAACGCGTGTTACCTGTCGTTATCAGTGTGAGTTTCTGAGTGAAGAGAGCAGTGCCCATTTTGGTTGTGTTAGTTAGTTGCAAGTGTTTACCAACACATTCAGACATTTACGCTCCGTGGTCACACATATAACAACCTGTTGTTTTGTTTGAAACTTTGTGAATTAAAGAACATATACATATACGAAGAGAGCAGTCCTTTTAGTATTTGTGTTGATAATTTATATACAAATAACAAATACCACAACATTTCATCAAAGTAATATGTATTTGTATATTTGGGTCTACTTAAGTGCCAAGTCGAACTTCAGTCAGAAATTCAGGAACTAGCAGCGAGAACACACACTTGGATTGGATGCTTTGTGAAACATAATATACATAATATAATATAGATCTACATATTAAAAAGTTAGAAAGCTTGTATATATATTTACATAAAATAAAATAATTCATCGCATGTATTTTAAAGTTGTGAGACATGCAATGTGTAAATAAAGTTTGCGCCCTTTTCATTTGCTCAATCTTTGACTATTGTGAAATTCAATGTTATAACGCAATTTTATTTCGTTTTAAATTCCTTGTACTTTTCCACTGTCATATCAACAGAGTTGTTTGTCAATAACAACATGTTACAATCACATTTATATGCCTTGGTCGTACACAAGTATAACACAGAATTTAGAACATAGTTTATTGTGTATATAACTCAGATAAGAGAATATAAACGTAGCAGGTAGCAAAATTGAGGGACAGGCAAGCTTTAAATTAAAATTATAGACTGGCATAAACAGGGTGTGTATTTTTTTATGTCATATTAAAAAGGCATTCCAAAATTATGAAATATTTTAAATATATACATATATATATATGAGACGCTGGTAACTCATAGATTTTCTCGTAGATTGACTAATGTATGATTTGGAAAAACTTACCAATACAAAACTATGTACTAATACTAATACTGAATCTATTGCTCTCTTGGTATATGATCGCAACAGGTTGTTCAATGCGCGTGTGATTGCTGAGCTTAAATTTCTGAGTGTGTTGGTATCCGCATGGAACTCACCAATACATCCAAAAATCGTACTGCTCTCTTCGCTCAAAAATGTTTATTAATAATTACTGATAGTATTTTAAAATGTTTGCAGCTCTTTTTTTTAACTCTCTGTTTACATTCTTAGTTCTGATCACAATAGCGGATTTAAATCAGCTGTTGTTATACTTTATACATTTAGAATACATTAAAACTATGCAGAAGATTAACATTAACATTATATGGAACACCCTATACAAGTCATTGAATCTATCGCATGTTTAACTGGTTGCTACACGTGGCTGCCCCTCTGCTCCGCATCTTGCCTTTGTTTTCTAAGTTAATTTGTTATCTGTACCACACTTGACTAATCATTTATCAGGCATACAAATGAAAATATAGCCTGTTTTTGTTTACAAAGTTTCAATGGAAAATTACCAGAGAATTTCAAACCAACCTTGTACACAAGCATTTTAGATTATTGGCTGACGGGCTTAAAGTCCAAAATTTCATAAGGGAACTGTTGAACTTTTGTACAAGACAAATAGTTTTACTGTAATGTAATTTTCAATTTAATATATTGAAAGATTTCCAAATGGTATGGTATATTTTTTGAAGAATCCAAAGTATTTGCATCCTGGCTGTCTGGCTGTCACGCAGTAACTGAACAACCTTAGTTTTAGTCAACCGAATGAATCCATATACCTATTAATCTAAGAATACAAGCTGAGCGTAATTCAGCATTGGTATTGGTGATTTGTATGGAAGAAACTAATACATGCAAACAAAGTTCTGTTCTCTTTTTAAATATTTCTCAATTCCAAATTCTCACACAGACAGCGTACGATGAACAGGTGCTGAGCGTTAGCATTTGAATGTATTTGTAAGCTAATGAAAATTACCAACACAAGCAAACTTGTTCTTGCTCTCAGCATTTTTAGCATTCATAAATTTTATACCAACACTGATTGTATTGTGCTCAATATTTTTTCATTTAAACTCTCTGTTTATGTCTGGCTTTTGTCGATCGGAGTAAGCTACATAACATTATAACTATATGGCAGAATATTTTAACTAAATTTTTTAGAAAGTTTAATATTTGGTATACATTTTCTATAGAAAATATCTGAAATATTGATTCCTTTACAAAGTTACAATTTTGTCAAAATGTTTGATAATTTCTTATAACCCCAGTTTCACTACATCCAACATATTTATCATAAAAGTTTTCTAGATTTTTCCGTGTCATTAATAATTATTATATATATATATATATATAATTACATTAATAGGACATTACCTTCATTAATTAATTAGATGTTTATTATTTAAAACTTTTCAGCTAACTCGAATGGGAACAATATAAAGTAAACAGATAACTTTGAATATTTAAATTTTATATATTTGATTAGAAAAATAGTAGATCTGTTTTAAAAAAATTATTGACTAAAATTTTATATTTATTAAAGAGTTTATATAATATATAAAATTTCCCTTAGTGAAAAAATAAAAGTTACATTATTGTTTTATATAATTGACCCGGGCAATGCCAAATTTATAGAAGTAAATGTATAAGTTTCTTAGAAAAATATATAAACTTAAATGTATGTATATGTATTCACATATATATACAATATAAATTTAAATTGTTACTCTAACAGTAATTATAATTTAAAATATAAATTTAAATTGTTACTCTAATTAAGACCAAATTTATACACAGCTGTTTTAGGTTGTTTTTAATTAATTAAGCTTTACTAACAACACTCAAATACTACTTCATATGTATAGAACTAGTAAATACACTGCCATGCACTTGAATAGGGACAAGAATTTGTTTATGTTTCGTTTCATTTTTCTCTTAATCTACTAAAGCTATTGGCATGTGCTTTGCTGTTTTCTGAAGAAGAGAACATAGACAAACTATGGAAATGAGCGAGAGGTCGCCACAATTTACCGTTATCATTTTTTTTCGGTTTTGCTTTGACCATTCCTAGAATGCTGTACTTTTTTGCATGCACTTGAATAGGGACAGGAACAAAAAATTGGTGTTTAGGGAATTATATATAACATTTTATTAACTATAAGGCTTATTTTTTAAAAATGTGTCAAATTTAACTATTTTAATAATGTGTGTGGCCACCATTGTTGGATATAACTTCGAAAATCCTATTAGGAATAGAGTCATATAGTGCCTTTATGTAATCTAAGGATATCTGACTCCAGGCTGTGTTGATGGCATCTGTTAATGCCTGTATGTCTTCGTATTGTCTCCCAGATTCATATACTTTTTTTGTCATCCATCCCCACACATTCTCAATTATATTGAGATCCGGAGAATATGGGGGCCACTCCATAAGATCCACGTTTTGTTGCCGAATCCAAGCTTTTACCACTCGTGCTGTGTGGATTGGGGCATTATCCTGTTGGAAAGTCCACGATAATGATCCAAAGATGTTAATTGCTTCAGGAAAAGCTTTCTCGAGCAAGCCTTTGTAATGCGTTGCGTTCATTTTGGAAGACACAATCTGCAGCTTGCATGTCCCATAGTATGTTATAGCACCCCATACCATTACACCTTTCTCACGGCTATGGTGACGGGACAAAAAGTGTTCTTCTTTTCGCATATCATAAAAGTAATATGAAAAACCATCAGGTCCATCCAAGTTAAAGCGCTTTTCATCCGAAAACACAACGGTATGCCATTCCTTCTGATAACATTCCGATTCCTACATTCCTTCATATGATAACGTGCAAAGACGAGGCGAGAATCCTTTCGTTGGTTATTTAATGGAGGTTTTTTTTTTAGTTTCAATCTCTTTAGATGATCAGCTCGTCGTATAACTCTCTGTACTGTATCCACACTAGCATTTAAATGTAATTTTGAATGAATTTTCGAAGCCGCACAATGTGAGTTTGACGCTTCTCGAACAATTCGGCGCTCTGCAGTAGGTGAAAGGACTTTTTTGGTGCGTCCTTTTATGTTATTCCCGTAATTTGCAGGGTTTTTAAGGAAATTGCAAATAACATTTTTGCTTTTTCCAATTTTTTCAGCAATTTGACTGTATGTCAGATTACATTCCTTATACGCAATTATTTTGCCTTTTTCAACAGGAGTTAGAGCTTTGCCGCGACCCATTACGTTTTTTTTATATTTGAAATGTGTTTCAGTTGGCAAATAATAAACTTAATCGCATGGAATTTTGCTCAGAGTGATGAAATCACGTCTGTCCCTATTCAAGTGCATGCAAAAAAGTACAGCATTCTAGGAATGGTCAAAGCAAAACCGAAAAAAAATGATAACGGTAAATTGTGGCGACCTCTCGCTCATTTCCATAGTTTGTCTATGTTCTCTTCTTCAGAAAACAGCAAAGCACATGCCAATAGCTTTAGTAGATTAAGAGAAAAATGAAACGAAACATAAACAAATTCTTGTCCCTATTCAAGTGCATGGCAGTGTATGTATGCCTGTATGTAAATATGTATATTTTTTATAGATAATTTCGCGCTTGATAAGCTTGTGTTCTCTCTATTCTCACTCTACTTATGTATTTCTATTGCAAATCTCAGTTACCGTTTAAAATACTCGCTTAAAGTCTCTTTTGGCGGAGAGTATAAAAAGTCGCCATTTCACAGTTTGCATTCAGTGAGCTGTTAGTGCTTCAAGCAACAAGTAGCAAATTTTCAATCTTTTTGTTTTGTTAAACTAAAAAATACAATTCTACAAAATGCGTCTAGGTCAGACCATACCAGACTTCAAGGCTGAGACCACTAAGGGACCAATTAGCTTCCACGAATGGCAGGGCAATTCGTAAGTATTAAGTTAAAAAATAAAATAATTCTTAAAATATATACACACATACATCAATGTATAAGATTTACAATTTTTACATTTAACCTAGAAACTGGCCAAACATTCGCCATTTCTAAATACCATATTTACCTTAAATATAATTAATATTTTTTATGCACAGCTGGGTTGTGTTATTCTCGCATCCCTCCGATTTCACGCCCGTTTGTACCACAGAACTGGGCCGCATTGCTGTTCATCAGCCGGAATTTGCCAAACGTAATACCAAGTGCCTGGCGCATTCGGTGGATGCCTTGAAATCGCATGTGGATTGGGTTAATGATATTAAGTCTTATTGCCTGGACATTCCCGGTGAATTTCCATATCCCATTATTGCTGATCCCACACGCGACTTGGCCGTATCGTTGGGCATGCTGGATGAGGAGCAAAAACAGGATCCAGAGGTAGCCAAAACCATAAGGGCTCTGTTTATCATTAGTCCGGATCACAAGGTGCGACTATCCATGTTCTATCCCATGTCAACGGGTCGTAACGTTGAGTGAGTATTTATTAAATAAATTAAAGAATTTTTCGGGTTTTAATGGAATTCCTTCTCTCCGTCATGCAGTGAAATTTTGCGTACGCTTGATTCCTTGCAGCTGACTGATCGTTTGAAAGTGGTTGCCACACCAGCCAATTGGACGGTGAGTATATTCTTTTAGTTGATATATTAAAATGAATTTTATTAATTTGCTTTTTTTATTACCAGCCTGGCACAAAGGTCATGATATTGCCGTCAGTAACCGATGAGGAGGCTCATAGGCTGTTCCCCAAGGGCTTTGAGAAGGTATCCATGCCATCTGGTGTCAATTACGTGCGCACCACAGAGAACTATTAAGTTTTTAAAGAACATGATATTATATTGTTTTAACTATATTATAACCAAGTATATTAATTATTCGTTGCTTATGTTAAATAATATACAAACTAGAGAATTTTAGATGATTAAACAAAACAAAGTTGCTATAATTTATATACAATGGTTTCCTTAAAAGATTTTGAAAAGCATTAGGAGTTTTCAAGTTATCATATACCTACGATATTCAATTAAAAAACACAGTTTAAAAGATTGCTTTTAGTCTATGTTAAAGATGTTATATAATTCAAATAATAAATACAGATATTATTTAAATAACTCTTTTAATAATTACATATGTATTCAATTCCAGAATAATTTGTAGTGAACATAGCTAGAAGAGCTTGCAGTTGAAGTTGATAAAAACAAGCTCAAAAGGAGCTGCATTAAAAGTTGTCTTTGGTTTTTATAATAAAATTTCTAGAATTATTGTTTATATAGTCAGCGAGTTTCAGTTTACATTTAAGTACGTGTTTTTATTAATTTTTATCAGTCAACCTTAGAATGAAAATGTTCAACACAGAGATGGAAATAAATAACTTTAAACATAACAATGTTAGTTTTGTACATGAATCAGTTATAACAATACAATTTATTGCTGGATCGACTCAAAGAGTTTTACGAGCAGAGCCTTCAGTCCGGATGCTGCAGGCAAGTTCTTAAACTGTTCGGGACGTTCCAAGCTTATAGCATTTAGATGATCCGATAGTATTGTTAAATCCTTGTATATTTTGGTGCCGCGCAGCAAAGCCTTGCATTTGGCATTGAAGCCGAAAAGCTTCCATATACATAAAACAACCAAATAGTGTTCCATATACGAGTTAATATTGGTGTCACCACCACCAATATCGGCCTCCTGCACTGGCTGTTTTATAATGGAATGCAGCAAGTCCAAAAAATCATCCATGTTGACGAACTGCAACCGATTGCTACTGCAAAAGCACATGTTACGCAAGATCCGAAGACAATGCATTCGCATTGAGCCAAGCGGTTGCGAACGTCGTACCGTATTGATGAGGGCCTGCAAATGACAGATCTTGCAGCCGAGCTCATATCTAGAGAAGATCTCCCAGAAGTTCAGCCAGTGAATCAAAATATGTGGCTTCACTCTGGCCGCCAAGTTATTGTTGACTGGCATTATCGTATCAAATATATCCAAAACACGCATCTTACCCAGACTGAGCCGCCCCTCCGCACAGGAGCAGCAGTTAATCATGACACGCAGTGCGGCCTCAATCATTGAATCCGAGTCGGGTTTGGAATTTGCACACCGTAGTTCCTTATTGGTCGTCTCATGATCTGCCACACGCACCACCAGCTGCAGCAGCGAATGCGATTGATTTGATAGCACCTGTGAGGTCTGTTTGCACATCTCAAACGAGAACTCGGTCAGCAATGTGATCAGACGCACCGTCATGTGCTTGAGCACAACTGAATGCGATAGCCATGGCCAAAGGCGTAATAGAACACGCACCATTCTGGCGGCCATTATCGGATCCGTGATAACCGAATGGGGCGAATTGTGCCAGTGCATTAACATATTGAACAGCACAAGCAAATTGTTAATAATTTCACGGGATTTGTGTGCGCCTACGCGTCGCACATAGACTGTGGCATTGCCCACACTGTTGTCATCGAGAAATGTTTCCAGCAACTGTGTAACACGTTCCAGCAACTTGCAATGACGCGCTGCATCCAGTACACATGTCGATTGCTTCAGCAGATTGCCAAAGATTTCACAGATCAATAAATGATTCTTTGTAGGCGCTTTCAGGAAATTGAACGTGTTGGCTGGATAATAAAGATCAAATAGCTGATCTAGTTGGTGGTAGAGAAAGACAGCTGCATTAGTAAAATCCATTGGTGGATGATCGTCGGGTAAGTCTTGATTCAGGTTTAACATATTTAAAAGTTTGTTCAAACAATTTCCATCATTTTTCTTATCGTCGTTATCGTTCTCGTCTTCGTCGTCAGAGCTTTGTATCTCTTGTGTATAAATTTCAAGAACTTTAAACAATTTGTGCTCCTCCGTGGCCAATTGTGCCTTGTTCAGCAACAACGATAGCGTAGATAGTGTATACAACTGTAATCTAGTCTTGACAAAAATCTGTTTGATGCCATAAAGCAATAGATGGAACAGCAGCTCTGGACGCTCCTTAAACTTCTCGATCAAACATTCATAAGAGTTTTGATCCTTGCAGAATATCTGTATCAGCTTTAATAATTCAATAAGCTGATTTGTTGGCACCTCCTTCAGGAGCATCACCTTGCCAATAAGCGTACAGAAACTCTGAATCAGCATAGGATCCCGACAAATGGTGCGCTGTAGAAACGCAAAATTATGTGGATAACATAGTGCATATAGTTTGCAGATATTATTGGAGCATAGATCCAAATAGGCATCGCTTAAAACTTGTTTTGACGCTATCATCTTTATAACATCGCTGAGTGCATTGATGAACGCATGTTCACAAAGTATGATGCACCAGCTGTGTTGCATCAACACCTGGCGAATGCAAATGCTTATATAGCAGGATATAAGTTGGCAGGAGCTATGCGGTGCAGCTCTGTCATTATCCGGGAATATTTTAAGTGTAGTAAGTGCTTTATGCGCCTGCTGCAAGAACGAATGATACATCAAGAGCTCACTGCAGGCCGTGGCACCAATATGCGGCATTAGAATCTCAAAAACACGTCCAGCAAATTCACGTACCAGCATCTGTTCATGAGCATCCAACATTGTGCTGAGGCAACAGGCAGCCAAGCCACCTGGCAGAATCTTATGAAACTCTATCAATATTTGAATCATATTATTTCTGTTGCTTCTAATGCAATTGGCCATCGATATCCAGGCCAGAGAGCGTACCTCTGCATCAGTGTGACCGCACAGACCCATAAAATATCGTATCACCTTGCTGTCACCAGCACCCTTGCCAATGGTCATAGGCTGCAATGTCATCTGCGCTTGCAGCTGGCAAGTGATGGCCAGACAATCTCGTTGCCACTGAGCGCCAGTATGGGTGTTCGTGCACAGGTTACTCGATAGCTGCACAAAATGCTGATAATAATTCTGCAAATATATAATATGAATGAGGAATCACTTTATTTATAAATTGAGAAATGCATTATTTTACTTTTACTTCCTTTAAAATAATGCAAGCAAATAATTCTAGTTTCAATTCAGCACTCACCAGTAGCTTGTTGTTTTCAAAATTCAATGGATTTGCGCTAAGATGCCGCAGAATACTCAGCAGACAGCGGACATGCAGCAGATTGCGTAGTTCAAAGTGATGACGAGCTAGGGTGCTTAGCTCTATAAAGAGTGTGGGTTGCCAGCTGCGCTGTTCTCCTTCTTCTTGTCCTTGGAGTAGATGCACCAAACACTTGGTAACCAATGAGAGAAGATTCAATGCGCTATTGCGATCACGCAGGATCACATAAAAACTGTGATGGGGATCTGTTTCGAGAGCATTATTAAGACCCGTTTGTACTCCATGACGCAAGCAGTTGGTGCACAAGCCCAACATGGCTATATACAATTTTAAATCAGCATCGTTGACGGGCATTAGGCGTATATATTTGTGGATTAGCAGCCACAAGTTGTTGCTTTGAGCCGACGGTATATCGTTGCGCATGAACGCCACAAACATCTCCAACATGTCAACAATGTGCAACATTGTCTCGTGGTTGCTGCAGTTGGTGGCCTCAATGAGCTGATTCTGCAGCTGTCTATTCGCAAGCGAAGCGTGTACCAATGCCAAGTCTTTAGGCTTCAGTTTTAACTTATCATCAATATCCAGATCCTGAAAATAATTCAGTTTAAACTTTTCTGGTGAGCCACAAATTTTGTTGGCAATAAAGATGCGCCAATGCTGTTCTGCCAGTTTTTCATTGCCGCCAAAGTGTTTGACCAACAAGTTCTTCATTATGTCCACACCTTCCATGACAATTGTCTCCAAAACGAGATTTTTCAATTGATAGCTGAACGGTACCGCCAACGCCGAGAGATCCACATTCAGGGTAACGCTAGTATCTGTGGCCGTTATGTGCTCGTGAAAGAGCAACTGGAATATGCAAGCGCTGACCTCGGCGCGCACTTGCATATTATGCGGCAACAGGAATAAACAACGCAACAGACAAATTAGTATATCATTGTTATACCTAAAGTCGTTGCGAAAATTCTCGCTGCTAAAGAAGACGCGCAGCATAATACTGATGGCCGTATGCAGTATGTCCACATCGCCATTCCAACACCATTCCATTCCAACATTTCCATCACGTAACAGCGGATCGTGCAGTGCCTTTAGGCAGATCGCATAGGCGCCTTCGAGACCAGTAAATGTTTCGATGGCCTGCCAATTGGATAGCAAGACATTTAATTGTATAAGTGTTGATTTGCGTATGCCTGGCTTAAGATCGGGCGTCTCCAGCAAACGCTTTAGCGATTGCAGGTTACGCATAAACGGCACATCTGTGCGGTTATTAAATATATTACAATAATTCATTGGCGGCTTTATAACACAAATATCGTGGCCAATTAACTCTAAGCACATCTTGCTCATATCTGGCTTATATTTATGCTGATGCTGATCCAAACTGGCGACAACATAAGCAACCCGTTCTATGGCATTTTTGCGTATTTTTGCATCCGGATGGAATAGATAGCAAACATTGCCGCGCAGCGTTTGCGCATGCGTTAAATATTCAGAATCGGGATCGAAGAGCTCCCATAGCAGACTCTGTAGCTGATTGTGATGAATGGCACGACAAACGATCAGCGGCACCACAGGCAGCACCATTTGATATATTTCCGTAAAGTCCTTGCGATCAATGAGTCTGGACAGTCCCAGCAGCATTATAAGATAGTCAACACACCATTGTTGTAGATGCGTTGACGCATCCGGCATCCAGCCCATCATTAACAGACTGCGCAGCAATTGTGTGCTCATTGGCAGGCCCAGAATGCAATCTCTGGCCAATTGCATATTGCTGATGCCCGAAATGTAATTAACTTTGTTCATGAAGCTGTGAAAATGCTCAATAACTGGCTGTTTCAGCAGTTGCAGTGCATAGATTTGCATTTTGGCATCGGTCAGTAAAAATAATGATATGAGCAGCGATTCCGCTTGCTTGCGTAGGTTGATATTTTGACTATAGAAGCTGTTGCATTTGATAATTGCCTGAACAAGCTGCAGCACCAAAGTTTCGCTGCCCATTTGTGCGAGCACGAGACAAATGTCACTCTGCACATGCAGCAGATCGATGGGTGTCTTCCTTGTCCCTTCCACCAATTGACGTAGCGCCAAATCAAACGAGACATTTAGAAGCCGCAACTGTTTCTCCTCCAAAGGCGTGTCTTTTTCAATCCAATCGCAGAGCATTTTCAGTCCACCCACACGTGAGGGTAAACAGCACAAATAAGTGCTGTCCAGGACAACTGGCTGTATAAATTTCCGAGTTTTCTCATGATCCTTGCACGTATTGGTTGTTACAGACAACAGTGCGACGTCCAACATTATTTCATTAAATATTATTGACTCTAGTCGCGGTATTAATAGTTTCCTTGTTAGGACGGGTATATCGCTTATTTTAGGACAGGCAGCATTGTTGCACATGGATAATAGGAAGGGCACTATAAGATTCAGTCGCTTCGCAAGCAACTCCGGCGCAGGCTCTCTGAAGTATTCATAGGCTCTGATAATTTCAATAATCAGATCGATTACTTGCCAATTGCAGTTACAATATTCCACCAATGGTGGCCCCAGAAGCTCCAGGCTGCCATTCAATATCAGCTTCAAAGCTGTTGTCATACGCAATTGCTGTGGCATTGTCTCCTGCGTTTCAATACGGGTTGCATAGCTTTGGATGTTTTTGCGTAAGCCAAGGCCACGCTTCATCATCCTTACAATGGTCAGCAGCAAGCGATAAATTTCCAGACGTGCTTCATCCACATGATACTGCTGCGCATGCAAAATTTGCAGAAATATGTATGGAGGCTGCAGCAGATACTCCACTGGATAGTCGCACAATTTGATTTTTAGGTTAATTAAATTCTCAAGTACTTGCTCATCCTTGTCACATGTTAGGGAATCAACAATCGTTTTCATGGTACTCAAATCGTCTGCACTGGGACGTGACCAGGCAGGTTCATAATCATTTGGTCCAAGATTATAGTTTTCAATTGAAAATAAGTCAGGATCGAGGTAACTAGATATTGTTTCTGCATCTGTTTAGAAAAAAGAGGAGTAAACATTTAATTATTAATAAATCAGGAAGCACAAATTTTTAAATAGGACAACAGTACATAGTTTTTACAGAAGAAAACTAAAAAATGTACATACAGTAAATTTATAAGAAATGGATCTCAGATTTTGATTTAATTTAGTAGTGATTGTTTCATCATAATAAAAATAAATTTCGTTGCCATGTCATGAAAAACAAATGTTTTTAATATGTACTTATTTTTGAGCGTTAATAAAATAATAAATATATGATATAGTATATCGATCTGATCGGTTTGGACATGTGTACTGCCTTTAACATGTGTTAAGTTTCATCAAAATCAAAATCGCAAACATAGATTAGTTTATATAGTAAAAGACAAGCGAACATGGAAATATTGATTTAGCTCGTCGTCCTGATCAAAAATTTATATATTTTACGGGGCTTCAGACGTCTTCGTCAATGCTATATACATTTCTTGACATATGTATTTATAACACTCTTTTTGCAAAGTTACATACCTGAGCCGGTGGGGGAAGCTTCCGGCACGACATTGTCAGTGTTACGATCTGTTTCGTCTCTATACATCAAATCGATCCATTGATATATACCGCCGAGTAGATCCATGACACGCTCAGATTTCGGACAATCCAAGATTCTGTGTATTTTATCCAATTCGGTTTGCAGACGCTGTTTAGGTATTTTACGAATTATCGCATGACCATAATCTGAGCGTACCAGCTCAAGCATCAGGGAGAGTACGCGGTCAGCGTTTGTTGGAGGCGTAAAGCCAAACCAGCGTATTAGCTGCTTGAACAGCAGCACAGGCTTAAAATTGATCTTTTCGTTGTGCTGCAGACAGCGGATGAAACGCGTCTCTATCTGATCTAGGGCGCGCATGCGAATTTCGGGCGTCTCATTTGTTAGTTTGGCGAGTTGATTGTCGCCCAAGGACAGCGTCATTCGGGATGACGCTGACATTTTGATGTTGCATCTAAAAGAACGTTCAGACAAACCAATGGTAACAACAGTTCTTACACTTACTTGATTTAATTGTACTGGAGTATTTAAGTATTTAATAGATTAGCACAAAAATTGAAGAGCTAATTTTTAAACGATTTGACGGCTTTCGCGCGTACAAAGAAGCCAGGAATTATTTTTTGACGCCGTTGATAATGACAACAGCCGGTTCGTCAAATTAACAGTGCCTTTTGAGTTTAACATACGAATAATATCGAAAGATTCTGTACATTTAACAGCAATTGCCTTGCAGCTTGTTGCTTGAAAAGAAAAGCCAGACAATGTTGCTGCAGAAATCGTAGATCCATTAAAATATATTTTTAATTAAAAATTATTTTGCGTTTATGTAAAGCAGTTTTGCAATGAATTAAAATATCGAAAAAAGTGTATTTTTTTAATAATTTAGTTAGCCATAGATTTTATTGCAGTTTTGAAATGTTATTAACAGAATTATAACGTTATTGTTTACGATTAAAGTCCGTTAAATTCAAAACTGTAGAATTTAAAATAAAATATATATTAAATGATTAGACGAGCAATACCATTTTATTCAATTTAATGTGCATTATTTATTTTCGTGTATTTTTATTTAACACCATATTGAAGTCAAATTTACCAACGCAACTTCCTGTTGATGGTCTTCAAGAGAGGGTATGACTCACCGCACTGACCGCGGTAGTCATCGGTTTCCAATGACCAGATCATGGCACCACCAAGATCCATGCGCAGAGCGAAATCCATTTTCCATTGCACACTGAGTACATTGTCATAGCTGACCCATTGATCTCCGGAATAGGCATAGGGTGCCGCGTTATTGTTATCAAAGACAGTATGCCAATTGTTCAGACAAATTTCATTATAACCCAAATAGCCGCCATCACCAGTATAGGGACCTGCACTGCCAACACCACGGCATGGTGCACCTGGCCAGTTCTGTGAGGCATCTGATAGCTGGAAGGAGCGTCCATAGGTGCCAACACCAAGCACAAGCTTATGGGCAGGTGCACCTACAAATTGAATGAGAAATCAATTTGAGCAAATGTTCTACACTTGAGCACCTACCATTGTTGAGCCAATAATGGATGGAGTTCTCGATGGCCCACTGAGGAGCATTGAAACCGGTATGGCCATCAGAAGCCATGGCAAAATCGTAGGTCATCACATTGATGAAGTCCACTTGCTGTGCAATATTGGCAATCTCGTAGGAGCTGCTGGCAATTGATTCACCAGCGCCAACAGCAATACCCAGCTCATAACGATAAGGAGCAAAACTGTGAAATTTAAAATAGAAATAAATTGTCCAATCATTTCAGTCCTGTAGAGCTACATACGCTTCCTTCAGCTCGCGCAGCAGTGTGACAAAGTTGGAGCGATCCTCCCAGCGGCCACCACGTTGATTGGGATACTCCCAGTCCAGATCCAAACCATCAAAGCCATGATTACGCAGCAAGTTAAGAGCTGAGTTAACAAAGTTGCGACGCTTATTCCAATCGCCGGCCATGTTGGAGTACCTGGTCGAGCCTTCGTTCCAGCCACCAACCACTGCCAGGACCTTCAAATTGGGATTCCTCTGCTTCAAGGCAACAGCCTGATTTATAAAGCCTAAATCAAAGTCCAGCCATGTATCCAGGGATCCAATATCACCATTATCATTGATGCCAAAGAAGGAATAACTCAGATGTGTGCACAAATTAGGATCAATGTTGGAAACATCGAATTTGCCATTGCCACTGCGGTAATTGGCCCAAGTGCCCCAATAGCAGTTAACAATGCCTATAAGCCAACATAATGTTAAGGATATTAATATTTATTTAAGTTAAATCAAATTGTTGGTAATACTTACGTTCGCCAGCAATTAGTTGGCCCAAACATAGAACCACCAGTAGTGTTATTAGCTTGCCCATTGTAAACAGATTTGTCTATTCAGCTAGTTAGTACAGCTCCTTTTATACTTGTTTCCTTATCTCTGGTAAAGTGATAGACTGACATATTTATAAGGTTTCGAGAAGTGTTTTATATGATAGTGATTATATTTTTTTATTATTGAATTCACACTCGTTTCACACAAGTAAAAAGTATATATATACATATACATTCCACTCAGTTAAACTCAGATTGTTTTAAATATTGGTAAGTACGAAGAGGATGGCTATTTATAATAATGACGCTTTGCCGATTTTTGCATAAAGATTTTTTTTGGTGCATTTTATTATCAATGATTTGTTAATAAACTTAATTAATTTATGAGTTCTATGTGGTTTCTTATACCCTTGCATGAAATTAGGAAAAATGCACCCGACTGCGGGACATCCTTTACCCAGCCGGACTACAGGGTACAGGGCGTAAAAAAAACTTTAAATTGTATAATAATTTATATAGAACAAGATTTAGAAAACAAAAGCATCGATATTATTGATTTAAATATATTTAATCGATAATTATCGATTTTTTTGCTGTTTTAGTTTTTAGAAATTTTTTTTTTTTAGATATTTTCATATAATAACAAAATATTGAAGAAAAATCTAGTGTTTTATTTTAAAACATCATTTGATCTAAAGCCGACTAAGCCAAGCTACATTTTCATATAGAAATTTTTAATTTTTTTTTGTTTTATTTTACTTTTCTTCATAAGTATTTCACGAGTTTTTTCTATTCTTTTTTTTTTTTTTTGGTTAGAAACGTTTTAATTTAAATTCTCTGAAGATTGAATGTTAAATATATTAATTATATATAAAATAAATGAAAATTTAATACTAATAAAAATAAAAAAAAAAGATAATTTACAAAAGTCAAGGAACTTACGGAAAGTCACAAATCGCCAGTTGTATTAAAGTGAACGATTAGTAAAAGAATGAAATGTGAAGAAATTTAATATGAACCAGGTAAAGTATAAGATAAACATAACTATTATTGATATATGTTTACATTGTAACTCTGTTATTAAGCAACCAATTGTGTAAATAATTACATTTGGAATTGTTATTTATAAATATTATACTAACGAGTGCAAATAGCTATTTATGAAATCGACACACTCCGCTCTATGCCACGTAAACATATAGATTAACAAATAAATATTTATAATCAAAATATGACAAAGCTCGGTCTACTTCCCTTCTTGATTAATATCTCAAGTGGAATGCGAAATTGAAATTAATATACAACTTGAGTGTAAATAGGCAACGGGTATAAGTACCACTAAAGTTCAAGATGCACACTCAATTCAGGGGGTACAAAAATTTAAATTTATATGCATAATTAAGTCTAAAAAAGTAACAAACAAATTTGTTCCATAATCTAAAGCCTAGACAATCCAGCGAATGCAATAAATTAGAAAATTGTTTTTAGTTTTGTGACGATAATGTTCCAAGTACAAAAACATTATCTAAACAGTTGATTCAGTTCTTTAAATATGTGTAGTAGATTTACGATAATGAACCTGATAATATAGCCAAGTCTTCGGCATATAAAAGAAGCGGTAAAATGAATCCAAAAGTCAGAACAATAAAAATGAAGTTATTAATTTGTTTGGCATTGGCATTGATTTGCCTGGGTCAACTGACCTCCGGCAGTAAGTAGTATTTATAGTCCTGCCAGGACATTAATATATATAATTGCTGCCTTGCAGAGATCATCAATTGTTATTGGGGCACCTGGTCTAATTATCGCTCTGGAGATGGTAAATTTGAGCCCTCCAACATTGATCCCAACCTGTGTACGCACATAAGTTACAGCTTCTTTGGCATTGCCGATTCGGGCGAGTTTAAGTCCCTGGACACTTGGCTTGACATGGATGATGGTCTGGGTAAGTTTCTAAAGCATTCTAATTAAATATCAATTATAATATTATATTTTATACTCAGGTTTCATTAGCAAGACCATTGCTCTTAAGCAGCGTAATCCTAAGCTTAAGGTCCTCGCTGTGGTGGGTGGCTGGAATGAAGGCTCTGCCAAATATTCAGCTATGGCCGCAGATCCTTGCAAGCGTGCTACTTTTATTTCCTCCACATTATCATTTATTCGTCAACATGGCTTTGATGGTCTTGACTTGGATTGGGAATATCCCGGACAACGTGGTGGCAATGCTGCGGATAAGGCAAACTTTGTAACTCTGCTAAGGGAAATAAAGCAAGCGTAAGTATTACGAGTATTTTTAATATATATATTTACAAATCTATAATATTTGATCTATATCTATATATATGATCTATATCTATATATATGATCTATATATATAATATAGTTTTGATCCCTATGGCTTGGAATTGGGCATTGCTGTGGGCGCCTCGGAGGAGTCTGCTTCGCTGTCATATGATATTCCGGCTATTTCCAAACATTTAACATTCATTAATGTGATGACTTATGATTTCCATATGGCATTTGATGGTTATTTGGGCTTCAATGCACCTTTGCCGGAGGTGGAACGCTCCATTGACTACTGGCTGCGACAGGGTTAGTGTGCTATAGCTCCATTTTTATAGGGTATCATATGTTTTATTAATGTATTTATTATATTTAGGTGCCCCATCTGAGAAGCTAGTCCTTGGCATTGGTTTCTATGGTCATAGCTATCAAATGGCTGATAGCTCCCAGAACTGGCCTGGCGCAGCTTGTGCAGGAGCAGGCAATGCTGGTGCTTATACGGGTGAAAAGGGTTTCCTGGGCTATCATGAAATATGCCACAACAACTGGAATACTGTGTTCGATGCTGAGAGCAAATCTCCATATGCTTATCAGGGTGATCAATGGGTTGGCTTCGATAATCAACAAAGTATTGAGCTCAAGATGAAGCTGGTGGAATCACGCAACTTGGGTGGTGCGATGACCTGGTCTATTGAGACAGATGACTTCCGTGGACGTTGCGGTGAAACCTTTCCCCTGCTCAAGACCATGAACAGAGCCTTAGGCGTAAATGTGGGCGGTGGTGGTAATGGAAATGGAGGTGGCAATGGAGGTGGCAATGGAGGTGGCAATGGAGGTGGCAATGGAGGCGGCAATGGAGGTGACAATTGCTCGGCTGATGGATACTATTTGCACAGCAGCGACTGCTCAAGGTACTATCAATGTGTGGGTGGAGTTCGCTACGATTTCCAATGTGCAAATGGATTATATTTCGACGCTGCGAGTGTGTCCTGTAACTGGGATTGGGCAGTTAATTGTCCTTACTAAAAATCGACGAAAATAAACAATTTTTTGCATAAATTATAAAATAAAATTGATTGTTTTTTAATAGCAAATTGAACAAGTGTGTTCTCGCAGTAAAAAATACAATTAAAACTATATGTACTTAATAATAGTGCACACTGTTGATCAAGTATGAAGTTCTTGAATTAGAGTGTAAAAAAATTAGTGTTAAGTGCGCTCTTAGAATAAAACAGAAGTTGATAAGATCAATTGCCTGACGACGAGACTTGAAAGCAGGTAAACAAAATGTTCCATGTTCGACAGCCATTTAAACCAGGACCGTTTTAAGGGTATGGCACACTGCGCAATTAGTCAGGGGCCCTTGGGGCCTCGTTTGTGAAATTAGCTAGAGGCTCATCGGAAACCTTAAGATTTAAATAACAAATAAAATTTTACAAGTTAAGTTCACTGAAGAGGATATTTTATAACTACAAATAGCTACATATATTATCCTTTAACTTAATGAACAATGCAATTTTAAATATGCTTGTGAAGATAAACAAAAACTTCAACATTCTCCTTATGCCTGTTACTTACCTAAAAGAAAATATTTTTTTAAATAAAAAATAATTTAATATCGAAAAACAGCACAGACTTCATATGCTGACTAGCAAAATCAGTTAAGAATTATAGGTGTGCAACAAATAGCACATACCACAATACTACACATTTCAGTTGAGTATTATAATTTCTTACTATAAAAAAAATAGAAATTCTTTTTATATTTTCGGAGAATAAATCAAAAATCAGTGATTTTGCGATTAATATAGAACATAATATAAAAAAGAACGTAATTAAGTAGTAATTGGTAATTAATTAGCTTTCCTCTGCTTCCACTACCTTTTTATTTTAATTTTAAAAACTTAAGTATTATTTGGTAATTAAGTTTTTTAAATTAAAATATAAAGGTAGTGGAAGCAGAGGAAAGCTAAAATATTACGACTTCTGGTACTTCGGCTGCAGTTTTTTAAACACTGAAATTTTGTATAGCGATGTCTGTCAGCAGGACCGTATTAAGGTGTCCGCGGAGCTCCTGGATAATTTCATAATCGGGGCCACGTTACTCTAAGAACTTAGATTTTTTAATACGCGGGGATATATCATTCGGAGCCCTGAGGCCCCAGGCCCCTCGGGTCCCCTGTGAAATGTCCCAGTGTGTTTAACCCTCAAGACGGGCCTGTCTGTCCTGTGTCTGACCATGTCTATGCAAACTCGTATCTCAGTTTTTGATCCAGTGTACTACCAATTAAACACAAATCTGTTGTGAAAATTTATCCCTACTACAAGTAATATATTCCTAATTTCTCTTAAGCGTTAAGTTTATTAAATATTCAGTTAAACTTTGCAAAAAATTGACAATATAAAAAACAGTTAATAACCATTAATTCTGTCGAGATTCATTAACAATACGAATAATAATTGAATTGACAAAAATATAAAAAAATATGTATATAGATACACATATTTGTTGAAAATAACATTATATTGCATATTCAAAATTTCAGTGCGTGCGTCTCTAGATGCGGCTCTACGATGCATAGTTCGACTATTAAATACATTTGGATAATATTTAGTTGGAGACATAGATCTCGAACTCTTTGTAGGCCAACTCCTCGCCAGCATATGGGATATAACAGCAGCCATGAGATGGCTGCACCTTGCCCACGGTAATGGTGCCGTCGTGGGTGGCGCGACCAATGAAGAGGGGTTCGCCCTCACCGGTCTCACCGGCGGGCACAGCGTTGGGTGGAATGTTGCCGTCTTGGACGGGCACCCATGTGCCGCCACCGGCGCACAGAACTTCGTATTCGTTGTGTCCATGTTCACCACCACCCCAGGCAATGTAGGTGACGCCATGCGAAGGATGCAGCTTGCCGGGAATGAGATCGCCCTCATGACGGGCGCGTGCAATATAAAGCTGCTCGCTGCTATCAAAGCCGCCCTGGAGTGCATTTGGTGGCACTTCGCCATTGGCGGCGGCCACCCAGCAGCCGGGACCACTGCCAGTGGGCGCGGAGAAGCCCATGACGGGTGCAGAGGGTTGAGCATCTGTGGATAATCGAAATTATAGAAAACATTTTGGAAGATTAAGCCTTCACCTACCGTCTAACAACCAATTGCCGCTGGCACCCCAGCCCGTGCAGATGCCCACAAAGTTAACCGGGAAGAGGGAACCAGCATCGTAGGACAGGAATGCTGCAGCATCGCCCTCGCGGCCAACGGTAATGACATTGTCATACCAACGCACCCAGAAGCCACGGAACTCGCCGGCATCCAGAATACCGGGTGTGGGCACCTCAACTACGTCGGGCTTTTGTGCATCCTTGCGAATGACCGACTTGCTATTATCCCATCCGCCCAAGAAAATCTCATACATGGGTGTGCCCTCCTGTGGGCCGGGAGTGAGCGCAATGTGTGCATCCTTGGAGGAGCGCACCTTGAAAGTGAAGACTCCACCGCTGGCCGGGAAGAATTGGTATTCCAATTTATCGGGTGTATTGATTTCTATAATAAAAATGATGCAGTTTTATTATATATATGTTATATATATATATGAAAGATTTAAATTTGTATGTTCACATAGATAATTTTGTGCCAAATTAAATATATTTCCAATTCTTAGAAATACTTGAAGAAAAACAGATGTTCAGTTGTTTGATAGAGCATATTTGTATACCCTATAGTCATACAAGTGCCAAGAGGGTATACCGGCGTGAAAATGTGTGTAAAATGCTTTAAAAAAAAAATATTCTTGTTTAATATAATTATATAAATAAGAATGAACCCTAAAAACACCGATTAACAAATAAGAAAAATTAAACTTAGACGAATTACTGTTGCTTGAA
This sequence comes from Hirtodrosophila alboralis, assembly GCA_035043045.1. Classification (NCBI taxonomy): domain Eukaryota; kingdom Metazoa; phylum Arthropoda; class Insecta; order Diptera; family Drosophilidae; genus Hirtodrosophila; species Hirtodrosophila alboralis. The sequence continues at coordinate 199,941 of JAWNNH010000255.1, forward strand.
GTTTTCTGAGATTTTTGTTATTAAATTTTAAAAGAACTAATGAAGGGTAATATCATATTACTAATATGTATTTCTTTTAAAACTGTTGTAAAATAAAAATAGCTTTAAGTAAACATTAAAAAATCATTATCGGAAATCAATTGTGTCTATTTATTTGAATTTCCGATTCGATTTTAAATCATTTTGAGAACAGTATGCTACAACTTTAAAAAAAATTATGGTATCCCGAACTTTTTATAGCCTAATTAAAATATGTAAAATGCGTCGCTGATTCCGAAACTAAAATTAAAAAAATAGTTTGCCGGGACTGTATTTGAGATAAACGAAAAAAGCCAGATTTTCGACTTTTTAAAATGGCAGCTTTGGTTAAAGATTGATAGAAAAAAACAATATTTTAGTTTTAGAAAAAAATTTTCACAAGAAATAGCTTTTTTAAAATGGGCATATTTTCAGGCAAAATTTTCATTTCAATTCCCAATACCTTCTAAACGAATAATCTAATTAAAAAATGTTGTATGGCAGGTTGATAGGCCATTTTATTAACTATTGAAAAGATAAATATATTTAATATTATTAAACTATGTTCGAAATTATTTATAGATTATAATTACCAAAGCTGCCTTTTTGAAAATTTAGAAATTTTAGCTATTTTCGTTTATCTCGAAAACGTTCCCGGCAAACTATTTTTTTTTAAATTTTTTTTCCGCAATCAGCCATCTATTTAACATATTATTAGACTTTAAAATGTACGGCAAACAAAATGCTGTTGCATAGTGTAATTTGAAAGTATGAAAATATGACTAGGCAAATGTAATATATTTTAAAAAATCTTTCTTGTTTTAGGGTATCTCCTAGTTGAGTACTTTCTAGATCTCTCTTTTGTTGTTTTTTGGGTTTTGTTATTTTGTTATTTAGCAAATCGTCGCATTTGATACAAATGATGTCATTTTTGTTTTGTTGCCGATTCTCAAACCAAAGCATTTTCTAGACCCAAACGCTTACTCATTCCACTCAGTCCGCTCAGCTCAGCTCAGTCCCAGCTCAAAGCCCCAGCTCTATATAGAGCCGAGTTTTACGATATCTGGCACAAAAGTAACCCCACCTATACGTATAAGCAAACATTCCAATATATCTAGCTACAAATGTATCAAATTGTCTATGTATTGTCATTCATTAAACATGCAAAGTAAATAAAATATTTAGCGTTTTCTCAGCTTTTAGACGAGAATTTAAATTTTCATACTTATTAGCAAAAAGCTGTCGACATTCATAGATACTTATGTATCTGTTTGTCGTAGGAAAAATGTTTGCGCAAATCTCACAGCAGCTATTTGTTGAGAATGACATCATTTTGATGCACCTCGAGGTCAAGTTTCAGACAAATACAATTTGCTTTATATTGATTATTGTCCAAGCTCAAAATGTAAAGATAAGAAAGTATTTTCTTCTTATTGAATGACTCAGCGTTAAGACAAATTTTGGACAGCAAACAAAAATCTATATATATATATATAGTTTCTTATAAATAGCTATAAATTCTAATGGAAACGTTGTCCATGTTAATTGAATACGGTGAAAGTTTTTAATGGGGTCTACGAAACTTCCAAGGCGTAGGTGTTAAAATAACGTATTTTATATTTATTTAGACAGTTTAACCGCTGACATTGTTTGTTAATTAGCGCAATTTTACACCATGATCTGTTTACAACAATGTCTAACACAAGTGTTTATTATACTTTATTTATAGTTTATATAACTTCTACAATTTCCTTGAGACCTAGCCGGTTTACAATAAAAAGAAAACACCGCACAGGCGTCTAAGTAATGGAAAACTTTGATTTTTGTTGTTGTTGTTGACACAATTTAATTTTTTGGATGCCGGCCAAAAAATAAATAAAACATTGCGGTAGCCGGCACTATTGGACAGGATAATACATGCACATATATACATATAATAAGCCGGCACAGTCATTGTCGGACCATATTATTTTAAGGTCAATCTATTATTCTTATTATAATATCCATTTGATGGCAGCACTCGTAACAACAACACACACACACAACTCACCAATTGGCATGGTTGCTTAGTTTTATGGGACGTTCAACGTTCTTCACTGATTGAGATTCTGATTCAAACTGACGCAGTGAGAAATTTCAATTGCGAGGTAAACACCTGCCTTGCACGAGAATAACAAAAAGAGAGGAGAGCGTCAAAAGCTTTGAGTGTTTGTCGTGAGAGCTTTTCTGTTTTGCGTAGTACAGTGCTTTCGAACGTGTCTTGAACAGCGGCAAAAAGGGGGGGGGGGATCGTTGTCTATTGGATGCGGTGTCAGACTGTACCTACTTACATAGACTGAGACATTCTCACATGCCTGCGTTAACAGTTAAAGTTTTTATTATGCTTTGTTAAGCCACCGTAGAGTACAATAACTTTGATATTAAGTTTGTTACAACTTCTTAACATCTTAGATTTTAGACAATATTTGTTTTCCTACATAAATGCGTTCTTGATCGCCTTAATAAATCACGTAAATTATTTGAAAGAATTAAATAATCAATATTGCATCAGACGTAGTTTTATTAATTTAAGTACAAATAGTTTCAAATGAAATGGATTAAATAGATGACTATATTCCAAATAAGACATCATATATATCCTTTAGAGTTTTCTAGGTATTTTCTTATAGACAAAGTTATAACCTGATACTAATCAATATTTTGTATGAGTAGTGGAAAGAATTGGGTTAAGCTGAAGACCTCTATATTTTATTCAAATGGAAATTGAAATTTTCTCTACAAACCGTTACATATTTCGTTGTAAAATTATAATACTCTCTGCAAAGGTATTTGAAATGATGTTAGTCACAAGATATTAACAATAAATTCTTTTGGAGAGTATACTCGGATACTATTTGATACATATTTGAATACAAACATTTTGTAGCAATGCAAATTTGAATGTGTGTATGCAGTTCTCAAAGCTTCCACTGATGTCATCAACGTTAAGCGAAAGCTTATATTTTGCGTCTCTTTATGATTTTAATTCGCAACTATGTTGATTTGTATCAAATTTTAATGGCGTCATATGCCGGTTTTATAATATTTGTCAGACGTCTAGAAACAGACAGCACAACCCAACAGCAACAGTCATCTGATTGACCTTAATAATAACGTCATGAACATGGTCAGCAATCGTGGGAGCAGTATGAAAGTATTTAATGTCTATTGTAAACAATCGTTGTTACTATCAATTGTAAAGTTAATTTTATAGTTCGTATCAAGGTATTTCGAAACTATCGGTATTATCGAAATGCGGGTAAATGGTTATAAGTTATAGCGATAATTTTTATACTGATACCATCAATAGTAACGATAAATTCGAAATTTTATCAGAAGCTTACATTATTTTGATAATTATAATGTGTAATAGATATTGGGTTATCTTAATACAAACGATTTATTGTTATCAAAACAATACTGCTGAGTACACTTAGGTGCAGCAAGCTTTATTGAGAACAGATTCTTCAAGAAACGCTTCGGGCTTTTTTTTTGAACGAGCCCATTACATTATTAAAGCATACATTTAGGCTGCGCTATTAAATGTCTGTTTATAAAATATTTGCCGCTCTTCTATTGTTTGAAATATTTGTAATAATACATAAAAAAAACATAAAAATATGAACGGTATGAATTAGTAGAAAAAAATGGAGGACATTTGCAATAATATTCAAAGCATTTAGAAAATCGCCCCAAAATATAAATAGCGCCGAAAAAAGAAACAACTTATAATTTTGTAATATATAGTTAAAAAGTAATACAGGCGAAAACCTTTTTACAATTTTGTTCAATTATTTTGAATGTTTACTGTATATGTGTATGTATACATAATTATTAATGTGCGTATGTTGATGGACTTATATTTAAAAGAATTTACGGTTAATATTCTCTTCTCTTCTTATTTATATGCATATTCTAGTTTTTTCCATGTTTATGCAATGTGCTCAGTTCTATTTCGACTCGCGTCTCCTATGAAAATGCGAATGGATAAAAATTAATTATTAATGTGATAATGCTTAAAACAAATAAAATAACCAAGTTATGCAAACTATAGTGGTATTTAAAGCTCAAGGCTAGTTAAAACATTGAAATTAGTCGTTTATGAATTATATTAAGGGATAAATTGGTTAAAAATCCCATATATCGTGTTTTGTTTTCGTTTTATTATATTTAAATAAGCAGGGTTTGCTAAAAATAAACTAATCTTAAGGCATGCATGTGCTTATCTGAATTGCGAATAAAAATTTAAATAGACTTGCAATGCAATTAGATAATAATATTCTTAGTGCATACATATATAGACGACAAGCCCCCTTACTGTGTACTGCATTCATAGAATTCATTTAAATTCACATATAGACAAGGCAATTAAAGTGTAGAGTCAACAGTTTAAACAAGTTTATTGAATTTTATTGACTTTCCATTATTTTTTATTGTATTGTTTTTACTATTCCTAATATTAAATATATATGATCAATTAACCATGAATATATTTGCATATTCGCAAATGATCATAGTTTGCTTACTCATTCTTTAAAGTGGAACATTCAATTTGTTGATTATTTTATTACTATCATCAAAAGAATTGAAATTGAATTCCATATAAAAACTGTAAAAAACCTAGGCACGTAGATCGACGCTGCACAATTGAATTTATTTAGCGTTACTAGTCTATTGTTTTAACTAAATAAATTAACACGATCCAATTGAGTTTCCGCCATGGATTTGCACATTTCAGTATATCTAGATACGAGACTGCCTGTACCATGTGGATGACCGCGCTCAATTTACATTAATTTAGTTCTTTGTACTTATAAAACACTTAAACAACCCCACCAACCCCATTCGCTGCCTGAATCGTTCATAAATAGAGATTCCAGATGTTATTATGCTGATTCTCAATTGAGATTAACTTGCGGCATGGTTTATAAAGCGCCTGGGAATACTACTTCCATTGGAAGTCTAATACAACTGTCCTTCTATGCGTAACACATTTCGGGACAAAATTATAATACCCTTTTGCAAGGGTATAAAAAATAAAAACCCGAAAAATATTGCGCACTGTAGAAATTGGGTCTTCGTTCCCCATGTTATTTATAAGCAAGTTTACATTTGTATTTGTGCCTGACGAGCCCCTCAAAAATACACACACACACACGTGGTCACCTCTGCCCCAATGATTCATACATGCATGAGAACTTATATATGTACATATATGTATATACATATAAGTACTATTTTAGATGTATATAAAACCTGTTTATCGTAAATATTCCGCTACTACATTATATAAAAGGGCTAACGCTTGCTGGCATTTTCCGGAAATGATATTAAAATGTCAAAAAGTGATTTCTTGAATCGTGGGAACTTTTAATACAATTTATTCAATTGTTATGTACATATAATGGTATTTTTAAACTTTTGACTTGTTCAACACTTGACAAACTTGTTTTAAACTGAATTTATTATTATAAATCAAACGAAATATCACTAATTCACATTTAATTAGTTTTCTTCTCATCAAAGGTCAACACTGAAGGTTATTGGCTTTTCACTTTGGTATTTAAGCTGAATGAATTTATAAACGTGTTTTAAATTATTATTTACAAAAAAAGCTCGCAATTTTCACTTATTGTTGGAAAAAAAGCACGAGTTTTGGAACCGGTTCGCATTCAATAAGTATAAACAAACAAAAACCAGCAGCAACAGTTGGCAAGGGCACCTTGAAATCGAGCCAATCCAAATATGTACCACTATAAATACGTATACATAAATACATAAATACATATATATATGTATGTATATTTAGGTGTGTAAACAAATTGTCATAAGGCTAAACATTTTGTTTTGGCAGAACTAACTAAATGGAAGTTTATCGTCAACCTGACAAAATTCAAATGTTGCTGCAAATTGCATCAGCAGCAGTTGACGCAAAAAACAACGTCATTTGTTAATGATAGGGGTAGGGTAACAATACATCGAGGGGGTGTGCCGACCAGCCGGCGGGTTTCGTGTTAAGTCGGTCGCGTGTGTCGCGTCACGCAAGGGACTCTGCTCTTTGCTCTCTGCTCTCAGCTGGTATCTAGGTAGGTGCACCTGTTCTTTGCAGAGGGTATACACATTTTATTAAAGCATTGTTATCTTAAAATCAGAGCAGCTGCAAATATTATATATATATTAGTTTACAATAAGATATAATCAAATAATATTGGTATTGCCGCCTTGAGTATCGGTGTGGAAAGTACTTTAAAAATTCACTAATTTAGTGAGATTTATAAGATATTTCAATAACTTTCCCATATTTATACAAAATTTACTTCTCTAATTCTACTATTTCAGTGTGAAACTTTGTTGCAGGCGAGGTGCCATTGCTTCCTTCAAAAATGATATTTCTATTGATATAAATTCTCTTATTAATGTGAACAGGTATATTTAGGTCGAGCTGCTTGGTTAAAGTTATTGTTTGCCTTTTATCGAAACAAGAACCATTAACATTCGTTGCGCTCTTTCGCACTCTCTGTGTTTTTCTCTCTCTTTGTGTCTGCCGTTCGCCTGCCCGATAACAGCTGGCGTTGGCCCAACGCATGTACGCTTTGGATATATATGTGCTTATTTACTAACTATATATGTGTGTATAAATTTTGTTTGTAGTCGTTTGTACGCAAAAGCTGCCAAGACACGAGAGAGCGGCAAAAAACAACTATTTATTTACATGGGAAAGACTTGGCGATCGCCGTTACAGTCTGTTTTGCAGCGTTTCGTCCGCAGGTCGCACGCGCTGCTGCATTCGCAACTAAAGCTAAAATAAATTTTTTGTGTTTTTCGTGATAAAACAGAAAGCAACACGCGAATTAGTATAAAAATAAAAAGGTTTCCCAGAAATAAAATAAATCACATCTCGCTAGTGCGTGGGCGATTAAAAAAACTAAACTAATACGAACTCAACATATTCTGGCTGACGAAAAAAGCCGCGTGGCGTTGAGTGTATAAAAAATTTCATAACTCCTATTTGTAAATTAAAAAACAAAATGAACAACAACGGGTAAGTTTTGATTTTCTCAATATGTTGCAAATTTACATTTGCAAGTTGCATAATTGTAGTATGAAAATAAAAGAAAAATACAGAAACTAAAAACAAAAACACAAATCCGTCTGTTAGGAGATGCTTTCACTTTTTTCAACCCCCAAAAAGCTTTACAAAAGTGCCCATGAAATGTATGTAGACAAAAATACATACATACATATGTACAAACTATGTGTAAATGGCAATTTTGCGTACAACTTATAAATACGCGATGTTTTTATCTCTCTTTTTTGCACGGGGTTTTCTTTTTTTTTGTTATCTCGTGGCCAACTTTTTGTCAACTCTGTTTTGGCATCTCACGCATTTTCCAACGTCACCACAATAAATCAGTTTTTTCATTTGCTTTTTACCTCGTTTTTATCTGAATTCTTCTTTGCGTACACAAGTGTCAGGAATCTGTAAACAACCTGACGAGACGGTTTCTAGGTTCTTTATATTATAATTGTTATCTATACGCTTTTGAATTCTTAATTTTAATTGTGATATTGACGAATTTATAATTATTTTACGATATGTTGAATCGCAGCCAACTTAACTCTATTCTATGAATGTTTTTTTTTTTTTAAGTGTGTCATCTCTTTGCAGTTTGAATTGTAATTTATCCACCATAGGGGATTTTATTTATTTAAATAACTGAAGAGCATTTATACTTATAATATAAATTTAAATTACACTGCAAAACTTTTGGAAAATTTGTTTGAATCCCGAATTTTTTAGAGAATATAAAATCGCTTGATTCTCAAAAATATTAAAAAAAAAAATGGCAGGCTGATAATATGTGCATAATAATACCCAGGTGGCAACACTGTCACTTACAATCTTTTAGCTATTTAAGATATATTAAATAATTCAGTCAAAAATTAATTTTAAACGGTAGCAATATTGTAAAAATAAAAAAAAAATAGTCCTAAATCAAATTTTTCAATCGTGACCAAAAACAATAAGTGTTATTTATTTATTAGCTGCAATAAATATTTACAATATAACTGCATAATAAACGTTTACAAATTATTATGCAGCTTAACACGTACATATGTACATACTTATATATTTATATATATATATATATATATACACGTGTATTCCATAGTTTCTTAATAATGACCTTGAGCAGCTTATTTTTTTAGTTGTTTTAGCTTTTCAATTGCATTGGACAGCGTAACCTTTGGAACAAGTAACTAACAAGATAGCTTATAATCAACAGGTGATATAGATTTATTTTATTTTCGTTTTCGTATACCTTCTTCAAAATGTACAAAAAGTTGAACATAAAGTTCTGCAATCGTTATCTGAAAATTAATTTCTTATCTATGGTGCTTCACATTTCTTCTTCTTCACTAAATTCAAACGAAATTTCCTAAAAAATATTATTCGAATTTTGGGTTCTAATAACTCACAAATAAGAATTATGAGTTTAAAATGAGTTTAAAAAAAAATCAAAGCTGAAAAAAATTATCTAAATGAATTGGTAAATTTGAAAATAACCTAATTCAGAATGCAGTATTCTGGAAACATGAATAACTTTTATTTTTAATTGTTATTATGAAATATAATTTTAACTCTTATTTCACTTTTGTTCAAAAATAAAGGTAATTTTTCATACTTTAAGGATCATTTATATTGGTATTTTAAGGACATGTTATATCATATATTATATGTATATCATATGAAAAGTATTGAGCCACAGATCGTGAAAGCTTTTTTTTAGATTTTTTTAATACAGCAGCTAATTCCAAAAATATTAACATTCATTTTTTACTTTTAATTTTATAATAAAAACTTAAAAAAAATTTTTTTTTTGTTTTTTTCTTAAAATAAGAGTTATTTTTCAGTCTTTCTTAATGATTGTAAAATCGTTCATTGATTCTTAAAAGTAAATATAGACTTATTTAAATTATTTCAATTCAATTCCCTGAACTTATAATCTAATTTAAAATATTTTAGGACAACTTATTTTATTAACTTTTAAAGAGGGAGTGTTTGGAATTTTTTACCTAAATTTTTGAAAAATTATTATTATATTTTATTAAGAAGAAGGTTAACAAATAAATTCTTAACCTACTATAATTAAAGAGCGCTAACTACTGGGCTTTCAGCTCATTTGAAAAATCAAAACTGTAGCTTTTGTTCCATTACCTCAAAAATGGAACCAGAAAAAATGTTTGTAATTTTTTTTTTTTTTTTAAATTACTGTCAGATTTTACATATAAATTAGTTCTTAATTATTCGAGATACAAAAATATTTTAAAATTGATTGTATATTTGTTAATGTTTAAGTTGACAAGATTTGTTAAAACCAAATGTCAAGTATGTTATTAATCTATATAAATTGGAAACTAAATATGACATTCTCTCACGACAAACACATTAATGTAGTCCAATTATATATCATCTATATAATATATTTTTTAAACGTTCGTGCCAATGAACTTTGAAGACACTTTTTTTTGTTATTGGCAACAATTTACCAAGCCAATAAAAATTTGTTGTTTTTTCTTATATTGGGAGATTCTTAAATTAGTTTAATGTAAGGAAAGCTGTTCAACAGGTGTGGTTTCTTAGCAAGTTTGTTTAACAGCTGTTGATTTTTCGGTTTTTGATTTTTATTTAATTATTTATTTTTTGGTTAACGTTGGGAATTTGTTGACATTTTCTTCGAATTTCTGTCTAAATAACAATGCGCTGTGATTAAAATAAAGCTTTTTAATCAATTAGCAACAGGCAAGTTAATTTTTTTGAATGCCAAGGCTTGCATTTAATATACAGCATTGAAAAATTTATTTAAAATAAAATGTGCTAAATGTTTAAACAAAAAACTTTTACTATGTACAAGGTCGAGTAAAAATAAACAGTCTATTGCGTTTTGTGTTATCAGTTTATGAGTCATTTAATAGTGCAAAATTGTTATCAAAATACTTGTTGCCCCTATTTTATACCGGCAAAACGTGCCCCTTTTTTGTACTTATATATAAATATATATAAATATATCTTATCTAAGCCTAATAATACTTTGCATGCTACTAAACTTTTTTTTATAGATATAATATGATAATATATATATGAAATTATATTATTTTATACACCAAAATTTGATAATCTATGTATATATTTAGATTGCTTCTAGGAACGATATTGCTCTATATTAAAATGCATAATTATCTGGAAAGAAAAACTTTTTCTTGTTAAAGGAGAGAATCACCATACAGGAAATGTAATACAACTATTTCTTTTTACACAATCTTTTAAAGTGCACAATAAACATTTTTTACTTGTAATTTTAAATACAAAATGGCATAATTAACAACTATTTTTCTTACAGTAAAAGTGTTTCCCAATTTATATTTAAATTTCTATTTCAACTGCGTAAGATTCCCAAGGCCTCAATTTACAGTAATATTGTTACCAATTTTTCTAATAATAAACTGACGTAATAAAAATATTTCTTAAAAATAATGAAAATTACTTATTCAAAATTAACAGCAAAATATCAAATTAATTTGCGACATATTAAAATATTTCTTAGTCTATTTTACAGCATAGCATAAAGTACAAAAAAATACATTGCCTACTTTTGGGCAGCTCATGAAATATATCGCTAGTGCCAAGCAAAAGCTGACTGCTATAAATTATTTAAGTTCCGTTGAGCTTTTAAATTAACTTTAAACTTTATTGCACTTTGCTTTTCAAAATAAAGAATATTTAAATATGTAATTACAATAATTACTTGCATAACAATTGTCTATTGTGATTAGCCATCAAATAAGTTGATTTATAGCTGCAACAAATTTTAAGATGTATTTAAATACAGCTTGTACGTGCGCATCAATGATTATTATCAAATGATTATCTCACATCATGCACAGACAATAAGCGATCTTTTCGATATTCTCACAAATCACATACCTGTAAAGCATCTTTAGCAAACTAAATTAATTTTGTATAATTAATGCGTTCATTTAGCGCCAAAAGCCACTTATGTATACACACTTGTCAATTATTCAGACATTTCAAACCAATTTAAATGATGATTTATTTCCATTTGTGCCAATGTAGTCACAAAACCCAGCTATAGCACTTAATCGAGTGCTATGCAAATTATAAAATACGTGGAAATAAAAAGATACGATTTAACTTGAACTTAGAGATACATGCAACCGGGCAGGTGTGCCCTGAAACGGTAGTCACGAACTAAGTAACTGTTGCTTCAACTTGGAGGATTTTCCAGAGTTCTAACTTGACGTTGCACCACCCCTCTCTCTCTCTCTCTTTCTGTATTTGTTTAAACCAAGCTGCCTTCCGATTGGTTAATACCAGGGCGGTGTGTCCGCTGCGTATACTTAATACGTATTTTATACTATAGTGTATAAATATGTATTTAAATACAAATGCATTTAATGCCAACAGGTTCTATACATTTGTAAAAACTAAAATACTGTTCAAGCAATCAGCTGTCTGATTGTTGTATATTTATTTATAACACTAGACAACAAAATAAAGCATTAAACTAACACCAAAATTAGATTTTCAATTTTTGAACATGCTTATCTATAATTTGCAATTGAAATTTAAATATTTTGTTTAAGTAAAATTTTCAATTAAATAATTTATTGTAGAATGATTTTTTAGAGTTGATATAGCTTGCGATATTTTTATTTAGTTAACGAAAAAAATTATCACATGTAACTTTAACTAAAACTAATTAGAAATATTTTATAAAAAATTGAGGTTTCCCTAAAAATATTATTTAAGTAAAAATTTTCCTAAAATGAATACAAATCGCTTTAATTTTTTCTTGTGAACATACTTTGAGATATATATGTAGATTAAAAAGTTGTTTATCACATTTTTTTTTATTAACAAGTATTAATTTCATTTATTTAAATAGGTAGAAACTTCATTTATTTAAAAATATGTATTAGCCTTTTTACACCAAGCAACATTCAGCATTTTTGACAAATGCTGATAAATACTGTGTAAAGGCGATTTATAATAAATGCAGCATTTTGAACAAAGTTGCATTCACAATATTATCGATAGTTACAAATTTCAAGTCAGTTTTTGAACGCAGTTTGGGCAGTGCGATCAAGTATGATTTGAAATTCTTCCATCATATTTGACTCCTTCTCTTCTTGTAATAATGTAAAAATAAAATTGCGTTTAAATTTTTTAATAAAGTTCATTATTATTAGCATTTTATTATACGTTTTAGTTTATATTGCTTAAATGTCAAATTCACTCAGCTATCTATGCATTTGTTCAAATACACACATATTTCAAATCAAAATAAAAAACAGCTGATCAAATGCTTAAATGTATAGTGTAAACAGATTAAAAAGTTGCCAAATACAATTAGTAGTATATAAAGGCTATAAATATACATAAATAGTTTTTTAAAATTGAAATTAAATTAAAAATTAAATAAACAAAAATATATTTTTTATTTATTAAAAAAACCTATATTTATAATACAAAAAGTAGTGTGCTTAAAATATGTTGTTGCGCAGTGTAATAACACGCTCTCATCTGATTTTTAATGTTAATTTATCAAATTCGAGTTCATTGCTTGTAAAATCAATTTTTCAATTCTAAATAAAGTGCTTTAGTCGGGTGTTACAAAAAGCATAAATCCTATCAAATAACAACTTAAAAATAAAAAATTCACAACAAAATTTAATTGACAATATTAAAATAATCTGCTTTGCATATAAGACTCATTTTTCACTATCAGTAAGCATTTGTCTTATCAAAAAATAAAACTAAAAAATAAACAAACTGCTTGAACTAAAAAGCAACTCATATAATAGACAACAGTCTGAACTAGTTCAATCAATTGTTTGCTCGAAAATAAAATGCTTTTGGCCAAGACATTGCTTCAATTGTCACATTTAAGACAAGTATTTAAGCCAATTGTTCAAATTTCAGTGCGAATAAATTTCAAGAGCTGCAGATACAGGTTAGTTTTTTTTGATATGGATATATAGAGCAATTCGATTCAATTATCTAATCGCTGTCAATGCAATAAAACCAGGCCGTGAATCAGGTGCTTGCACTGGCAAAAAAGATAAGAAATAATAATAATAATATACTAAAACTGATTCCAACTGATAATATATATACTTTTGAGAGCTGGGCATCCGGCAATAAAATGTCAGCTGACCTTGAGTAGGAATCTTAAATTTAACACAATTTATGTATGTTTTTCGGTCTATTCAGATTTCAATTCAATTTTTGTTTGTTTGTTTTTCAGTTACCTCGCCTTTAATTAATCTTAGCTTTAAATCAAATACATGCCAATTTATTGCCTAGCGATAATGTCGTTCCAGTTCAACGTCAATGAACATATATTCAATATCTACGTTTAGTTGATCTTATTAGCCCATAAATACTACGACTTTATGTCCCATTTAAATTGTAATCAAATTTAGAGATGAATACGTTTTTTCTTATTTCTTTCTATCGTGACACGATTTAAAATTAAAAAAGAAAATTTTATAAATTAATTATTATTTATTTTTGGTATTTTATTTAAGAATACTAGCTATTATTTCCCATAATTTCCCATTTTATTAATGACAATAATACACAGATTTCTTTTTACTTACTTAAGCAATCAACAAAAATATTAAGTTAATATATAGATTTATTACTTTCTATTTAAATAGATTTTTTTCTATTAAATCCTAGACAGAACAGGAAAATTAACTAGGTTTTTTCTTACTGTTTTCTATTTCTTCTTTATACAAAGTGATAAATATTTAAAATGTAAAAAAAAAATTTAAAAGAAAATAATAACAAAATACATTAAATACTATTTAAATTGCTATATTTATGTATTTTCTATCTGCTTCAACAAAACAGTTGTATTTAATTAAAATATAAAAGAAGATTAAAAAAAAAATACTGGAATGAATATTTAAATTTATGTATTTATAAATTTTCTTTTAGCTTCAGCAAAATAGTTGTATTTAATTTACCAACAAATTTATTATATATTTTTGCTTCTATTTTCTAATTTAAAAAAAAAGAATGAAAAGTAGAATAAACTTTAAAATATATAAATAATAAAATATAAATTCAGTTTTTTTTACGCCGAATTTGTCTTCAATTACTTATTTCACAATATTTGAATATTAAATACTTTTGTGGGAGATTTTTAAATTTATTTAAATTGAATTTTAAATTGAATTTTAAACTTATTTTGACTTTATAATCGATGCTACTTAAACTTATTATTATAAATCTAAAATGAAACTATATCGTGAGCAATTTATTACATTCTAAAAGTATAAAAAAAATTAAACAAAAATTTCAATAATTTGCTTTCAATTAAACAGACTTAATTTTATTGTTCTTTTTTTGTTAAGTTGTTTTTGTTATTATTGTTTGTTAAGTTGAATTTAAGCTGTTGAAAAATAACAGTAAAATTAAATGATAAAATCAAAAAAAAAAGCTTTCAATAAACAAAAAAAAAAACGCATCTCTTTATAGTATTATTTACACAAATGTTTTATATAGAGGACTAAAATCTAGTTTTATTGGCTATAAAAAATTATCAAAAAATATGGCACATAAGTTACAGCTGTATAAAAATCATATACTATATAATGCTTACAATGTATTTGATAAATTTTGACAGTTACAAAGAAAAAAAGATTTTCTAAATAGATTTCCAATTGCCATTAAGGGTTGTGGGGTCACAAAATACTGTTCCGGAACTCCGGGAACTCGTTAATATTGTAAAAATCTTATTTAAATTAAAGTTCTCAATGCCTCAGTTAAAGCAGTATGACTTCTGGCTTCAAACGGGCAACAACGACGCGAGAGAAACGGCAAATCGAGATTCTTGATTAGAAGAATAATCCAAAAAGCCAACAAAAGTAATCACAAAAGGCAACAAAAAAACGCGTCAGTGGGAACATTTTAGAAACTCTGTATAATATAATAATAACTAATCAGATATATATTGAAATTTCGTATACAAGTGAAATAATGCAAATACAATTTGTTTAAACAATAAAGCAGCAGCTAACCGCAAAAATATATAAAAAAAAACAGACAGAAAATACTTATGTACTCGTATATCTCATAAAAAAAACACTCACATTTTTAATTTAATAATTGCAATTAACATAAAGCTCGCTGTAACCGCAGAACCAAACAAAAACCCGACAGAAAAATAAGCTAAACAATTAAATTGGCTTGGAAAAAGCCAAGTTTTATTGTTGGCTGTTGTTTAAAACATTTTTTTTAACTGTTTTTTTTTTTAAATCGAACAATTTGCCGATTTCCCTGTCTAATGCGGTCTCCTAACTCATAATCTCGTGTCAAGAAATTAGAAATATAATATTTGTGTTAAAAAATACATATATTTGATATATTTATTTATTTATTTATTTATGCATATACAGTATAAATATTTATCAACACTAGTAGGCAAAAGTATACAGACAAACGTTATTATTATCGTTAATTATTTAGGAATATTTTTTTTTTGTTACTGGTTTTTAATATTTATTGCTTCAAATTATCATAAATTCCAGTACTAAAATTAGAATTATTAAAAGAAAACCTCATTCTTCAATTGATTTTTAAATTAGATTTAATTTGATGATTTTAAATTATATTAAAGATTACATTAATTACACAGAAGCTTTATAAGGTTTATATAATTTCTGATCAAAGTTAGAATTGAGTATTGAGGGAAAATAAGGATACATGTTTTATTTTAATAGTTTCTAGTTTTTTCTATTGGTTTTCCTATTATATATAATTTCTGATCAAAGTGAGAAAGAAATATTCAGTAAAATATAAGATACATATTTTATTTTAACAGTTTCTGAAAAATTGTTTTTTCTATTATATAAATATGGTTTTATTTTCTAAAATTAAATTCAGTTGACTAATTTGTATTTTCCGCAACTTATCTAGTTTTTTTTAAATATCCCTTAGTTCTCGATTGCATTTTATTTTGTAAATTTGACCAGCTTAATTTATATTATATTTAATTTATTTATTTGTTTATATGTAGAATAATATTTATAAATTTTTTTCAAGTTTTCGGAGTACCCTGCGCAGATTAAAATTATTTTAAAAAATTTTTACTCATTTTTGACTGAGTACAGCCTGTACTATAGTTAGATAAACTCTTCTATAACTCTTTTATTTAATAAAATATTTAGATTTTCCTTATGCCAACCACTGTATTTATGTATACAGCTGTTAGTAACAGTATTTATATACAAAACAATTAACTATGTCTATACATAAATGTGCATAAAGTGTGGCGAACACGTTTTTTTTTATTGTTGAAATATTTCGATTTTTATAGAGGTTTATTAATCTTGTAAACCGTTTGGTATATATACAATAATATTTAATAATTGCTTTCAAGTCAGGGACATTGTAAACGTTTAATCAAACTAACTAAGTTAATCACTTATCAGTTGTTTTTTTGCCCTAAGTGGTAATTAATGTGGTAAATTTAAAGATTGTCTTGAGTATTGCAAACACTTATTGAATTTTTAAGTGCTACCCTTTGCAGAAATTAATTTTTTAATTTAATAATGGGCACGTGACAGTATTTAAGTACTTTGATTTCAATGAAAGTTAATATTGTTTAGTGAATTTATTTATTTAGCACTTTGGCAACAGTTAAGGTCCAAGGGATTATGTCAAGTTGAAATACTGAAGTTCTTGATTGAGAGAATCAATCAAAGATTAATTTCAATGTCAAGTAGAGGATTTTTGTATTTTATGATGGCAACAATACTCTTTTTGATAAACTCTTATCAAAAGGGTATTGAATTACCGCAAAATATCAGACAAGGTCTTTTCCAATGTCAAAGAAGTGACCTTCTAATCTTTTTTTTTTCCTTTTGATCAACAAATATTTATATTGTTTGTGTAATTGTTCTAAACTCTGGGCAATTAGTTGGATCTAAAGTTCACGACAAAACTGTGGTACTTGGCATTTTAATGATTTGGCCAAAACAAAGAAAAAACGGTAACTGATTTAACCTTAAGTTGACTTTAAATTCCGCTTATTTTGGCACACAAGTTAACTTTGAATAAAAATAAAAACCAGTTAATTTTAATGATCAACAAACCATGCAAATTATTTGCAACAATATAGGAAAACGATGTGATTAATACTGAATGAAGTATATATTTGATACTTTAATCAAAATCAATCAAAAAGCAAGTTCAAACTTATTTTTGATCACAAAAAAAATACTGTTTTTAAAGTATTTGAACTGCAAATATAATAAAAATAATAATAATAATAATAATAAATAACAAATAAATAAAAATCATAACTAAAAATAATAATAATGTTGCCACAACTACTTCCTTACAAATTTATCATCATGATGACACTGCAAGGGTCAAGTTTTTTAGGACAATTAATCTGCAGTTGAATTAGATTATATTATAGATTTTTTTTATATCGATAAATATTTTTTTAAATCATGTGTAAATATTTAAAATAATTATAACTATTTACATTTTTATCAGTTTTTTATTGGGCAAAATCTATTTCGATTTTTTTATTGAGTGCATTGAACTTTGTACTTTAATTCTGAATATTTTAACTGAATTTCTGAAAATTTATTAGATTGACAATTGTAATATATATACAATTAACTGTATAAAACATTGACTTAATGTAGAATATATTCAATAATGTATTCAATAATTAAATTTACTTACACAAAATAATATGCTTTATAAGTTACCAAAAAAAAAATTGTTGAGCTAAACAATTTAATATTTATAGGAACTACATTTTATATGAAAATAATTTTGCTCACAAAAATTTGCAACAGTTTTTTAACCATTTGGAATGATAATTAAGTCATTTGGTTATTAAAATACTATTATTAAAAATACTATTATAAATGTTGTCCTTGAAAATGTTTAATCTTGAGCACGATTTTTTCGCATTGTTAACATAGGCTACAATTAATTAAAATACGCTAGTTGGACCATATTTGAAACGGGTTTTTGAACAAACATTTTTGTGAATAGTTAAGATTTTTGTGAATTGGCCAGTTGCCTTACCAATATTTAAATATGGTTTAAAGACGTCACAGTGGTCAAATAAATCTAAATGAGCATTTAGCACTACCAATGATGATGATAATTGGATTAAATGAAATTAAATTTAATTTAATACTAATTCACACGATTAAATATATATTAATGTATTATTAATTATATATATTAATGTTTCGAAATTGAAAGCGTTCAAAAGAAGGTATTTTTTTTGCCTAGAAAATGTAAATAAAAATGAAAAATTTTTCTTTAAAACTAAACCTTAAAATTTCGTTGATAGTTCATGGATAGAGTATGGAAGAACCTGGATATAGTATAAGAGAAAATGTTCAATCTCTAACTATTCCAGGTTATAAGTTAAATACAGTTTTTTATAAAGACATTTTAGTATTTTTTTATTTTGGATATGAGTTTTTGACCTCGAGCCGACTAAACTCATCTTCTAACAAACTAAAGTCATCAAAAAATCATAAAATTATTTATTTTTTATTTTTATTTAAGTGATTTTTAAATTGTAATAATATAAACTGGAATATTTTATATAAATATATCTGCCTAATTTTTCTTTCTATTATAATAAAAACTGTTCATTCGTGTCCCAAATGAAAAACATTCCCTACAAACGTGATTCTAACTCGTAGCTGACAAAAATTTATCCTAAAGCCGTAAATCGACACATTTAGCTAACTTGTAACAATTGTACAAGTCGAGAAAAAATTTAAAAAAATATAGAATAATAGCCAGAGAGTCTAAAAATTTAAACTGATAAATTTACTACTTTTTATATGATTTAAACGGAACGCAAAACCGGAATTAATTGCTTATATTAATAGCAGTTGTTTTTGTTATTTTTGGCCGGAATCGGAAACAATATTCCAAAAATTATGTATGGTATTTACAAATACTAGCACACATAGTATTACCTATGTACTTATATAAGTGATAACTACTTATTTATTTGAAAATGCCTAACACGTACCAACTGGCGTATCTATTTGTCATCACCACCGCCGCCTTAATTATTGAAAAGTCCATTACACCCGTTTAAATATTTGTTCAGCCAGCTTGTACTATTCAACAACTCTTAACAATAAAAACGACCTTAGTATATTTTTTTTTTTTGAAATTTATGAAATTGTCATACAAATTGTATGAGTGTGTCTCAAGTTTAAGTTTCATGTCAAGGGAGTTTTTCATATAAGGGAATCAGATCGTATAACCCCAGACTTGGTTGGTGTCTTGAAAGTCTAATTTTGGCAGCTAAAATCGCATTTAGCTTAAGAACTTAGTATAAACAATTAGATTTCTTCCTTATGCCGAATACTTTTCATTCCGAATCGTTTTTTGATTTTGTGTTCCTGTTTTCGTAATTTTTCTTCGATTCAGAATTTATTTGCAAATAGTTTTCATTAAGATTTCTTCCTATTTTCGAATACTTTTCATTCCGAATCGTTTTGTGTTTCTGTTTTCGCAATTTTTCTTCGAATTAAAATTTATTTGCAACTAGTTTCCATTAAGATTTCTTCCAATTTTCGAATACTTTTCATTCCGAATCTTTTTGTGTTCCTGTTTTCGCAATTATTCTTCGATTCAGAATTTATTTGCAAATAGTTTTCATTAAGTGAATAACAAACAAAACTATTTAAATAAAATTTAAATTATTTTCCAAGCATTAAAATACCTGATAATTCAAATTCTGAATGTTTCGATTGGCATATAAACTCGGAACAGTCCTGATTTGAAGTAGAAAAATCTATATTTAATGTTATTGATTTAAAAAATAAATTGAAAATTCCGTGAACTGATTTTGAATTAATTTAGATGAACTTTAATCAAATCATTCTCTTTTCTTTTAAATTTAAAATATATATTGAAGAAGCATTGACAATATCAAAAATATCACTTGTCACAGTTTTCACTTTTCGTTGTGCAAAAAGTCAGTGACATCTGTTGATCATATAAATTATATCTGTTCTGATTCATACTTATATATGTATATATAAAAAGTATTAAGTAGACATTAATTAGACAAATAATTAGGTATTAAAAAGTCAAAGCATGTTCTAAGTATTTAACCTTTTGAATGTTGCAATGTTTTGTTAATAATATCACGATTTGCAATTGAGCAAATTGTGACGTATTTTTTGGAATAGTTTAAACCTTTAATTAAACGATTGATTCCAATGGAATTTCAACTTATTGTCGTCACTGATTTTAGAGACAATAATTCTAATTTTCACACAGTTGCAATTAAATTGCACAACTGTTCCGTTTTTTTCTTTGGGGGGTCAATTTACAATACAACAAAAGTTGATTTTGTTTTCTAGAAATTATATAGACATAGAACAATAACACAGATACACAGATACACAGATACTACTGCCACAGTATGGTTATATCATCGTTTTGAGACTTGGATACTAATAGTATTTGGGTTTTGCATGTATTTGGCATTTTCTAAGCTCAAACAATACATCATTTGACTGTTTAGCTAAAATGTGCATAATATATTGTATAATATACCTATACATACATACAATGTTTGTTTGATCATATACTAAGTATATTTTTTAAGTGAATATTAACTAAATGCAATAAATCACTTGAGACATGCTACATGCGACATCTCGACATGCGACACTTTTGCAATTTGAATTTCCCGGTCAATGATCAGGTTATCCAAAAAAAAAAAGAAAATAAAATTAGCATTTTTGAGTTCTTTTATAAGAATCTACAGTTCTTAAAACGTCGCAATTTGCCATACAGTGACCATATCTTTGATTGCAAAAAATATCTTTGTTAGGGCAATTTTCTATACATGATTCTTATGACGTTGTTAGTTTTATTTTTGGGCTCACCGACTAATCCGTAAATCAGTTCAATTAAGACTTGTTATAGTCGTATACAACTATATAATAAAAAAAGAAATATTTTTATATATAACATTGCGACGCAATTTCAAATTGAAATTGATTTGCCATCCTACAAAATTGTGCGGTATTTTGCCAGCAAAAGTGTTTATAAACAAATATATATTAATAATGCGAATTTAACAGATATATATACATCTGGTAGATATACATTTGTGTGTGTCTTAACGTATTTTCCCATTTGCATGGGCTTTTATTAATACTGAGATAAAAATAACCCGATCTCTAAAGGTATTCTACATATCTGTATTTTTATTATTGCAGTTAAATAGCTAGCTAGTCCAAATTCCCTTAGTTTGCTAAGGTTTTTCCCCTGATTTCTGACATCTAGTTAAAACTAATCGTAAATAGAACACAGTGAATTATTTGAGTATCTTTTTTTTAGACTTGAGTTTAATTTATAGACTTGAGTTAATTTACATTTAGAGTATGCCTAAATTTCCAAATTGTTGAAACTTCTATGCCCCCTTATCATGCAAAAGACCTCTATAAGTCGTCATATTAAGTATACCATGCACCTACATAAATCTACTTGTTGTTATATATACTATATATATATTTGGAACTGTTTGTGGTTTTGCATTTACAGTAAATACTTGAAAAAATAAGAC
Organism: Hirtodrosophila alboralis; assembly: GCA_035043045.1. Lineage (NCBI taxonomy): Eukaryota > Metazoa > Arthropoda > Insecta > Diptera > Drosophilidae > Hirtodrosophila > Hirtodrosophila alboralis. Next base: position 221,678 of record JAWNNH010000255.1, read on the forward strand.
TTTACATATATATACTCGATTAGGCGAAGTCTCGAAGTGGGGCTGATAGTAGAGGTTCTGGTTTTTTAAAAATATCAAAAGCGGGTCTTTATATTATGCGGGAACAGAATCAATGAACTGTATTTCTGACTATATATTAATATAGGCATAAAACAACAATTTATATTATTTTTTATAAAATTTTTACAGTATTTAAATCATTTTAAATTAAATTCAAAATTCTCTTAAATGTGACTTAGATTTATATTTCAGTTTACTATAAGATCTATTAAAATTTTTTGATCAAAAATAAAAAAATTAATCTTTTAGTTTTATAATGATATTAAATTGCTTTCTGTGTAGATAAAATTTGATATTTGGTAGTTATGGTTATTAGAAAAGTATATTAAAAGGTTTAAACAATTTTAGACAAAATCAAAGTAAAAATCGGTTAAAATTCACTTAAAATTTTATAATTGTATCAAAACTGATTTAATATCAATAGTTAACTATTATTTTTGTAAGAGAAAACTTCAGTAAACAATGTAGGAAAAAGTAGTTACAATATATGGATATCTTTATAATATATATAGATGAGTTTATCAATTTTATAGGTTAGATAGTTTTATCAGTTGTTGAAACGCCCATAATACTATAATACTATAGATGGAATTGCGCATAATTATTTTAAGTTCTTTCTAAATGATCAACAAGTGAATTTTCAAGCAGTATTATAAAAAAAACGGTATTTAATCTATTTATTGGTTCCTATATATCAATAAAATGATAACTTAGCTATAGTTTATTAAGGTTCTTATAGTCTAAACTATAATAAAACGATCGAAATGTTGGGATTAGTTAAATAAGTTCCATTAGGTTCATTTTATAATAATTAATTAGATATTAATAAAATATTTATTCCATCATGAAATTATTCTTTAATTTTTTTATTTTGCAATTTATATAACATTTTTGGCTTCAATGGGATTTACTTCAATACTTTGACAATTGATAAATCGGACAAAATTAATGATAAGTAACATTATTATAAATAATGTGCTTTTAAGTGGGGCTCCATTAATCTGCTTGGTTAACGGCTGCTGACCTGGAATTATCGTATTTGCTTGCGTTAATTTTCTTCTTTTTCTTAAACTTTGATTTGTAATGGGTAATTTTCCTACCACGGTTAGTTTCTTCAAAATGTGTGTCATCTATTTGTTTTATTTCACCTGTTATTTTAAAAGCATTAGTTGCTTTTGATTTCACAAGAGGGGCCTGCCTGTATTTGGTATCTACCTCATAACTTGTGCGTTTATCGTTTAATTTGTTAATTTTATTGGTTTTTATTAATTGCATGTCATATGCGGGTGTACCTGCATATAGAAATATGTCGGCTGGTATTCTACCTGTTGTACTATGTTTTAGTTTATGATTATAGACATAAAGTATTGTCTCGTATTTGGTTATTTTATTTTCCATGTTTGAATCGCTGTTGATTACTCTAGCTTTTTCATTTATGGACTTGTGAAGTCTCTCTACATCAGAAACTCCGTTTTTACTTGTTGTTATGCTTATTTTTACACCTTCTGATTCAAGCCAAGTTTGTAGGCCAATGCTCATGAAAGCTGAATCTTTATCGGCTTTTATTTCCAATGGTTTTCCTATATCATTGAAAATCCTAATTATTGCTCTTTTTGTTTCTAGCCAATCTCTGCTATTAACTTCTATTAATGTAGCATACTTGGAATAAAGGTCTATACAAGATAGAAATTGTTTATTTTCAATTATATAAAAATCCATAACATATTTATCTCTTATGTTATAAGTTTCTGGTGTTATTTCAAATTGTAATTTAGTGTTACGATGCTCGGTTTTAGCTACATTGCATACAGTACATTCGTTCAGAATATTTTGGATTAACCGTTGGTAATTCGGATAATAATATTTTTGTTATCGAAACTAAGTCGATAGTTTTATCGATACCTGGATGTAAGAGTTCAATATGATTTTTTAAAACCTTTTCTTTAAAATCTGCATATGTTTGAATATCTTCTAGTTTTATGCTGGATTTCATGACTTTTGTTTGTTGATCGGAACTTAGTATTTCTAAATATACTTGTTGAAACGTGGAGAAATCCGCTTCGTTATGGAAATATACTACACTCTTTTGCGTAGAGAAATATTCTAGTATTAATTGTTTAGCATATTCATTTGTTAATTGTTTATAAGTGATTTTAATAATCTTTTTATGGAAATAACTGGTCACATCAGTTTTATTTTCATTACCTTTCAGAAATTCTATTTGTCTGTTATAGTAATTGATGGGCCTTTCCGTGATTTGGATATACCTTAAATTATCTTCTTGAGCACTGTGACAAGTGGCTGCAAGGCTGCTTGAGTTTTCTCCCAAGAAATTTTCATTTATTTTAACCCTGGATAATGCGTCAGCAACGCTATTTTCTTTGCCGGGCAAATATTTAATATGGTAATCATATTTAATATGGTAATCAAATTCATTTAACTTGATTTTCCATCTTTGAAGTTTCATATTTGGTTCTTTTATATTATCGAGCCAAACTAAAGGACGATGATCGCTAAGGATCTCAAATTTTCTACCGAAAAGATAGGACCTGAAATATTTTGTGGCCCAGACAATAGCTAAGAGTTCCTTTTCTATTGCCGAATAATTAATCTCATGTTCATTGAGAGTTCTGCTGGCATAACAGATTGGTTTGTGACCTTGAGATAATACCGCACCTATAGCAATATTACTCGCGTCTGTGGTTAATGAGAATTGTTTCTCGAAGTTGGGATATACTAATATTGGGTCTGACATTATTAGCATTTTTAATTTTTCGAAAGCTAATACATATTCATCATTATTAGCCTGAATTACTGCACCCTTTTTAAGTTTGAGTGTCATAGGTTTTGCTATTTTAGCGAAGTTTGGTATGAACTTTCTATAAAATCCACACATTCCAAGAAATGATTTAATTATCTGAATCTTTCGTTGATTTATTAAATGTTTTTATAAAAAAATTAAAAACCAAATAATTTCTATTGTATATCGTAAATAAATAAACCCTATCGGTACTATAGTCACTATATATATATATATCATTTATAGTATATATATTACAATATAGTGTATAGTCACTTTTTTGGATATACCTTATTAGGCAGGATGATATATCAATAGCTATTAGGGATCAAAACTTAATTCAAAATAAAAGATAACAGCAAATGCAATTAATTAACATAAATTAAACGAATGCAATAGATTGTCTGGCAAATCAAAACAAACAAAAACAACAATATAGATAACTGTAGCACAACAAATACAGGCAGCTAACGGATAAATTAAAATACCGTATAGTATTACTTCGGCTGCGGCTCAGCCACAATGGCTGCTTTAGTTGATTTAAAAATAGAACAACGCTCGTTCCACGCCCACCCCACTCGTGCTCGTGCTTGGTGCTCTCGTGTACGCGTGTTTGCTGTCGTGTGCCGATCTGATTACCCGATCTTGTTCGGCAATAACGTTGTCGCTTCGTCTTTGCCTTCGTCATCGTTGTCGTTCGGCGTTCGGCTATATATTATTTTATAAAATGTAAACGGGCGAAACAGTTAGAAGTATTCTTGCACTGGCTGGGCGCTGGTTGTGTTCGCGTCGTTGGCGGAAAGTGCAGCTGAGATCGTAAATAGGGATATTACTAACTAGAATTATCCTTTATAATATTATAAACAAAACTAAAAGACTACTTAATTAACTAATTATTATTAGTGAAAAAATAAAAACTGTTTCAATTTTTAGGCTCAGTGTGATAATTTCGGTACTTAAAACATATATATATATATATATATGTAGATATATGTGTATGTACAAGTGATCAAGTGAGCGGCTAAGCGTTTAATTAAACCACAAAAAAAATATAATAAAATTAATAAATTCATAAAAAAAAGCAAATACAGTTCCTTAGCCTTAGCACAATGACGCACATAAAGTCATTTGCTTTGGTTGTCCTTTGCTGCCTCCTAACGGTTTTGCCGCAGTCGAGCGCAAGGGTTCTAATCGATAGCGATAATGTTAACAATAATGCTATCGATAAAAATGTCGAAACCAATGTATTTTCCTCCTGGTAAGTGTTTTTTCGAAAGTCAAATCAATATAACAAGTGTATATATATTTTTTTATTTGTGTGCATTTAATCAAGAATATATCATTAATTAGCACGGATAAGAGGGGTGTACTAAATCATATACGTATATATATAAAATATATATGCAACTCTATCTGAAATTAAATATGAACAAATATTTATCAACTGGTTTTCTTTCCTCAACGAACCGGTCTTTCAATTGTTTTAACCGAAGAATATTAATTCTTGCACTCTCAAATTTTAATATATACATTTATATATATATTTGTACTTATATATGTATTAAATATATTGCAAAAAAATAAAGCCAAAACGTATTTCAACACTAATAAACGTGACGAGTTCACATCGACAATAATCGTGCGTTATATATAATAATAATATTGTTCTACAACTTGTTGAAAGTTTCAGATCGTGCTCTCTGTCCATATTATTTATTGTTTTAGATCCTATCTAAGACAGGTGTTCACACGCCTTGTATAAAACTAAAAAAATCTTATTACAAACTTAAGTAATTTACTATTTGCACTAATTAATGACGTCAGTTTGTCGTGCTTTCATTTTAACTAGAGTAATCAATGATTCTAACATTTAAGCGTTCCCCTAGTAATTAGATTTAGAAACTGGTCTGCTTAAAAACCCATTTTTATTTTTTTTTCTTCACACATTTGCAGTTTATCTATTTGATTAATGGTAGCTGCTAAAATGTATATTATTTTAGCATAGTTTATTAAATCATTATGCGAAAGCCCAAGCTGAGAATTTTATTAAGAAAAATTAAATTATAATATGGTATAAAATATTATAAAAAGGATCTATAAAATTGAAAATGAAGAATACCAATGTTTGAGCAATTTTAAGACCCTAAATTCTAGATAATATACGTTCAAAACTGAAGAGCTACATTAAATATTTATACAATTTATTAAAACATTTATAAAATTTCCATTTAAAAATATTACTATAACACTCAAATAAAAGCATTTGTATTAAATAATAATATATGAAGGTATAATATAGGAAATATAAATTGCACAAATTATTATAGTAAACGTTAAATAAATAGTACAAATTTATACAAAATTTTAGTTTATTTTTTTTTAAATTTTTATCCGTAATATAATGTATAAGTTGATTAATTTTTAACTGTACGCCAATACATATACTAGTATTTATTTATAGCCAAGAATAGGATCAAAAAAATACCAAAAAATTATATCTTATTCGTCTACGCTTATTTTAAAAAACTTTACTTTTAATTCTAGCCAAATTTATGAACGATAAATTAATAGTTTAAATGTATATACAAAATTTGAGTTTATATTTTTTTAATTTTTACCTGATATTATATTGCAATTTGATTAATTTTCAACTGTACTCCAATACATATACTAGTATTTATTTACAGCCAAGAATGGGATCAAAAAATACCAAAATTAAAATTATAATTATATCTATATTATATATTTTAATTCTAGCCAAATTTATTGCTATGGCGATCTACTGCACACTGTACAAATGGCTAAGCTATATCCCGATTCCAAGACTTTTGTGGACATGAAGCTGAAGGTAGCTCCCGAGAAGACAATTGAGGACTTTAAGGCTTTTATGGCTGCAAAGAATAATACACCCAGCAGAGATGAGATTCAGGAATTTGTTAATGTGCGTTTTTAAATTATAATTATAAAATGCATTTTATAATAAATAACTTTCACTTCCGTAGGAACATTTTGGAGAAAAGGGCACCGAGTTGGATGTATGGACACCAACCGATTGGACTGAACATCCGCGTTTCATAGATCTTGTTCAAGATCCAGATCTTAAGCAATGGGGCATGGATCTAAATGGCATCTGGAGAGAGCTGGGGCGTAAAATGAAAGATGATGTGCATAAGAATCCTGAATACTATTCCATCATACCTGTTCCAAATCCTGTCATAGTGCCAGGTGGCCGTTTCATTGAGTTCTACTATTGGGACTCTTACTGGATCATTCGCGGTCTGTTGCATAGCCAGATGAAGGAAACCGCCCGTGGCATGATCGAGAACTTCCTATCCATTGTTCAGCGCATTGGATTCATACCGAACGGTGGTCGGGTCTACTACTGGGGACGTTCACAGCCTCCGCTATTGACGGGTATGGTCAAGTCTTATGTGGATTTCACCAAGGACGATGTGTTTGCCATCAATTCACTGGAGGTGTTGGAACATGAATTTGAGTATTTCATTAACAATCACACCGTACAGGCCAAGGGTCATGATCTGGTTGCATATCGCGATTCGTCAACTGGTCCGCGTCCCGAATCCTATCGTGAGGATGTCGAAACATCGGAGAACTTCCACACCGAAGAGGCCAAGGAGGATCATTATAGCGAACTGAAGTCAGCTGCCGAGTCAGGCATGGACTTCAGCTCCCGCTGGTATATTAATGACAAAGGCACAAATGAGGGTAATCTGACAGATGCCAAGACTCGCTCCATTGTGCCCGTCGAACTGAATGCGATTCTTTATTGGAACGCCAAGATAATTGCCGAATTCCACTCCAAGGCAGGAAATATTGACAAGATGGTCGAGTATGAGAACAAGGCAAAGAAAATTCAAGAGGTATGTGTATGGTTTAATACTTAAATCAACTAAATATATAATATATATAATATTATCTCCAATTTTCCAGGCAATCCAGGCGGTATTGTGGAACGAGGAGGCCGGCTGTTGGCTTGATTATGATTTGATAAATGAGAAGCCACGTGATTACTTTGTGCCCACCAATCTATCACCTTTGTGGGTTAAGGCATATAATTTAGCCGATACTGAGAAAATCTCTGCATCAGTGCTTAATTATATTAAGAAGCACGAATTGGATAAATATCCAGGTGGTGTGCCAAATACGCTCTCTCAAACCGGTGAACAATGGGATTTCCCTAATGTTTGGGCACCGATGCAGTATATTCTTGTCGAGGGTTTGGACAATCTGGGCACACCAGAGGCAAAGGAATTATCAAAAAGCTGGGGTCATCGTTGGGTCAAGTCTAACTTTGAAGCCTATCGCGAGACTCTATCTATGTATGAGAAGGTAAAGTATTCAAATATGTTCCCTCAATCAATATAGATTTGATAATAAATTTGTTTTTCAGTATAATGCCGAGACATTTGGCGGACATGGCGGCGGTGGGGAGTATGGCGTACAGAAGGGCTTTGGCTGGACAAATGGCGTTATTATTGAATGGCTGGCGAAATACGGCGGACAGATCTCTCTGAGTAACACGGGTGCTGCAGGTGAAAACGAGAAATAGAACCGAGAACTAGCTAAGCTTTGGATCTTGGCAAAATCAAAACCAAATCCAGCGCTATCATCATTGTATCCATTCAAGTATCCAAGCATCAGCATTGTCTACTTCATATTATTGTTGTAACACTTGTTGGTGGCTTGGGTTGACCTCAGACAACAACAAAAAAAGCATACAAATACACACATACTTAGGCTTAAAATGTAGCTCCCAGAGATGCTCAAATAGATGATAATGACAACGTATTATTTATAAGATATACTACAAAGTTAATCAGAACCAACCATTGCCCCATCTATCTCTCTATTACTGTCGCCTTTTACTACTGTCTTTAACTTCTATCTCTGTATCGGCCCAACAATCAACGATGTCTTCAGCAAGCACAAACTAAGAACAAAAATTCAAGTCAACTACTAAACCACAGCATCCACACCAAACCACAAAATCGCAAGCACAAGGATATATGCTATAACACTCTAAAGATGTCCAGAATCAGATCCAGTTCCAGCTCCAGTTCCAGTTTCAGTTCAAGTTCCAGTTCCAGTTCTTATTCCAGACACGATCGCAGACATCTCCGCCGCACAATGTCTCTACTATAAAATCGCTTTTCATTTGTCTTCGACTTTTTGCCTTCGCCTCCGTCTCGCCTCGCCTCGCATCTGTATCTGTATCTGTCCAGCTTAAAGAGCGTCACATTCTACGCCTTATCCTAAGTAAGTGTCTCTATGATTAATTCGCTTTAAAATTTAATATTCGTTAGCTTGGCGCATATTATTTTTAATTTTGAAATGAGCGTTGTCTAATGATAATCTTTGCCTTACCAAATTTCTAATTATCAATCAACAATAGTCTTATAATACACTTTTTTATACTATTTTTCAATTTTATTTTCTTTTTTAAATGCTTTCAAATATTCTTAATCACATTCTCTACCTTAAATTTGTTTTCAAACTTGTTTTTCCTCTTTTATGTTCATGTAACTGACTGATAAAAGTTGAAATGTATTATTTACTGTGCAGTCTGTCAACATTTTCGATCTGCCAACTTAGGATAAAATGCTGTCAACTAGTATCTGTGCTATATAATTCTTAAATATTTATAATGACAACTTTAACATGAACTTCAGAAAAGGCTCCAAGGCATGGAAATTAATATAGTCAATAATTAAGTAACATTTTTAAACCCGAATAAGTATTGCAACTAATTGAATTTATTTTGTGTTCACTGCAAACTACTTTAATATTGAAATTTCGTTTAATCTTTTATACTTATTACATTTTTATCTTTCAATTTATACAGGTCCCAGTAGAAACTTTGTCAGCCTTCTGGGCATGTCAGCTGTAGCATTAGTAGCTGCATTAGCCGGTCGATTTATATGGTGAGGTATGTCTAAACAATCAATTGTTAAATTATAAACGGGCATGTGCTTGTCAACGCAGTAAATTATAAAATTACATTTTGTTTATTTTCCTTTTTATTTATCTCATTTCAGAAAATGACGTTGTGCCAACTTTAATTGCCCGACATGAAAATGTGATTCCCCCCCTTTAGAATGTGTGTGTGCGTGTGATTTGATTTTTTGTTTTTGTTATTTTCCAATTTATTTTAAAAGCCTTTTCAGTTTTTTTTTTGCTTTGTTGAATGCGAAGATTGCAGTATTAGATTTCAATATACAGTTGACTTATTGTTAGTTGAAGTGAAGTTGTACATACAGAATTTAACGGGCATGTCCCATGAATTGTTATTATTTTACGTTAATATTATACAAATATTTAGTAAACATGTACACAAATTTATATGCGTGCATGCATACATCTATATATATGTAATATCCTCGCAACCCCATGAAGACAAAAAAATAAATGTGTATCAATCAATTTGATGTATTTTTTAATATTTTTTGAGTTAATTGTTAACAAATTTAGCTTGGATTGATAAATAAAACACAAATATTTGTTGCATGAACACCAGTTTGTTTTTGTTTTCGAAATTTTACAATTTAATTGCAATTATTATTTGCAGGCGAAACTGGTTCAAGTAGAACAATGAGCAGCAGCAAGCACAAAAATCGAGTGTACAGATTTTTATTAACTTTTTATAGATATATATTTTTGCTTTGCTTGCATTAAATTCAATAATGGAAACTTACCTAGGAAAAAGCTAACATGACATAAAAAGATATTGTAAGACTAAAGGACTGAGTTAGAAATCTTGACGCTCCTACTTTGCGACTGGATATGACTTGGTTCAGTGTGACAAAGAAACTACTGCTTATGACTGGAACAATAAATGATCCAAAAAAATATGAAAAAAACAAACAAAATAGAGTAATTATAGTACACAGTACACATATACATACAAAAAAACAATAAATATATATTTATATATATAAATATATATTTGCCGTCGCAATCATTATGACGCACCGCCAGCCAGTGCTGGGAACCGACTAGTTTGACTGCTGCGGCTCATGACTAAAGTAGGGAGCGGTGTTTGGTGTGAGCAATGTGTGACAGATATCACAGACACGGGTGATACGTTTCCGTGGTCCCGATGGCACCGTTTTCGTTAGACATTTATCGCAGTAGATGTGTCCGCAATGTCGGCAATGGATTTTACGCACCATAACCGTAAAATTGGCATTACACGTGGGACAATTGTTCACGTCATCGTCATCCTGCCAGCGTACCTCAGTGTCTGCATGCCGCAGCTCCTCCAAGGACATCTAGTAGATGAACAAAAAATGGCAATGCATTAAATTGTATGCTTAGTTTTATAAAATTGCTCAAATTGTACAAGTATAAAATTAAAATAAAATTAAATTAATATTTTTATAACTCAAATGGCAATTTACCTGAAGCGTTTGTGATAATTTGACAAAATCCTTTTGCACCGTTTCCATTGTGGACAACTCCTCCTGAAGTGTCATTATTTTTGACTTATAGTCTGTATTTGTTTTTGTTAGTTTTTCCTGTAAATCAATATGCTTGTAAATAGAATTGATAAAAAAATCTTTAATGTATACTTACATTGGCCTCCTGTAATTCTATAATCTCAACGCGACACTCGGACAACTGTTTGTTTAGCTCAGCCTCTTTGCGTTCCAGTATTGTCTTGGCTGTCTCATGTGATTGCATCGCAACCAAATGTTCCGTGACGCGATCTCTGCGAAAAAAAGCAGCAAGTTATTTTAGAAATCTATGGAAATCTTTATCAAGAACTTACTGCAGCGACTTAATATCTAATTGCACTTTGCGCTTATAAGCGCGTCGCTCATTGTTGCTCTCCTCGAGCTGAGCGCGCAGTATTTGGATCTCATCCAGTGAGCTAACACACTTTTGTTTCTCATATTCGCTGCTGACGCGTGCCTGTATCAATTCGCTTTGCTGGCGCAGCATTAGCTCCTGCAGCTCGACAACATTATTTGGAAGATTTATATATTGATTCTCAATTTCTTCCGAGGTGGCCAGAAAGCGACCGGATAGAAAATCGTTGTCAGCCTGAAGTGTCTCCAGCTGCTGATTAACCCGCTCTCGATCGTCTGTTACCCGCTGCAATTGCCGCATGACCTCATCTTTGGTTTCCAAAAATTTTTGTTGCATATTCAAAAGTTGTTGCTCATTGGCTTTTGCATGCTCGCGTAAGTTTTGTACTTCGGTTTTGTGAGCCTCACGTTTGGTTTGCCACTGATTCTCCAGATCAGTGCGCAGTGCCGCCTCCTTGCCCAACTGTTCCCGCGACTCAACAAGTTGTTTCTGCATGCCATCCAGCTGCTTTTGTTGCCGGCCGACTTGCGCATTTAACTCTTCAGCATGCTGTTCGGCTGCGTTGCAGGCATTGCAATGGGATGCTGTTGATTCTGTTGATGTGGACTTGTGAATGCCATCCACAGCATTTATTGCACCTACAGCCTCCTCTTTATGGTCTGTTGTGCTGGCAGATTTGGCCTGTAACTGTTCGTCTGTTTCGCGTAGCTTTTCCTTTAGGGCCTTCATTTCCTCCTGTAGTTGCTCCACAATTGAATGCATCATTTCGGCATCTTCGGCAGTCTGCTAGAAAGTTTTTTATATATTTAGAAATTTGTCAGCAAATAGTTTTACATAGATGTAATTTATACTCACATATTGTTTGGCATTACTTTTGCTGGCACTGTTGTTGCCATCGACAGATTCTTGTTGAAACGGCACGAATCTTAGCGTTTTCTTTACTTGGTTGAGGACATGGGGCGCCAAGCCGCCTGATGGTTCTGGCGGTTGTTGCATTTGTTGTATTTGCTGCAGTTGCTGCTGTTGCTGGCGCAGTTGCTCAACTTTAACTCGCTCTAATTCAGCCTTGTATGTGGCAGATTCCTCAATTGTGTCCTGCACCAGTTGCTGCAGCGATGATATCTCCTCCTGCGCCTTTATATCTCGTATTTGCATTTCATTCTCAGATTTTAGATCTGCCACCATAACGTGAGTCTTTAGCTCGTCCAATTCGTCCTGCAGTTGCTTTCGCTCGGCCTCCTTTTGCATATACAGATCCTTCATTTTTGCACGCTGCGTATTAAATTCATTTTGCATTTTACGCATCTCCGTTTGGAGCAGTTCCAATTTATGCTGGTATGTGGCGTCATCATCGCCTGGATAAGTAATTTTCTAGATATGGTTACGACATTGATTATTGATAATTAACATACCGTTGGCGACGTCATTTGTGGCTTCTGACGTGCTCTCAGTTTCTTCCATTTTACAATAATTTAGACGGGGCAATAATAACAATTATGTTTAGTTTACAACAGGGATGCAGGTCATTCGAGCTAGGGCTGCACACAACAAAAAACAGGTCGCCTCCCAAATCGTTCGCGGTAGCTTGCGATATTTAGAGATTTGCATGTCATCGTTTATACTTTGTGTATATAACAATTAAAACAGTTTAGTATATAATCAATCAAAAATATTTTTATTATTTAATACTTAAAAAGTTGGAAATAAAACCAATATACAAACAAAATTATTCAATAAACCCACCGACAGGCGATGTTTAATTGCGATAAAATTAGCATAACGCTCATCGCTGATAAGCAAACTATCGAAAGTGGTTGCATTAAACATCGATAGCCATATATATAAATCATCGATTGGTTCGCAGAGCAATTGCACACCTCTACTGCACATGTGTTTTGGAACGCAATTTCGTATCTACAAAAGTCATAAACATTTTGAACGGAAAGTAGCTGTAGCAGCATAAAAATGGTAAAATAAACGACATATAATGGAAAATATGGAACTATTCTGTATATTTTAATTGCAGGTGAAAGGCAAGAAACCGTATATTGACCGCAAAAAAGCAGTCACATTTCACTTGGTGCATCGCAGTCAGCACGATCCGTTGGTGACCGATGAAACTGCTCCACAGCGTGTGCTGCTGGAGGCGGGTGCCAGGCAGTCGAAACCTCAAAATGAGACACCAGCTGATCCAGCAAAGCGTCAAGAGGAGCTAAAGAAGTTTGGCATACACTTTGACGATGACTATGATTACATGCAGCATCTAAAGAAACGTGAGAATGATGTTGTTTGGGAGTACATGGAGAATCCGAATCAAGCGAAAAAAGAAAATGATGAGGAAGCCACCAAGTCTCGCAATAAGCTTATGCTGCCGAGTTCAGTGTTTGCCAGTGAATTCGAAGAGTCTGAGGGCATGTTAAACAAAGCAGCACCGCAGCCCGGTCCGCGTCCAGATTGGGATCCAGACGTTGTGGCTGCACTCGATAGCGACTTTGAGGACAACGAAGAACTGGATGATGATTTCGTAATGCAAGCAATGGAAGGTGCTGATGATGATGATGACGAGGACGATGATGAGTGGGAAGATCAGGACGAAGATGAGAATGATATGGACTTTGATTCAGATAATTTAGATGATGATGAAAATGCTGATGAGCTTATGGATCGTCTCGGTCCGCTAATGCGTGAAAGTCGTTTTGATGACGAAGAAACCAAGTCACGCTTTACAGAATACTCAATGTCTTCAAGTGTTATCCGACGCAATGAGCAGCTTTCATTGCTAGATGATCGTTTTGAGCAGTTCTATGCGAGTTACGACGATCCAGAACTAGGAGATCTTGCTTTAGAAGATATTGAAGGCGCCTGGCATCAAAAGCATCCCGTAGTCATGCAATGTTTCCAGGAATTCAAAAAGAAAAACATTGATTTAGACTACAATAGAGAATGGGATCGGGAACGCATTAAAAAGTACGAGAATGTTGTTGATGGTGAACAGGATCCAACTGAGGAGCTTGTCGATTACGAGGTAGATAAGCCCAAAGATAAAAAATGGGACTGTGAATCCGTACTCTCCACAAACTCGAATATTTACAACCATCCCAAACTGATTGATGAACCGCGTCGACGTTCAGCAAAAATTCAAATCGATCCCAAAACAGGCTTGCCCGTCAATGTGCTACGTGGTGGCCCAGATGGACAACTAACTGCCAAAGCATTAGCCAACCTGGCTGATGATTCACCAAATACAATGGGACCCAAATCATTATGTGACAAATCAGTGCTATCCACACTTAGCGTTCTATCCTTACGTCCCAAAGACGAAACTCCCGAAGAGAAACGCGAGCGTAAACGTTTGCTCAAGGATTATCGCAGCGAACGTCGCATAGAAAAGAAGGCCAACTCTGATGCTTTCAAGGAGGAGAAGAAGAGACAGACGCATGTAAAAATCAATCAGCGTACCAATCAACAGGGCTCCTCCATTGTTTAGGCTTCTTCCGAGCATCAGTTTAGTTCTAATATCAAGATGAGTTTATTCTTGAAAAAGCTAGTTTTAAATGTATTTGAATATACTTAAATATACAAAGATGTATATACTATTTAAAAATATATATTTAACTTTATTGCAAAGTTATAATGCTTTTGGTAATGTCCTGTAATGAAAATATGTATATTGTATTGGCTAGCCCCTGGATTTTCTAATTAAAGCGGGGCGCATGCGCTCAGCCATTACTTTGTATTATGATTGGGTTTTATCATTATTATAGATATATGGTTTTTGAATACTATCAAGTTCCATTCATATGTGCATCTAGTACATATATATAGAGAGAAATATATGGATTAATTCTACTAAATTGGTTATAAACAAATAATTTATGGCCTTAATTTCATAATTCTTACGTGTCAATAAATTACTTAAAAACTATCATTTTATTTTTTATTTTGTTATATTTTAACAGAGGTTGGCATAGCCTTAACTTTAATTGGTCTATAATTCACTATCGTTTCTTAATAATTATTTTAAAATGTGTTTTTTTAATGCTGTCCCATGGGAAACAAATTCAACCTTCTCTCAAATAATTAAATTCTAATTTTAAGAACACTTTTAAGGATATATGGAATACTTAAATTCGGAATAAATTTGCTTTAGCATGTTTATTAGGATATCGCCTCATTGTCCCTTTTAAAGGATTAACATAAATTATAGCCACATGTTTAATAATAATTCTAAATTAAAGACGAATTATAATCACATTTTTAAAATTCTATATTAACCAAAATAATGTTATATATCAAAAATGCAATATCTGTACTAGAAACAGTGCTTGCACGTGTTTATACTTTTTATATTATTTCAGATCCCTTTAGGGTAAAAGTTTGCGTGTACGTAGTACTTATCCTATATACATATATATATATGTATCTGTACATATGTTTATGACAATAAATAGACAGTTAGCAGCCACGCAACAATTTGCCACAGACTTAAAAGCGTGTGTGTGGCCTTTGGGTTCCAGTTCGGGGTCTGTGGGGAACCATATGGTGCTGTCGGCCGATTTTCTGATAAGCGGACATATGTACATAAGTTTTGTATGAATGAATGAATGTAAAGTGTATAATATAAATATATGTTTGTAGGTATATGCGTGTACGTATAAAGTAGAATAAACATTTCATTGACAGTCCACATTTTATATAGTCGGCTTTTTGTGCAAAATGTCAAAACTGCCTTTGGCTTACTACCTTGTTCCCTAGATAAATGCCGACTTAAAATTTTACCTACATACACTTTTGTTTGTAATTCATACACTTGTATTGCAATATCATATAGGGGGCCTATAGTAAAAAATTTCCCACGAGACATGAACGAAAGTAGGCGCGATTTCCAGTTCGCTAGTTAGCCTATATATATACTAAATATGGTATATATGCCTCCTCTTAGTACTTAACTATTCTAGGTGGTTGTTATATTGCTGGAAAATCCACCTACATACCACATATTAATAACAAAATATTGTGTACTAAGTGCAACTATAGTATGCACAGATATATTCATACATATATGATAGGTTTATGGTATTTGTATGACTTTAGTTGTCTCAGTTGTTTAGTATTTGGTTATTTTTGTGGAAATTTCAAGTCAAATTGCATGGGTTTTTATTGGAAATCCCGACGTCAATCATTTTGCAAAACAACCATATGGAATTTTGCGTTAGAATGCGTTAGGTGTTGACGTATGGTTTATAAGGATTTTATGACTACATATCCTTATAATGGAGGGTGAAATTTTTTGCAAAGATATGACCTTCAAAAATAACTGAAAATCTGTGCAATATAACAAGTATTATACTATATATGCAGTCTAAGGATAATGAACTTTGTAAATTAGCTGACATGGCTCATTGTGATTGATTATATTTAAGATTTGAGATAATGATTTCGCAATAACTAAGTATTTTCGCAAGCCATCATCATAATCCAGACCCTAATTACTATAATACCAATACTAATACTATAATTCTACTAAATACCTAAATCGACCACAACGATGTACTATTGCAAATGATTAAAAATCCAATTCACATTTCCATGGCGCCTAACGGAACCTAACACCAATTTGGAACCAAGCTCCAGCTCGCACGCTTTCCCATCACGATACTCCCAACTCCTTCTTGTAAATGGAAACCGTCACAGTTGTCGTGGCCATGCCTTCATTACCATCTCTCCATTCAACTGGCTGGCGACGGCGGCCAGCGTCAACGTCAACGTTGGCGTCGCATTTGCTTTTTTTTTTTTGCTTTTGCTTTTCATTTTTTTCTTTTTTTTTACCACTATTAAAGTGGCTAGAAAAGCAGCGGCAAGGAAATTCGCGCATTTTCAGTTCTGTTTTAGTTCCTGAGCGAAGCCGAAAGGATTCGAACGCGCGTCGGCGACCAGCGCGGTAAAAATCCCCTCACCAAAATATAACCATATATTATACTAATGTCTAGTTAATATCAAGTGTTATTAGCTGTTTGTGTGTGTCAACAATAATAATAATAATAAAAATAAAATGTTTGGAAAATCTGTAACTAACCAATTAAAGGATAATAAAATGGCATTTAAGCAGCCCATTAATTCTCGTGTTTTGTGTCTGTGTTTATATTAAAAAAAAAACTTCGAAAATTTCGTATTAAGTTGTTTAAGCTTATGTGTCGCCGTTATAAAATTATCAACGAATTTAATCAAAAAAGAATTAGCTTTATAACGGGTTATTATTGCTAATCACACAGAAAGAACATTAATTAAATTACTAGCTTGCGATTAAAACTATTGTAGTATAACAAAAACAAATTTCTTATTGCATTCATTTAAAATACAATCTAACGATTATTAAAAATGCATTTTTGCCTTATGAGCTAGAACATTAATTAAATGTATTTATTTATTTATTTCTTTTTCTTTTTTTGATTTTCTTGCATTCATTTAAAATAAATTTATATTAATTATATGATATATTAACTAATTACTTACGATATATAAGAACTTAGCCGCATTCAAACAACTGAACATAATTAATATAAATGGATTTTTTGACTTAATTAGTGAGATTCCTAAATGTGCGCACAGTAAGAGCTTAACTTGTGGATAACTTTCTGAATAAAATACAATTTTGAGGTTTCAACGTTATTTTAAAAATACAGACACTTGCGAAATCGTTTTCCACTTTCCGAAAAGAAATATTTGATATTAAACATAAATCTATGTTCTTTAATCTAACAGGAAACATACACTGAAACCATAATAATCCTTTTCAATAAATTTGTACCGTATATATTAATGCTAATCAAAAAACTTAAATCTACTAGCATGCATACAATTCTTGTTGTAGCTTTTGTGATAAATGCTAAAATATTTCAAAAATATTTAAACAATTAAAACTATAATAAAAATTGCAATAAAAACGCTGATCTTGAGTTAAATGTGTGTGTTTGTATATATATATATATATAAAAAAAGTAAAAGATCGACATCAGATCTACATCTAAAATATGTGTCAGACGCAAATGCCTCCTCCAACTTGGACAATGCCGGATATGCTTCATCTTGCGGTCCACTCATTGAAGTAGAATTTTTAATTTGAATACCGAGATCTGTCATTGCCATTGCCAGTGCCAATGTCAATGTCGGTTGTCAGTTCCTATACACTAAATGTGCTCTATTTTGTAATTTAGCACTACTTATAGCCGATATTTTAAAAATACATATGCGTTATACCTATAATAACTTGTCATATATAGTGCAATTTTACTTGATTGCAATTGAATTGAAAATTGTCATAATTCGTTTAGATTTTCTACAGAGAGAGATTCGTCTCAGCATGGATAAATAAATTTAGGCTTACTTTTTGTAAATATATAGTAATATATCATAATTATTTAGAATTATAATGGTTGACTCTAGTATAAATAATACCGATAAATTACAAAACAGTTCCGTATATAATAGAATTTCTAACAATTGACAGTTAAATTTGAATTCAAACCGCCCAGCCAACTTAACGATAATATGCTGCTAGCGATGTCTAATATTTATCGATAGCCTGAACCATCGCTATTTAATCTGCAAGCTAAGCTTATTTTGCCGATAACTTTAACAGGTGAAAACCGGGCTTTAAGATGCTCCCATTGTATAAGTAGGCCGTTTAAATAGTTTGCCTTTTGCATACTGGCAAAAAACAAAATTAGTAAAGATAATATTTAAAGCGCGCACACTCTTAAGTGAAATCGGCACGCGATTCAATTGTCTTACATTGACTGGTGGGGCAAAGTGTGCCTGAATTATACAGTTATACGAGTACTCGTACGCCTTGACCGGCTGCCAGGCTCGCTTAAAAAACATTTGTGATGGGTATCATTTTACGAGTATGTATATGTACCGTACCGCCTACACAGATGGACCGATAAACCGTGCTACACACACACAATCTATGAACATATGTGCATATCCGACAGCAAAAATCAAGAGATAAATGTTGTACACAGACTCAGAGTCAGTTACTGTCACATATATGTGTATGCATGTGGATAGTATCTCGTATTTATCTTAGTTTGTATGTAGATGATCAGATGTTTGCCATAATCCAAGTTTAAAGACCCATTTACACGGTCTGACAGTACGTGAAATGTTTTGTGCTTCGCTAGGGAAATTAGAATATTGAGTTCTGTTTTCTTTAATTTGAAATTCATTTGTAAGCAATATTTGTTGAAAATTCTTGAAGTTTGTAATATTTCGGCAATTGTCAGGGAATACATACAGAGAAATATTTTAATTTAATTTTATTACAAATATTTTCAAATGAGCATTGAAGATAATTCAGGTTTTCTCTTATTCCTTTATAAACTGTGCAATTAATTTAAGATTAACATAAAGAGAAATATCTCAGCTTATTTTATAGCTTTTCAAAATGTTATTTAAGTATTCTCACTTCTCGTTAAAGATGGAAGATACCTTATGTTATATTTAAAATTTCATAAAATGTCAAGAATTTTCAATGTCAATCATTTGACATAGACCTTACACACAGACAAATATTTACTTAAGTTTTCACTCATTTCATTACAAATTTCAAGAATATTCGATGACGGGTTTAACACACAGACAAATATTTATTTAAGTCTTTCTTTGATATTACTTTTTATTGTTTTGTAAATACATGGTAGTTAGCATGTCAAAATTTTTTGTGTTTATCCCAAGGTCGAAAAAAACGCTGACATAGACTGACAAATACTTGACACAGGCAAAAAATTTCTGTATTTTTATGATTTGTAGAAAAAGAATTATTATTATTATTTTTATTATTCAGCTAAATCTTAGGCGCAAAACTAGTGTCTACCCATTTATAAGAATTATTATTTTTAATCAATCAAAACATCTTACACTTGCCTGACAACAATATATGTCAAAATATCATGCTACCAGTTTTTGTGTAAACCTGCCCTAAGTATATAATTTTTTGAGATACGGTAGTGGCTGGCGAGTAGATGATGGGCTTATTTATTCGATATTAGAGCTCAAGCAGAGCTCATACCGTGTCGAAGTCGATTCAACAAACCCAGCTGGATACGAAATAATAATTAACTATTAACCTAATACAACTTAATGTTTGTCGCATACATAATACATAATAATAAAAATACTTAATAATGCATAACAACGCGTATTATTTTATCGTCTAGTGCTCGTATCCTTTAAATGAACACGGCGTGTAGTAGTATATACAATTTGACAAGTATTTCCCTTTGATTCCTTAACTTATAAATGCAGTGAAAATTAAATAAATTTGATATCGTGTTGCAGATTTCATAAAGCGAATTATGAAATTCCCACGTCGATGTAAAGTGAGATGATTTGAGGTTTGGTTTAATTTTCTGTTTCGTCGTCTAACATCATGCTGGGCAAATATATCACAAAAGCATTCATATCGCTTGGATTGACTTTCATATTGATGTGGTGAGTTTATATTACATATTTCAAAAAAAAATTCAACAACCCTTGAGCTAAACTTCTCAAATTGCTTCGAGACTGTGGGAACCTTTTGAATTAAAGCTCTGGCTATACCTTAATAAAAAGATGTTCGAGGATAGAATATTAGATTTTTTTTGTTTGGGCTTGTAAGTGACCGCAGTTAAAATTGTATTTGATTTGGAATTAGCTTGCAAAAATTATAAGAATATTTTTAAATGATTTTTATTTTAAAACGTTGTTAAATTGTCTATCAACCACCTCTACAAAGTTTACTTAGAAATTCAGGAATGGTCCAACTCTACAAAAAATTTATAATTTTTATGATTATTTCTATCTGTTTGAATTAAAAATTTATAGCAAAGAAAACTCCTTAAAAATGACTATAAAAGAAGTTAAGGACATAAGAATGTTGAATCTGACCCAAATTATATCAAAATCGGAGCACTTTAGCTTTTGGGCAGCAACAACCATTTGATTGAAAAACTTTTTCTTTTTTAAAGATATCGCAAGAAAAGTAGTCAAACCCAAGTTTAATTATCCCATAAATAATCAAATACTTAGCTTCGGCATGTCGTTGGTTTTTAGAGATTAAGAAAATACATTAAATATTTTATTTAATTTAATCCAGGTTAATTGTTCACAAACCTATAGCACATAAATTTGTACATAAGCTTGTGCACTTTTTGAATAGATTTGTTTGAAAGATTGTCTTTCCGTTCTTTGTAATTATTGTAATACGTCACTGTTTTTGAAATTGCATATGCGCCATTTTGTACATTTATATATATATTTACATATTTGTATTTTGTATAACCCTTATGATATAAATTTCCGAGTATTGGCAAGCCATTTGACAAAACCCGCCAAGGTCAATCGAATCACAGCACAAATGGGGTTCCAGCACGAATATTAGTCAACATTAAAACTAGCGGAGGGTTGTCAGGTAAACACGGAAAAATAAATAAAAAAAAACACTGAAATATGCATATATGCACTCACAGCCAGACAGGCCCAGACACGAAGTAAGTTAATTTGCCGTTCAGACTTAAATTGACAAAGTTTACAATAGTTGCATGTGCCCCTGATGGCCAAAAAACAAAAAAATGTGTGCCTCTGTCCAAAAAAATCAAATATGTATAGTCTATGTATATTACGAGTATTTGTTATTATATCCGATTGTATGTTCTTTTTTTTTTGGTTATTTTTCAGGATTAGTGAGGCCACGGACGCCCATATAAACTACAACTACACAACGAAGCCGCGAGTGGTTCTTCCGCCTAATTATGTCAAGGGTAAGTTTAAGATATATTATATATACCACCCTGTCTATAACTCGGGCGCCTTTAAATTGCATTTTATTAAATACTCAGTTTTCTATAACATGCAGTCATAGGATGGGTTTAAAAAAAGAGATTATGCAAAAGTATATAATAAATAATTTAAAGTAACTTTGGTTGTATTAGGATTATTTCTTATTAATCCTATGCAGGAAATGTCAATTTTAAAATTTTAAAATGGTGCATAAGATTAATCCTATCTGATTTTCACATATATCGAACTAATTATTAATTTATTTTTTATATTCACTTGCTTAAAGTTGAAATTAAAGTATTAAAATAAAGGAACAAGAACTTAGATTATTTATAGAGTTTGTTCTTTTATTCGACTATATTCAATTGCTTAAACTTCAAATTAGAGTATTATAATAAAGAAACAAGAACTTAGATTGTTTATAGAGTTTGTTCTTTTATTCGACTATTTATTGTACGTTTAGTTCCCATTCAGTGTTTATCCTGAAGTATAATTCTGTATAGTCACGTTAACTTGAACTTGAGATAAATAAAAGTATATAGTAGCCCCGGCGTTTATAACCTTACTTCTAATTGCAATACAGGATCTCAGTGTAGATTATTTAATTGTTGGTGTCTATATCTATATATAGAGACTAAAAAAACGGTTACTCAATAACGTTACAGCACTTCCCTTTTCTACGGTTGTGTTTTAATTGCATGGATTTTTTGTTTTTTTTATTTTTTTTGTAAGGATTCTTTTATTGCCACTGTCGAAACATTGCGTGTGCCGTTTATCGTGACGCAGCAAATTTCAGGGCCTTTTAGTGCAGAGAGGCCCCTTTTTAGAGTTTTGCTTAACTTCTGTAATTAGTACTTATATACATATGTCATATATATATCACATGTGCATATATGTATAGTATGTACGTAGGGGTCCTTGACGTCCACAAAAGCGAAAAATGTTCCGATCGATTAAGCTACAAAAAAAAGTCGACTTAAAGGTTGACAAATGGTGTTAAAATATTGGTTAGCACATATTTATTTATAAACAGAGGTTAAATTATTTAGAGGTATATTTAAAGAATAATTATACAAGCCAGATTTGACCAGTTCAGTTAACAGTTTTTACACTTTGGTTATTCAAAAGGGTTCCCAATACAGGAGGAGGAAGGCAGTTCACACACACACATTTGCTTGAGAAAAATTGTATTTTTACAAGCACTCCCTTGAATTTTTGAGAATCGAGGAGAAAGGCAGGTCACACACACACACATTTACAAATTTTTTTCTATTTCTGCAAAACCCGATTAACAGACATAATTGAAAAGTTATTGTTTTTTGTTTTAAGCAGACAAGTTTATTAAGTCTCATTTAAAAGCATTTTGTTCACTTTTTATTTAAATTTTATGATCTTCTTATTCACGTTTAATATGAGCAACATGAGAAATTATTATTAGCACTTACTTGCTTTTAGAACACAAAAATAACAACAATAAAAAAATTTAAAAAAAATTTTCAAGCAGCAAAACCTTCAGCCCTTATATACTGTCTCTAAGACCGATTGCGAATTTTTTTGGCGCGCAGGTGTGCAACCCCTACAAGTATGCAACATTTTTTTTTTTTTTTTTAATATTATTATTTATTATCAAGTAAAATATTTGCATGTTTATTTACAGACACCTCTATAATAATTCTTTCAGTGAAGTAATTTTCTAATAGAGTAGAGTTGGAAATTGTGTGTAAAAATTCAGAGTATACGGCGAATTTATTTTAATTTTAATTCAAGAAAATCGATTGATTTTCATTTAAAAAGAAATTCCCATTTTTTTCCCGAGTGTAGTCTCGAATAAAAATCTAAATTGCTAAAACAGTTATAGATAATTATTAATTAATAAATAGTATAATACATTTTCTTGGCTCAGCTATCATATATCAAATATGACCCTGAGCAATTTTTGAAATCTTAATTATTATAGAAAATTTTAGCGCCAATTCAAGGCTTTTATGAACTATCGATAATTGTGTCATCGCTTGATAAAGAACGCATCTATCAACTATTGTTGGCTACCTCGTCTTTTAACGTATTGTAAATGCTTTATTAATTAATAATAAATAAAATATGATTATTTGCTATAATAAACGGATAAAGAACATTGAAGCTATTCAGATAATTTATTTTTCTTATATAAAGCAATTACACAAACGTTATTTGATATACTCTGCTTGAAAAACTGCTGCTAAACTGCACTATTTATTATTTATTTCTTTATAAATACGCTACGTATAAAATTCAGTTTACATTTGAAGTTTTAAAGGAGATAAATAGTACATTTTAAGTTATTATCTAGTCTCTTTAAATTTGCTTAATTTGCTTGTATTTCAAGTGATATTAAAGACTTACGCTAAAGCCAATTTTCTTATCTTTCTTGTCAAATTATAACACTTTTTGTATGTAATATTTATGTACTTTTTGCAAGTACTCTGCCACCTATCATCGCTATAATTTAAGCCAATTTGGTTTAACCAACACCTTAATTTTTATTGATTATTTGATTGTTGTGTAATATACCTTGAGGTATGCAGGTTGTTCATGAACTTGAAGGCTGTTGCCTGATTCCCCAAATTGTTAGTCCATTCGTCTAGCCAGACCAATATTTGAATTACATATATGAAAGAAAACTAACAATATAAGTAAATAAATACACATGTGTATATGTAGATATTGTTTTGTATGCCTTGAAAATACGTAAATGATTTTGCGCACGAAATATTTACCTAAGCGAACTCTATTTGTATTATTTATTCTTAATATTTATTATTATAAATTTACCTAAACAATTCCTTCCTTTTTCTTAGTCAGTTTACAATAGAATATTTTTATAGATTTAAGTATATATTATTTGTTTAAATATATAGTTAATTGTGGCCTGTTATTTATTTATTTGTAGAAATGCGACCGCCCTCTAAGAAGGGCTCTCCAGTGATAGTAGATTTTAGCATATTTGTTGTAGATATTAACTCAATTAATGTAGAGGATATGGACTTTAGGTAAGTTTTTTATAATAATTTATAATAATTATTATTATTTTTATTATTAGAAGAGAATAATCATAATTTAGCTAGTCACTATGTATGCATTTTTAGAGTTGACATGTTTATACATCAACGTTGGATGGAATCCCGTTTGGAAATATCTGATGACATATTTGAGGAAGGTGATGATTATGTCACATTACTTCCAGAATTTTTTGACAACCTCTGGCAACCGGATCCGTATTTTCTCAATTCAAAAATTGCAGGTAAATATTTAAAAGTAATTTTTCCAATAAGTAGATAAGCATGTTATTCCTATATGTATTGTATTGTGTACTGTGTTGTGAATGAGTTTCGGCTAGGATTTAGTTTACAATTCTATCACAGAACTATATATTATTATAATATATTAGTTCACTGATAAGTCTCACACACTATACTTAAATTAATCTCATTTAATTTGTGTATAATAATATTGTGTTTTGTTTTTTTTTTTACATTTGATTTTCATTGCTTTTTTTAAATTTCCAAATACAAAACTAAAAAAAAAAAAATAAATTAATAAACTAACAACAATGCAAACTTCTACTAGGATTTGGAAGTCCATATATTGCGACGACTTCTCTACTGCGCTATAAGGATGAAAGAATATCTAAAAACTTTCATCTAGACAAAACTTTAAGTATACCTCAAAAACCAAATCTAGATTGTGTTTTTTGTGCTGACAATTGTTAATCAAAACGAAATCAAAACACAAAAAAAAAAAGACAAACCTGAAACATTTACATAATAGTAATTAACTTGCACCAAAGGATCTAAATATTAAAGGTCTGTCTTCGGCTTGCCGAACATTAAATATCCTTGCAGAGTATAAAAATTTGCTGTTGGAATATATTCAAGATCATATTTTCTGTACTTTTCATCAAGTTACATTAGTTCAGTTTATATAAAAATTAAAATAAATTCTTTTCTATTAAAATTGCTATGAAATTTAATTAAAAATTCAAGATAATAAATATTTATTTCTCAAAATGCAATCAACAAATCCTAAAGCCCAACTGCAAGGCTATATTAATATTTTCATATGTATATTCCTGTACAATCAAAAGTGTTAAATACACAAGTTCAAATTTCATTTCAAAATTTTTTTATTTAGAAATTTCATATACACAAATATTAAGTATTATATTGTCTTTCATTCTCAACTCATTGTTCTACATTCTATGTGATAGTTGTTGCTTATACATCTTATGTAAATATGAATGAAGTCGTTAAAAATATATAGTAATTATTTAAAAAATTTAGAAAGCTCAAAAATTAAGTGTTTATATGCCATTGATAAACTGGAATATTATTTAAATTGGGAAACAAATGAAATTCAATTTAAAGCCTGTTTCAAAAACGGTTTTAAGCTGCTAATATATTTGAAATAAACTTTTTAACTAAAATATTTTTTCATTCGAGTAAATATTTAATTCTTACTTATCTAAGCTTACAAATAACTTAAATAAATATTTATATATTTGCTATTAAGTTCATATCAGTGCAAATCAGGTATTTCCTTTATAAAATAAAAATGTCAACACTTGCAACAATTATCTGGCATTGCGTGCAAGTGGAATATCGCCCACAAAGTTTTACAAAACTACAAAACAGAATTCTGAATTGGGTGCTGATTTGGTGGCTACCTGACCATTAATTGCACGCCTGACCAAATCGTTTTCAATGTCATGGCCAACTAGAACTACCATTAGCAAAAAAAAAGCAGTTATATCAGCCATTTGGGCCACCCCCAATGTCCATGTTAAGTTTCTTGTTGAAAATTTGCAGGTTGTGTTGAGCTCGATAAGGATCTTGACTAGATTTCATGGTTTACACTTGCCATTGTTAGTTAGCACCCACAAAAAAATCGATTTATACAGGGTATCGGACAAAATTTTTAACATTGACCTTGAAGTCTTTTTGGGGTTTTCAATGCCAAGACTTTATAAATTTCAAACTGGTATTTTGAATTTCATTTGTGTTTTCTGCGAAATTTCAAAGCGATCGGATAATAGTCGTTTATGTGTAGAGTATTCGGTTATTTTAAATGTATTTATTGCAAATTTTTTAGTCAAGAACTAGAGCAATCTTACGTACTTTTGAATGTACAGTTTTTAAAATCTTAATTTTTGTTAACTACAATGTTTAAAAAGGCATACAAACCTGCTCCAGTTTTGAGTTTTGAATAAATTTGTCTTTTCAATCTTTTAGTCATCGAACAAAGTTTAATCTACAAAATAATGTAAAAATGTGAATATTATAAGGAAAGTTAATTTCCCATAAAAACTACAAAGTTTTATCTACAAAATTATGTGAAAATGTGAATATTATAAGGAAAATTAATTTCCCACAAAAGCTACATAATTTACATTTATGATTAATTCCAATTCACATTCATTTCGAACTTCAAAAAAAACGGTACCGTCAAGTAAGAAAAATTGCACTTACATACCTGTATTAACTAATTTAGTTCCACTCTCATGTACATATGCAATTTTTGTCCAAGGATCTTCAAGATTTGACTACTTTAAGTTGGCATTTTATATTAAACATAAAAAGCAACTTGTGGTCAAATTCCTTTTTTATTTTCATATGTTCAAGTTAAGCTAAACATTGAACATTTTTGAAAATTGAGTTCTAATTTTTTTATATTTTATACAATGAAAAAAGTAGTGCATTAATCAAGGCTGTTCACTTTTTTTGTCCAGACCTGTCCACTCTTTAATAAAGTGCTGCCAACTATATAAACTTGTATAGTGATAACTTTTTCTTGACATTAAGTAAACGAATCATATTTTATGCACAAGAAAAATATATATATTTAAGTGAATTGCGGGAGACTTTGATAATATTATACCTCAAAATCATCCGATTCATTCAACTTATTAGGAGAAATGACAAATTTCTAAACTACTACTGTAAATGTTTAAGCATTCCAAAAAAAACCCCACTCGACAAAAGCTTACGAGTTAGAGTCATTTGCTTATAAGTCGTACAATACTTCAAGACGCACTTAACCACTTCAAAAAAAAAAACAAAAACAAATAAATAAAAAACGCACTTGCATAACTGCGTACTACATATATATCAGTAGCCACAATATCAGAGACAAATGTGTGAATAACAATTCTATAGTTCTAATCGAATCAACGTTTTTTGCCGCAACTCTGCAACGTCTTTTCGATGTCTTCTCGTTGTAGAAATAGCCACATTGACGCACAAGTTTACATCCGTAACTCTCTATAAGAATAAAACGGTGCGATATGCGGCTCGGATGCATGCAATAATTGCCTGCCAGATGGAGTTTCAACTGTATCCGATGGATATACAAGTCTGTCCCATATATATTGAAAGCTGTGAGTAATTAGCAATAATATATTACAAATAATCAAATTTAATTTTAAATATTTTCATCATATTCAAGTTTCGTCCAATAACCAAAAGGTAAAGTTACGCTGGTCGGATTCTGGCGTAACGCTCAATCCGGAACTTAAGCTGCTGCAGTACAATCTTGGCCAGCCGTTGGAGCTGGAGGAGAGTGATGGCTATATGCCCGAGAAGGTGGGCAACTTTTCAAGGCTCACGGTTTACTTTCGATTCGAGCGTCAAATTGGCCATCATTTGATACAAACATTTGCGCCATCCTCACTGGTCGTCATGTTGTCCTGGTTTAGCTTTTGGCTTGGCCTGGATGCCATACCAGGACGTGTCACTTTGCTGGTCACCTGCATGTTAACCCTGGTGACCATGTTTACGGGGCTGCGGGCGGACATACCACCCGTTGCGTATGTTAAGGCAAATTACCTCACACTCAACTGAAAATCTAAGATTTGAATTTAATTAATTGTTGAATTTCCTAATCTATACTTTAGGCACTTGACCTATGGATGGCCGGATGTATGGTCTCTGTGTTTGCCGCCTTGGCCGAATTTGTCGTTGTCAAAGTTTTGGATGTGCAGTACCAGTACCAGGTGAATCGTATACCAAAGGTAGTGCCCATGGTAAGCCTAAGTCTGTGTGCTGCTTTAATAAATAAAGACATTTCTTTTATCATTCCCAACCATAACCCAAACCCCGCCACCCCTCTATACAGCGCATAAGCAATATGGAGAAAGGTCAATGTGCAACTGTGGCAAGTTGGGAAGGTGGAGCCGTACGGTCACGAAAGGCCACACAAACTCCGACAACGCCGGGCCAGGTGAGTTACTTATTGTAGTTTACCTTGGCACAAATGCAAGCAAATCGCGACCATCGCAAAAAGAGAAATATCGATATAGTTTATTGTACATTGCCAATGTGAAGCTTATTAACAAACTGACAAATCGTAGAGTATATATTGAGAAAAAAAATTCATTCTAAATGTACCGAAATCATGACCATTTGGTTGACAATAGTCGAAATTAAAAATGATTTGAATTTATTATGTAGATTATAAAAATACATTAATTGAACACTCAGTTTTTAATTCACTAAATTGTGACTGAAGTCTGGGGCTATCGAATGAAGGCATTATGGATGGTTTCTTGGTGTTCCCACATATATAAATATTGTATATACACTAAGAAAAAATAAATTTTTTTAAGTATAGAAACACTTTCGATAAAAAAAATAAAATAAAATTCTACAAACAGAGTATAAATCTCTACAAAGAAGTGAAAATTTCCACAGTACGAATATATTTTCTATGATATGAATAAACGAAAAAAATTATGGGTTTATAATCGGAAGTATGGATTTTCTACAATATGAAATCCAGGTGTTCTATGAAATGAATATAAAATTCATTAACCTGCAGAAAATTTTCTATGCTCAATATAAATTTTTACAAAATATGTTGACTTATTTCTTTAACCAAAGTAAAGTAATTTTTTTATTCAAATTTAAAAAAATAACAGATTTTTTTTATTATGGACATAAAATTATAGATTTTTCCATGTTTTGTAGAAAAAGTTTCCTCGAGTTATCGAAATAATTAAATAAAATAAATAAAACAGAAAATTTTATCTGCCAGAGTTACAACATTTTCTTCACTTTGTGGTAATTAAATCTACAGGGCATAAAAAAATTTCTATGGCGCTATTTCTATCCTGTTTTTCCAACGTTTTTTGACGTCAGTTTTCCACAATTGGATGTACACTTTTTTTTGGGTGTACATTAAAAACCATCTTGAAGAAACAGCTCCCTGGGGCGAAATAATTTCCTAATCCCAAAGACAGAGCTAATTCATCGACTTTATCTTTAGCAATCTTTTCATACATTTTTGCCATGATTAATAAAGATTTTAATGCACTACATTGTCATTATAATTGTAACTATTTATTCATAAATTAGCTAACCATTCAATAAAATTATGAACTAAACAAAAATATAATAAATATTATGCAATTGATGAATTATATCTGAATTCATATTTAACTTTCAAGATAAATTATTTACTTTCATTAACATGGCCTAAAGACAGAATTACACATAGTATTAAGTAAATAAGTAACTTAGTAATTTTTGAATGAGTCCAGGAAATTTTATAACCTGTTACATCTATATAAATCTATTAACACTTACCCCTTCCTTGGCTTTAACATCATAATCAAAACTTTGCAATATTTCTTTTATCCTTTCTTGCACTTAGACATCCCTACAGGGCAACGGAGGACCGCCAAAGCCTGCACGCCGCCAAAGTCTGCTCTCAGTGGCCTGGACGGACACGGATACGGGCGTGGAGAAGATAATGTGGCGTGAGATTGATAAAGTTTCACGTGCCGTATTTCCCATATTGTTCTTTGTGTTTGTGCTACTGTATTGGCCTATATTGCTGATGAAATCGTCCTAGGATTTAGGGAGTTCCAGATTACATTTTTCTGGACTCCGTTAACAAAAACAAAAAAAGCAAAATTAAAAGTAAAAATTGAAAACTAAAACAGACAACGAAACTGCAATTGAATTCAATATATATTGTACTATATACAATGCAATATCTAGGTATATATGTACATTGGAGACAATTCAAATTCCAAGTAACACAAATAATTTATTGCTCTATATCTACACAAAATATTAAATTTATAGTTACCTTCATTGGCATATCGCCTTGTACTACAGCTTTGTCATATTATTATAAATTATGCCCATCTCCCAGTGATCTTATTTAGTAACTCAAAACATATCTAGGATTTCTCAAACTTGACACTTGCTCATTAATAGAATACAACATTTTTAAATTGGTATATGTACTCTATTAGCTTGCATTAATCTCTACCTAATATTGAGTACCTTAGAAAACCGACTTAAAATGCAGAGTCTTACATACATATGAATACTTAGATATCTGGCAATATATATTCGGTTTATCAATATTTTCTAAATGAAGCACATGCTTACAACTAATTTTCTATAAATCTCAAAAAATAAAGGATATAAAATTCATTCAATATTTCATCCCACTATATAAAGAGATTATTGGTACTCCATATGTACATACTTATACATATATATCTATTAAAAGACAAATATTACAAGAAATATAAAGACAAAATATTTTTAAAAATAAATCAAATTATTTGCCAGATATTTGCCACTTTGGAATTTGCTTTATGACTGTAAAATTCAAACTGAATAATAATAATATCTATATGATTTAAAATTATCTACGGGTAAAAATCAATCAGCAATTAAAATTTAACCTCAAATTATCGATATCGGTTTAGCTGAAATAATGAAATTAGTTTTTGTTAAAATAATAATAATATTCTACCCAAAAATGCCTTGGGTAATATAATACATCGTATTGGATTTTTTTTTTGTAATTATAATGGTTATTTTATTAAAAAAAAACTATTTTAATTTTTTTTTTTTTTTTAGCAATTAGTTAAGCTTAAGCAAATCAGCCAGAAAATTAATTGGTGCTTTTAAAGAGATAATAAAAATTGACAACCCTCTAAGGATCAATTCATATATATATATATATTTAAATATATTTGAGAATGTAAATAAGTAGTAAAACGAATGCTATTTAGAAATTTTTACACACTATTGAGACAAATAAAAACAAATTAGCGCATTTTTTGAAGCAGAACAATGCGAACTTTAGAGCTGTGGCTTTATATATATATATATCTATATATTTTATATATTTACCTGTAGTTCAAATAGCGCACACTCAAATTAGGAATACAAATGTATTTTAAAAAAATATATACTTCTAAGAAAAATAAGGAGATTATATTTTGTATAACAAGACATGGTGTAAATATAAAAAAAAAAAGCAGTACACATAAGTATTTAAGTACATAATACACCTAGAAAATCTATATTATTTTTACTGTTGCAAAAATAATATGTATGTACATAAATTTCCATCGGTTAAGTTCTTTATTTCACAGGGCTTTTATACAAGGAATCATAACTATTTACTATGCTCTAATAACTTTATCTATAAAGCTTTAAATCTATCTAAATATAACAAAAAATAATGAAGAAAACTACAACAAACTATGCATGTAAAAAGTAATAAAACAAATTGATTCTAACCAAAATCATTAGAGTTTTATGGGAGCTTCTCTGAATATGAATTAATGACCCGAAAAATTAACAATAGTCAAGGCAACATTTTAATAAACATTACATATATTTAATGGTTGTAATTGTAGTTTCTACATAATAGCAAAACAATTTTATTTTTTACTCGTCTCGTCGGCAGAATCATCAGTATCATTTTCACTGTCTTCTTCACTAAACTGACATTCCAATTGATCGTCCTCTTTGCTTCTTATCAATAGCATATCATCATCACTATCCCCATTAACTAAATCTTGACCGTCTTGGGTTTGTTTCAAGGCCTCTTGTTGCTCTGATCTGTCCAGCAGCACGCGTAAAGTGTATTTATTGTAGTCACAACTGAAATTAGAAGTTGACAGTTAAAAATAACCTTTTATTAGTTATATTAACACTTACATTTTATTAAGCATTTCATATTTGTGCGATATGCTTTCGTGCAGGCCCAACAAAGCTGTATGCTGAAACACACAATCGCGATTGCCATGGCTAGACAGAAGAGAACAGCACCATTTCAAATAGAATTCAATGTGTGGCGAGGATTGTAGCAAACGCGCCAAATGTTGCAGCAAACGTTGAGCAAAATCATCAGACAGATCCCCGCAAATTAGTTCAACTGTGTAAGAAATGGTACATAGAGACATTAGATACAATATATGCAGGCACGTGGCAAAAACCAATTTACATAATGTATTTAACTACGTTAGACCTATGTCAGTGCCAAAAGGGGTTATTAACCATGTATGTATCTAGCTAACAATGCCGCACGTGAATGCAGAAAGAACCTTGAAACTGTTTATTAACAGCAAAGGCAAAAAATTTGCACATTCGATCCAAATAAGAGTTAGGTAATAAGGTGCGCCTTTCTTGAAATTGTAATAGGGTGAATTTAACTCCCTTCTATTTTTAGACATGCGAGAAATGGCTAAAAAGCGAAATGGCTATCGATTATAAAAAAACCGAAAAACACAGAAAACAAAAAAAAAGAACAAAACGAAGGCTATAAAACTGACTCCGTTTGCAAGGTCTTAAGGGGAGAAACTTTACTGCATTTCAATATTCACGTCACTTACTATCCCTATAAGGCACACGCTCCAGCACTAAGGTCACCAAATTGGGTTCGTTCAGTTTCAGGGACATGACCAGCGCCTTTGTAAACTCCTGCTTTTTTAGTGCCTCATGTGTCGCTTTAGGTGTCACTTCCAGCGACAAGTCGAAAGGATCAAAAACAACACCTAAAGCGAAAAACACAATTATTAAGACATTAGCTTGTAAAGAAATAAATATACTTTCAGTTTACTTACCCTTATCCAACGCATATATGCAAAGTCCTTCCGTGCCTGCGGCAGCAAATGCTTGTCCTGTGGGTGAGAAGCGAACGGCAAAGACTCTCACCTCCGGCTGAAAACGTCGTGAAGACATATCACCTTTGCGTACACCAGGTAAACGTATGGCCACATTGCCTCCTTCCAGCTCTTCACGCTGTTCCACCAAGGCCATATTGCCAAATTCGCTCAAATGCTTGCGACTGATGAAATCCTGCAAATTAATGATAAGTTTGCTAACAATGTTCATTTAATATGATATAAACAAACTTACATTTAGACCGTCCAAACTGTAATTCTGAGTTATTTGGAATTTCTTCAGTAAAATTGCCTCACGCACATGATATATACAAATGTTTGCAGATTTGCCCGCAGCTAGAATACATTCACCATCCGCTGAATATTCTATTGTTGAGAAATAACTAAGAAAGCGAAAGAGTATTAAATAAAGTAACTAAATGCTGACAATCTATATTACTTACTTTGACGTTGCGTTCGTTTTGGCCGTTACAACATCAGTCGCCAAACGTCCACTGCCCAGATCATCACGTCCTTCAATTGTGCTCACTTGTGTTGCAGACTTAACATCAAAAATTGTTATATTACCCGCAAGTGTGGCAACGGCGACCTGAATAAATCACACATTATAGAAAAATCAGATATTTAGCTAAGGTATACATATATGTTTAATATTATACATTTTAGATTTTTAGCTAAGATTTTACATTCGCTAAATTTCTAAAATGTATCTGTTATTTATTAAAATTTGCGGTTCATTTACCTCTTCACCATTGGGGCTAAAGGCCACGCTGGTCACATCGGCAAGTGCCTCAATTGTTTCATGCTCACTGTTGCTCTCCAGGCAATTCCAAATCTTGACCGTTTTGTCCCAGGAACCCGAAATAAGCGTTGATGAGGTAGAGACTGGCGAAAAGGCCACAGAGGCCACAGGACCCTCATGACCACTAATAACTTCCAATAGTTTACCATTCTTAACGGACCACAAGAATATCTCAAATATATCCTGACCACCAGCAACAACCAGTTCGCCGGAATTGTCCACAGCGACGCATGCAAATTGTGCCGGAGTCGGCGAAGTAAAGGTTCTAAAGTTGCGATATCTGTGAATAAAAATCAAAAATGGTAAAAATAAGGCACCTTTATATTTTAAAATAATTAAATTTACTTTGAGAATTAGAATTGAAAAACAATTTGTTTTCAATTTATAAAAAAAAGTAGAATACTTGTAATAATTATCAAATTTTTTTTTAAATCAAAAATAATAATTAGAACGGGATTTTTATAGACTTTTTGTTATTATTTAATTCAAATATGATGCTAGTTACCAACCTTATTACATCAAAAGCACGCACTGTGCCGTCCAATGAACTGCTAACCAGGAACTTTTTATTACGGCTAAACTGTATACCCGTAACGCCGCTTGTATGCTCACTGAAAGTGACGAAGCAGAAACTGCTTTGTGTATTCCACAGCTTCACCTTGGAGTCCTCGCCGCCAGTGGCAATGTACTGGCCATCTGGTGAGTATGCAATGCAAGTCATTTCACTGCTATGTCCCTGCTGCTTCATAATATACTGCTCGCTCTGCCATTCCCACACCAGCAGTTGTCCGATTTCGCGGGAAGCCAATGCCACCCAATCACCAGTGCAGTTGAAGAGTGCCGTCGATATGGGATAATCGGAGATGCTCAGTGAATGAATCATGTTTACGTCGGGAAGCTCGTACAAATAGAAGGCGCCAGTGCTAAAGGCCACAACCATTACCTTGGTGTTACGATTATAGTTGGCAGCCGTTAATAGCGCATCGCGCTGCTCCTTGCGTGGTTCGTTAGCCAAGTAGTGCCGTCCCAGCTTCTTGTAAAAGAATGGATGTGTCTTTTTAATGCTTTCGTCTTTTATTTCGTTCTGGTCATCATCAACTTTGTCGTCCTCTGTTTGTTTCTTTTCCACATCATTTTCAACATCATCCTCGGACTCATCTTCGTCGTCTGCTCCGTTCAAGGTATTGGGAGCCTTGCGCTTGCGCTCTGGCGGTGCAGCTATACTTTTATCTGGTTCTGTTAAATCTGAGGGCTCCAAGCTGCACTCCCATAGGCACAGCTGTCCATTCCGGCTGACAGTGTTTAAATGCAAGCTGTTCGATTCGAAAAAACACGCAACTATGGCATCCGTATGCCCGCTTAGATTGTAAGTGCGAAAATTTGACAAATAATTCACAGAACATATTTTCGTGGAGCTATCGCGACAGCCGATGGCGAGCAGCTTTGAATCTGTAGACCAATCCAGCCATGTGACATCGTCGTAGCCACCAAGGAAACTACGTCTCAGCACAAATGGATTGTACTCGCCGGTAATCTCGCCCGGAGCACAAAATATAAGCACTAGGTTCTCTCTGGCCACTGCAAAGTATTTGCCATCAGGACTAAAGCAAATACACTGCACGCCAGTTTGAAATTTATGCTTATGTATCACCGTACAGGACACCATGCTTATAAGCTGAGCATTGCCCTGCTCATTGACAGCGATCAACAAGCTGCCATCTGGTGAGAGGGCTATGTTTGTGTAGTTATAACGAGACTCCAAGGACAACGTGCGCGACTTGTTGCTATCAATTGAAGAGAGAAAATTAGTGTAACTTAAAGTTAAA
Source organism: Hirtodrosophila alboralis (assembly GCA_035043045.1). NCBI lineage: Eukaryota > Metazoa > Arthropoda > Insecta > Diptera > Drosophilidae > Hirtodrosophila > Hirtodrosophila alboralis. The sequence goes on from JAWNNH010000255.1 coordinate 257,785, forward strand.
TAAATGAACACTTTTAGCATACTTCTTGAGATCATAAAGGGTTATCCGATTACCCACAGGACTGATAACTGAATTGCCATCTGGTGTAAAGACCAGATTTCCATTGCGATAAATTGTGCCCAACAAATTCGAGAACTGGGAAGTAAATGTAAATATTTGTAAACTTTTACAAGTTAGAGATTACACAATTGAATATACTTACTTTGTATGAAAACTTCATATCGCGAATTTATTTTATAAAATTATTATATTACAATAAAACGTTAAAGCGGTAACTATAAACAAAAAGCACTGCACGTGTTGGTCGTGTTGTTGCAAAAAACACCAAATATTTAAATTAAAAATATGCTTAAAATACCAAAAATTTTAATTTCTTTAAAAATACCGGAATCAATCAATCATTGTAGCAAGTGCTAACCAGCCTGTAACTATAATCAACAAGTAGTTAAAATAATAATAAGGTCACAGTAAAACATTTTTATAATTCTAGAATTCTAGAAAATAAATAAAAATATTTTTATACTACATTGCACAAAAAAATACCGCGCTTACTATTAAATTCCAGCAGCTGATAAATATAGCGCTGCCAGCTTGTTGCCTCTTTATGTGAATAGTATTTGAAGAAGAAGAAGAAAATACAGATTTTCACAAACAAATAAATAATTTTCAATTGATAATGGACAAACGCAAATCAGCTGCAGACAAATTAGCCGATCGCAAGGCTCGCTTGCTTGATCTGCATAAACAACGACAAGAAGCGCGTACCCAAAACCACCAGGAAGTCGTCGCAGAGGACGCACGCAAGAAGCTGCCCAGCAATTGGGAGGCACGCAAACGTCAAGCTGAATGGCTGCTGGCAGATGATAAGGCACGCGCAGATGCAGCAGCTGCTGGCAAAGATTACGAACGTTTGAAGTTGCTGGAGGTGTCGGCGGTAGATGCGGAACGCATAGATAAGAAAAAGAAACGCAAGGATAATCCTGATTTGGGCTTCTCCACATACGAGGCTCAAACAGCTAGGCAATATAATCGCCTGGTTAAAAATATGCCCGCACGCGATATGGCCAAATATGAGAAACAAAAAGCTGAGTTAGGCGAGGCGTTTTATGGCGGCCCAAACACAACGCTACATATGCAAACCAAGGATACACCTGCTGCTATTAACAATATGGTCAAAGATTTGGAACAACAAATCGATCGCAGAAAGAAATATTCCAGAAGACGTATCTACAATGACGATGCTGATGTGGACTTTATAAACGAACGCAACTCCAAATTCAACAAGAAATTGGATCGCTTCTACGGCGAACATACGGCTGAGATTAAGCAAAATCTGGAGCGAGGCACTGCCATCTGAATTTAATATTAAATATAACAAATTATTCAACTTAAATTTACAATATAGATTTTTAAGTGTTTTATGTACCTATCATTCATACCATGTACAAGCAACAAATATAAATGTAAATATGTATTTACATAAAATCATTGACTTTATTTATTTATTTTATGACTGCATGTTCTTTTAAACGAGCAAAACTCTAATTTCTATAGCAATGAGAAAGTTTGTTTAATAAAGTATTATTTTAAAAGTTTCAAATCATATTTGATCGTTTAAATTTTTATTACCTATATAATTTGATGGTGTAAAAAATTTAAATTAAAAGTTCTGGTACTTTTCAATAAAAATTGGTGTAAACCAATCGTCCATTCCTTTTGCGGATTAATCCATTTATAAATAAAGCAAACTCACAAGCAAAATACCATAATGAAATATTCCGTGTTGGTATTAAATACCACAAACGATATACAAAAATACAAAGTTTGTTTACATTTTTATGGATAATTTTACCGCATTGGTTTCCTATTAATATTTATTATTTTTTAAGCTGGATATTATGATTGCATTTTATTTAAATTGAAAACATAACAATGCAAAATTTTAGTTCACGTGAAAAGTATTTGATATCAAATACCTTAAACTGTTTGCCCGTGATACTACAGGGACAAGCTGTGCTCATAGATCTATATAATGAGACTTCTGTGGCGGGCATAATAAGTATAGCCGACGGGCATATGACCTGCGAGCTGACCGAGGCAGTATTTATAGATCGTAATGGTCAACAACATGCCTTTGATCATTTTATGGTACGCAATCGGATGATTCGTTTGCTGCATGTTCCGGCAGACTTCGATATTGGACTTGGACAAATGCAGTTGCGACGCAGGAAAGTGGACAAAACCAAAACGAATACCAGGCGCACCTTTAAGCAAAAACGAGCTGAGGAACGACACAAGCAAACTTTGGAGATTATTGGACAACAAAGAAATGCTCGGGAAACACAGCAAAGCGTCTCAAAAGAGGAAACCACGTAGAATAATTATTTTTAGCTTAGAATCTAAACTTTATATTAATCTATAGCTTAATATGTTAATAAATCAGCACATACTTACGATTAGAAGGCTGAAGGCTGAATTATTCTGTTTTCACATTACTTTTTCAAAACCTTTTCCGCAAAGAAAATGTTATAATTTTTAACAAATTTAAAAACTACATATCAATCAGTCTAGCCTGTCTAAATCAATTTTAGCTACTTCAGTTTTCTGATTCTCCCTAATTTATAAAGTTTAATTACCAATAATCAAATTTGCTTTTTAATGTGTTACATAGGCTTACTTTATTATAAAAAAAAGCAGCTCATTTATTTCCTGCCCATATTTATTTGCTGTGCAATATACAATCGATATAAGATATTTAATTTGTTTTTTCATTCTTGTATTTGAAATGCAGCTCCATGCAATCTGTTTCTGAAATCTTAATCCAACCATTGGGGGTCATGTGATAAACACGAACAATGCCGCCAGAATAAGCATCACGGAAGGTAGCATGATAAATAGCACGGCGTCCCAGCTCCTGTGCTTCAGTGTCCTGCAAGTCCCAGTGATAGCCAGAGTCCAACACGCCGAAGGCATAAATCGACCCGCTGCCAACTGAAAATACATTTCCAGGCGTACGGGAGCCCTCCGAATCCACATAGTATAGTCCAGGGCCACGTTTGTCATAGCCAGCAAGCATCATGCCCATGCTTAGACCCATGCCCTTGTACTCATGAGCAATGTTGGCCATGATCTTGCTAGCCGCAGCCACCGAGATGCGCTCCTTGTTGCGCAGCTCATGCAGACGGCATTCCTTGGACAGCACACGATCCCAGTAGACACAGTCGGCGGCACCACCGGCCAAGGTGCCCAGCAAAAATTGATTAATTTCAACAATTTTCTTCATTGTCTGCGAACCAATATATTGGCCGCCGGTGGCACGCGAATCTACGGCCAAAATGACGCCGCCTTGGTATTTAAAGCCCAGCGTTGTCGTACCGTGATCAAAGTTCATTTTAATGCCAGTTTTGTCAGCATTTGCTTGGATTTTGTTCAAATTTTCAAGAGGCTGCAGATGTACACATTATTTAAAATAAAATTGTATAAATTGATATTGCATTTTACACTTACATTCTCAAATGGCGGCGCTGACAATGTATATGGATTTTGTATATTGCTTGTGTAGGCTTGAATCTCATTCTCGACATCAACAGAGTTCCATGCCGAGCGCTTCATATATGAAGCATTAGAAATTTTACAAATTTCTGCTAGTGCCATTGTATTAACTTGATTTTATTTAATAAAATGTTGCCGACACGAGAAACTGCTATTGAAAATGATTTTTTGTGATGAGATGACAAACACAATTTGCTTAGTGATGACTTCGGTGCTTATCGGTAGCACAAGCATTATCGATAGTTTGTTCGATAAATGCAAGAGGTGACAACCCATGCACAAAACCTGTTGCCAATTTTGCAATTCGCTTCAATTTTCTCTTCTATTTTACTTTAGGCCTGGCTTAAAGCCAAATTAACTCTGGGCGTAAGCATAATGTAAGCAAAATAACACGCAGCTCGCTGTTTATAAATTGCAAATGTATATTTAAAATAATATTAAATGAAATTTAACAATTGGAAATTATAACGGACTTAAATTAAATAACGACTGAAGTTGTAAGTTTGGTAAAAATGTGTAAGAACTTAATTCTTGTGACAGTTTTAATTAATAATATTGTGATTTTTGTCTGTGAAATAATTTATATTAAAATAAAGGTTTTATCCTTTATAAATAAATGTGTATATGTTTTTAAAGAATTTTTCAAATGTGGCATAAAGATGTAACAATGAAGATGAAACTAGTTTTCACTAGAGAAATGCAGAAAAAGTGTTTTAAAGACATATGCAAGTACATATGTATTTTTGTGTGTGTGTATGTGTATGTACATTGTACATTGTACATGTGGGATATTCGCTTAAATATTTGTGGATTTGCTTATTGATCGACATGGGTTAATTTATTATCCATTGCTATGACGGTTGACTGAAAATCGTTAATTGGATGATTTAAAACCTTATATTAAGTCATCTGAAGTCCTGTTTGTCGTTAATTAGTGAATTCCAAAATAGTTCAATTTATTTAAATTTTTAACTGTTATGTTTATGTTTTTTAACAGCTATTTATTTTGGTTATTATTTTAACTAGTTTTACTTTTAGATCATGCATCATGGAGCGCATTCTGAAACAAGAAACCCTGCCGAATGCCATTTCCGGGGTAAGTAGCAAAATATACAAATAAATATATATATATGTCCTAAATGAAACCTTACATTCAGCATGATTCCCGAAATTGGACTTCCCTGCATGAAGCAGTTGCTGCGGGTGATGACAGACGTGTACAAATTCTATTGACCAGCAATGCTGATCGCCTGGCCAAGGAATCAAATCAGGGCAACACTCCATTACATGAGGCGGCCAGTCGTGGATTTAGTCGTTGTGTTAAATTAATCTGTGCACCTCCACCCTCCAAAACACAGCCCAAGGAGAAGAGTCGACTCAAGGCGAGAGTGGCAAACACCATTGAGGCGCTGCACAATAGTACGCTGAGTATTATCAACAATGAGGGTCTCTCGGCACTGCATTTGGCTGCCCAAAATGGGCACAATCAAAGCTCGAGGGAACTGCTAATGGCTGGTGCGGATCCCGATGTACAAAACAAAGTGCGTATTATATTTTATTTAATAAAATATATGCAATAATATTATATTTTCTTTGTAGTATGGCGATACTGCGCTGCACACGGCTTGTCGTTATGGTCATGCGGGCGTTACTCGCATTCTACTGTCAGCATTGTGTGATCCCAATAAGACGAACCTAAATGGAGACACTGCTCTGCATATTACCTGCGCCATGGGCCGACGCAAGCTGACACGAATTTTGCTAGAGGCTGATGCACGTTTGAGCGTAAAGAACGCTCAAGGAGATACACCACAGAGCATTGCAATACGCAAGAATTATCGTGAAATTAATGAGATATTAAGCACTCCAAAGCGCATACGTAATCGCAGAGAAAAGCCAAAGGATGCGGAGAAGGCAGCAGCAGCAGCGGCAGCCGCAGCTCAGGACAAAGATAAAGATAGCGTAGATAAGACAATTAATTGGTCACCTTATGGCTGTCATTATTTTCCCGATCCGCGCTCATTTCCATCGCCCAAGCTAGAGACCTTACCCAAAGAGCCGCTGAAGCAAGGCGAACAATATTTCCTTGATCTTGCCGGACACATACACAAGGGTCCGGTAAGTGTGGGCAATACCTGCTACTGTGGACCCTTCTTCCGTCACATAGAAAACAAATTGAATTGCAATCGCAAGAGCCTAAAGAAGTATGTGCACAAGACAAAGGAGCGACTTGGCCACAAGGTTCAGGCACTGGCGATCAAGACAAATGATCAAATCGAGCAATTGACTCGGACCATGATCGAGGATCGAATACGTTGTGAGAGCAAGCGACAATATCTCAATGAATATCTGCGCCGCGGCGAACCAATGCGTTCAACATTCGACAATCAAACCAAGTGCCAAAGGATCGAGCGTACTCTGTCACGTTGTCGCAGTTTGGATCTGCTTGAAAGTAATTTTGAGAGCGGCAAACTGGCAAACTCGAAGAGCGTTGATATTCTGGAAAAGGATAGTCAAGATGTAGTTGATGTCGTCTATCATGCCCAATCCAAAGATGCGACAGCTGAGAGCGATACTAATGACGATTCTCGTTCCAATTCGAGTGGTGAAGTGCCGGGTAATGATGCTATGGCCACGGCGCTTCCCGTAGCTCCCGATGAATTAAAACAATCCAAGTTGGATGAACTTAAGCTAGATTTTCTTAAAGTATCTGAGAGATTGGGTGATTTGTTGGAGAAAACTACTTTACTTATGGAAAGAGATAATGAACAGGAGAACAAATTGCAGCCCTGCTCTCTATCACCAGAACAAAGTAATCCATCGATGTATAGTCCAGAAAATCAATGTAATATATTGGAGAATAAGGAGGATGCCAATAGTCCAAACTATGATGAGTATACAAATATGCAACGACGTTATCCCAACTCAAGTGAGACCTCAAATCCCTCACAGAACTCAAACAGTTGGGAATATGAAACGTCGCCTCCGGATGCCCAAAAATATTACCATTGTATTGGGCGAGGGGAAAATATGCTGAATACCGTGATCAAAGCTCTACGCAAGGATGCCTCATTTGCGGATGCCAATAAAGACGAAGTGGCCCTTAACGAGAATGCGGACAAAATGTGTGGAGATAAACTAATGTATAAGGATCAAGCTCATGCTCATGCCCATGCCCAGGAGTCGCCATCTTCCAGCAAAGATATAGTTTATCATGGGGCACAATCGCATGCTGTGAGTCACAAATCTATGTCCAATCTTATGAAACGACAACCACTTTGCCTGGAGGATAACTTTGCAGAGAACTCAACGTTATATTATACCAATCCCATTAGCATAGCTACCGATGAGGCTCAGATGAGAAGGCAAAGCACAAATGATGTTGTTGGCAAAGTGGAGATCAGAAATAGTGAAATCAAATACCTAAAGAAACCCAATACTGGCCAAGTTAAGGATATGGTGGCACAATTGCAGGGTAAAATCGATTCCAACATACATAGCGAACCGGATATAAGCATTTTAACGCCCGATTTGCAGAATTCAAATATTATGTGCTCCCAATATTTAAACAACAACTCGCATAGTACTGTTCCTCAGCTACCTTCGCCAAATCCTTCATCCCTTTATGCCGCCCACATGAGGAGTCCTCAACAATTTGGCGTGGCTGAGAGGCATGTGCCCAAAGATGCTTATTTTCACGATCTACCAAATCGTAATACACGTATTGTGCAAAGAACTCAAAACATTTACTCCAGCGACATGACAAATTCGAGATTACTGCGTGGTTATCCCGTTCAGCAGGTCTATCACGGTTCTATAGCGACCGTAACGTTACATCGTCAACCGCACGATCATGAGTATATAAACCGTACATCGAACTTGGTAACAACTAATGGCAATCAGGCTCAAAGTGCGCATTCCATGGCATTCCATCGAAATCGTCCTGCAACTGATGTCCTGGGCAATGATGTCGATGATATTGATGTTGATGAAATTGCAGCTGTTGGACTGTACAATAATGTCTCGAGCTTAGTTTGAATTAAATTGAAACAATTGATTTATGTATAAATAATATAATTTATACATTAAAGTCGTGTGTAGATTTTGTAGCCAGCATATTTTTGTAAATAGTTGTCACAATGTATTTATCATAATTATACATGTTATCCTTTTTATGTTGCAATAATTTGTCAGTTAATAATTAATTAAAACTGGACGTTTTAGCCGGAATGCAGCAACATTTTGCACTAAAATTTCAGAAATTATATAGTCCAATTAGCGGCATTTGATTTTGGCACTATTTCGTCTGAAAATATAATATTATATGTATGAATGTACTTATATTATTATAATGTAGACGTTAAACTTTAAATAACTACGTAATATATATAATTGTAATTATTGAATTAAAATATATTTTTCTTTAAAAAATTTTTTAAATATAATAGTATTAATGTATGTGTAAATATCAGAATGTCAAGTACATATTTATATATATATATATATTTATTGATAACAGATCGTTTTGGTGTTTTGATAGACATGCGGCATTCGACTTTTTTATCGTAAAAAATCAACTAATAAATTGTTTTCACAAAAAATTAAACGAAGACATTTACCTTTGATATCATCATTAACTATGTATATAATATGCTTGCTTGTTAATACATTTTTAGCAATTGCCTTAAAAAATTGGTTGTTTCTCGATGTCTAATCATGTTGAATTTAAAATTTATTTGAAATGATTTTTCGCAGTGTTTTTTCTTTTTATTTCTACTGCCCTCTACGCACTTACACTTATCGGCCACTTAATAATAATTCTTAATTCTGAATAATCAAATTACAAGTTACAAATTACAATAGCCAATAATTTAGTCATTTTTAAATTGTAGCCTAATGTAAACCTATTAACATTATTTTTTGTTGTTCGCATTCTATTTTTTTTTTGTTTGTTTTTTTTTGGGGAAACGTTTTCTTGGCTTTTATGAAATGAGTGTCGATTACCCGGCTTTTCTTTATCTATTTAACTTAACAATATTGTTGGTCTTATGACAGCAGGGATGAGTTACGCTCGCTTGGGACTTTGAAAGTTACAAATATATAATTTAGATCAGGTAATGTCTCAAAGGGGACTATTGTCCGAGTCTTCGCGCTCTTGGATTGTTGTTATGCTTTGCTGCAAGGCATTCGGTGTAAGCCATTCTCTATAAATTAATAAAGTAATTATAGTTTACAGATTTTGATATTAAATGCACATATTATGGCTGGAAGCCCTGTGAGCCTCGATTTTACACATTGTGCAGCTTAGTCCGCCCTTTGAACTAAACTTTTTCTGAGAAAAAGTTGGTCTGGTAACAGTTCGAATCGCTTCGGCTTTAGTCCGGTTTACAGCCATTATATGTACATATCTTTAATGAGCTCTTACTTACTTTGGCAAGCATCTCTGTAAAAATGGCACACAGGAGCTGAAATGTGCAAGACGATTCACCCAGCTGGGTATTTCTTGGCCGCAAAGTATCTATAATTGAAATATATTAAAATACATTTTAAATCAGGCTAATTATTAGCAAATACCTGTGTCAAGTTGCCCGAAAAGTGATTGCAATTATTGTTCATAAGATGGTAACGATCACCACGAAATTGATTGCCCAATTCTTCGACAATTCGGCGCACTTCCTCATATGTGAAATCGGTACAGCCAATTTGTATGCTCTGTCGAAATTGAAATTGTTCACCGAGCTCGTCGTGGTCACGTGGGGATATCTCAAAAACTCCAGTAAACGGAAACGGATGGCCACCATATGCGAACTCAGTGCCAAATGCTTCTACGCCGGAATGGAATACGCCAAGACCAATTGAAGTGGTATATTCATTAATCCAATACTGTAAGTGAATTAGATTAAATAAATTAGCATATCCAATTGGATAATTAATGTATTTCTCTACTTACCATATCATATACATTGAGAATAACTGGTTCCCGTGTACCCATATTGGATGGCAAGAGCTCCTCATTACCATCTTTTGGGACACTTAGGCAGCTTGGAAACGATAGGTTGCACGGCAGCCCGTTGGAGAACATTGAATAAATGCGTTAATGGTACTTTCTTTTGCAACGAACTATAAAAATTACAATAAAAGAATGTTTTGTTTTAAATTTTTGAACTCGGACTTGAACTTTAAGTGTTCTCAATAGGCACACATATACAAACATATGTACATATGCGCAAATGTGTGTATGTATGCGTGCATGTACACGAGTACACATTTGTATGCACATATGTTCATGCATTGATGCGTACATATGCGTGTGCATGTTATATATATAAATGTACATATATACAGATATCTTCATCTTCATACTTACATATACATACATTACAAATGTGTCATACCCACAAACAACTTACACGAATCACAGGGACTTAATATGCCATATTCCGCAGGTATTTAACAGTTAACAATTGACAAATATACAGTTTTAGCTCATTTATTGTTTTATTTACTTCCGCATACGCTTTTGGTTAATACACAAAACTTTTTTTTTGTTTATGGATTGATTGCAGAGTTGTGTCGGCCCAGTTCAGTGTGGTTCATTGAACCATTTTATCGAGCTACTGCTATCGGTTTTCCGATAACAGCCTTATTATCGAGCTTGTAATAACAGAATATAGTTTCTGTTACAACTAACACCAAATGAGTGATTTAAAAAAACCTAAGATTCTTGGATTTTTATTTTCTTTTACTATTATTATTAATTGCTATTAAAAAATATATATAAATCTATTATAAGTAGCTTGCAATTATAAATGAAGGTAGAATTGCTATCTCTATTAAATATAAACATGCAATTTTGCAATATTTTATAAATATTTATTTATTTTCAATAGTTCTACAAATGTATTTTAAGAGTTGGAAAGCCAGACTTACATTCGTCGCTTAATCCACTTTGTGTTTATTTATAAATATCAAGTGATTTTATATTTAAAACTTTATTTTATTCATAGCTATGAATTTTGGATTAGAGCCAGCATTTATTTTTTACTTATTTGGCTTTATTTAAAACTTCCAATATACTACTATAATAATATCAGTGGAAGGTGCATATCAGAAAATCACCATGCCTTACACCATACCGAGGATTTACACCCTGTACCTTGATCAGAAATTACAGATGCCTTTTTTTTTAATAGAATAAAAGGAATTATTCAAAGAACTATAACTCATTTCTAATAAGCAAAATATCTGAGTGTACCATAGTTCTTTTTGTTAGGGATATAAACAGCTGTTTTCAATTGTATATATACTCTATATACAGATGAATGTATGCATTTACCTGTAAGTATTTTCGATACTGCGCATGTCAGAGGTTATAATTCACAAACAACACGTGCTTACCAAAGCTTTCAACGTCAGTGAGCGAAAAAACAACAATCAACGAGTATATTCAACAAAATTACCGGCTCTCCCTGTCGTTGAGGCGTCATGGTCGTTCTCTCTATCCACAATCAAAAGAGTATTGGGCATATTCCCTAGTAGCATTAGCAATCTCCGTGCTCTCAGTCTTTGCCGAGCGATGCGGAAGGACGGTTAAGGTTGAGTCATCCACATAAATGTGCAACTGTGCGAGCAATCACAAGGAAGGCAACAAAAATTAGTGTAGAGATAAAAAAATGTGAATTTTTATTGTGCATCCTTAATATAAAAAGAAAACTACGCAAAACGTGAAAATTTTAATATTTAGCGCCTAATCAATGCCTATTGGTTCTTGATATAATAAAATATTCAATTAAAAATATAATTTTTATAGGAAAGTACTTCCTGGATATAATAAAAGAAAAAACCAAATACACATCATTTTTTAAAGTGTTTAAAGTTTAAAATAAATTAAGAAAATTTCTTATATTCAAAAGTGTATTAAGTGCTTCCAAGAAAGGTAAAATAATGTGCAAATAAATATGGAAAACTCACCGTCCAGTTCCATAGAGAAGCAAATTGATCACTTTTTGGAGCATTTTAAACGTAGTGCTTCCAAGGCCATCGATACTGAATGGGTTAGCGGTGCCGATGTAAACAATGGCCAGTCCGGTAGTCCACAGCGACAGCCGCCCTTACAACGCTTGCTGCAAAGGACCAAAAGTCGTTCCAGTTGTCTAGACGTATCAGAGCTGTCGGGTAAGCCATCTTTTTAAGTATTTGTTAAGGTTAAAATGTGTAAAGGGTCTTAAGATTTGTTTGACTTGAAGCATGTACTTTCTTTAGCAAGGCCAACTTTTATAAGCCGTTTAGTTACTCCACAAACCTTCCCCTTTTTTTTGTAAACATTTACGTACATGTATTGATTTTTCATAAGAAGCGTCGACATTGGTATTTCGAACTTCCTTGATGTCATGGCTAACTCTCTGTCCTGTTTTAGAACTATACATACATGTGTATATACTAAGTGGTATAATGGGCGTCGTATTTCTATTCAATATTAACTTAATGCCGGTTTTAATCAGCATTTTCACAATACTTGAATCATTTAATAGCTAAATTTAATTACATATGTTGAATGACTGTATTTGTAAATAACCACTTTATGATGGTATATTTTAATAATTGATAACAAATTTTTTTCTGAAAATATACTTAAAAACAACACTTGTACTTGCCGGCAGGGAGGATTCTAAATTCTTATCGAAAAGCGCCTAACTTTTTTGAAAACCTAAGTTTTGCTTTGCTGTAATAAAGAAAATCTGTGGTCAACTTCTATTAATTTTGGGAAGCATTTGGTAACTTTAATTCGAAGCTGCATTTTAAACGTAAATGTTTTGTACAAAATGGAGAATTAATGAACCTATATCTTTGAATGGTTGCAATTAAGCGAATAAGTGCCTTGTAGTGTGCATCAACTAATTTTCTTTTATGCATGCAGGTTCTTATTGTGAAATGCATAATTTGCACTTCTCATTTAGCTGCACTTTAATGGCCGCTTTTATGAAATACTTATTTACATACATGTTTGGATATATGTGTATATTACAAATGTACATATATGTACTTAAACGTCTACTATGTCAGAAAAGCTTTACCCCCATTACAATTGGTGCATTGCTGCAAGTGGGTTTCAGTTCTATTTAGGGTAGACGAAGCGTCGCGACGCTTATTGCTAATCGCTGGTACCGACAAATTCTCATTTGTTTCTGCCTGTTGCTTTGTTTTTTAATGCCCACGTTGCATCGTCAAATGTGGCCTTGGATTTTAATTGTTTCTAAAACTGATCGTCTAAAAATAATACGGTTTTATAGTGTTATTAAAAATCAGGTAGAGATTGGTAATTAGAAAAATCTACTAACTTTAAATAATAAGAAGGAAAGTATAAGAATTCGAGAGATATTCATATCGATTATTTTTTGAATTTTGAAAAATACTAAAGATCTGTTATTTGGTATATCTATTGCTTTTTTTTTAAATATTATCAGTGCTTAAAGTAAATTAATTAAATCAAAACATTAAGGCTGTGGTATTTTTATTTTCTTTACTTATTTTAATAATTTTGGAAAATATTTTAAAATATTGAATATCGGAATTTTTATTCGAGCTGTTAAAACGAACTGGAACAGATATCTGTTAAGCTATAACAGAACCATTAGAGCACAACAGCGAGGCTGACAATAATGTTAACATCTTATTTATGTTAGTCTGTGTCTTCTTCTTCTGCTGTACAAAACATACCCGGTGCATAGTATAAATAAAAACATATTTAATTGCTATATTATTAATGTGCAAATGTGTGTATAAATATGTATTTATATACATAATAACTTATGCAAGTGATATTAAAACAGATTGTCAAAGCAATCAAAGTGATAAGCGTTCCGTGAGTGCAGCCAACATATGCTTAAATATTATTGCAATTTCGTTGTGCTTGAAATCTGCGTACATCTGTATGTACATACATAATTATGTACATATGTATTAAATTATGCGGGCGCGGGCGCTGTAACTTCTTTGCATCGTCATTACCAAACTGATATGCTAATTATCTCGCGTGAATTTTCGAGCTCTGTGTGGCATATATAAAAGTCTATCGTCTGAAATATTATTATTAACTAAATTTGGTTTTTTTTCCCATTCGCTTCTGTTGCATCAATTACAAACATTGTTACAAATGTTTTTTGATGCTCATTCACCTCTCATCTTGGGTAAAAGTGAAATCAAGTACGCTGAGAACTGAGCTAATTACCTTCAAGCATTCTATAGAGACTCTGTCAATGAGGAATTACTTATGTCATAAACTAGACACACTATATATACATATTTGTATAAGTATATAAATTGTTTGCGTGTATTTCTCAGTTTACCGGCATTTTCTTAGCACTTAACTTGATAGGTGAAGAATTATAATCACATACCTATTATGTAGTATGTATTCATGATTACAAACGGAAATCAAGAAATACCGTGTAACCATTAATGTTGGTTAAAAGGTACATAGATTTATTAGTATTCAAAAGTTGCCTGTTCTTCTGTACGACCTCACTGATCTTAGGGACTATAAAAGCTATAGTCATTCAATTTATTCTGGTATTATATACCATATTTAGATTAGGTTTATTTTAAATATTGATTTTCTATCAATAAAAATCTATTACAGTTGCAATTTTAATACTGCATTTATGGAATAATTGGCACTAAAGTTATTTATAAATCATCCTTGTTCACTTTCACAGGGTATCTTTTAATCAAACACTCTACAGAATTTTTTCTTGTTTGAACTGAAAATTATTTACAATAAACCCTTTGAAGTGAAATATAAATATCACCTGTACCTGTACCTGTATTTGTATGTACATTTATTACTTATTTATAAGTAATCCAAACAAAAAACAAAAAAAAAAACTTCAACTATTTTTAACATTAAATCGGACGTACCATGTAGTACGTGCTGTATGAATCAATGGTCATATATATATACATTTATATATATATATATATATATCTGTACATAGGTGTATTTATATATTTTTATATATTTGTGCTGTATTTACGGTTCAACGAATGACAAACGTGCTCTGTACTCATGTGAGTATATGTATGAATGAATGAATTAATCTTATATTAAAATATTTATTCCGATTTATTTTCATATGGAGAAAACTATCAGATCAATAAATGTTGTCCTTTTCGACCCTTTCCTAACGTATCCCTAAAGTGATAATACAGAGAACTTAAAAAAAAATAATGATAATTAAAACACAGGATAAATAGAAATAAATGGAATAAAATATTTATTTGTACGTTTCATATCCGTTTTCCACTCTATTCGTTGTTTTTTAACAGCTGTGACAACTCATCGGGGCGTTGCCATTATTTCCCCCATTTTTTACTACCATGAAGATAAGATATCTGCCTTGCATTATACTGAACAATACTTCCTAATGTAAAAAAAAAAAATACAAAACAGTACGCCCTTTTTGTATGCCAAAAATAAGATCAGAAAAAATTGCACTTAAAAATTCGCAAGAGGAAAAAAAGAAAGAAAAAAAATATAAACAAATCATGTCGTGAGCAAGAAAAGTAAAAGTTTACTAAGAAATACAGCTCTTAATAATTAAGTTTGTTTACAAATTTTGAAAAGCAATTATTATTAAGTTCGAAACGTTTTCACCTTACATGGTAATTTCGTTACTAGTTAGTTAAAAGATGTTAGTTAAAATATGTGTTTAGAAGGAAAAAATGTGTAATAATTTTTCTTAAAATACGAGTTGTTCTTTCTATAACCAAACCAAACCAAATTTTTGTTTTGTTTTTATTTAGGTTTATGCTAGAATCTTACATTTAGAGTTCTTAAAATAATTATTAAATATAAGAAAATTGTATAATCACAATCTTTAAAACAGTACAACATATTCCTTTTTTTATATAAATTCTTTTTTTTTTTTTATTAAAACTTATAAATAGGCTTTTTTCAAAACTATCAATATATTTTCGCATAATCTTCCATTTAAGCTTGATTTAAAAGATTTGGGCCAAATTAAGATGATGATCAATTTCCGCTTAAACTTTATTTGTTGAAAAATACTTATAATTCGTTTAATTGCAAGCCATTCATAAAACTCATTAAACTGAATCTGAATCTGTTAACGCCTTTCCTCCAAAAAAATGTATTGGTGGTTAAATTTAATATAATTAATTGCACTGTTATATACATTATATAATAACTGAACAAATAATTTGTTTATAATAAAATTTTCCTAAACACCGATACCGACCATGTCGTAATACATTCATTAACTTGACTTTAATTGCAACAGCGGTATGAAAATGGAGAATTGGAACAACGCGGCGGAACCAAATCTCTGTATATTTCATTAAATCGTTAGCATCTGTGCACTATATTCAACGGAGGCAGATGTTACACGTTTTACAATTGACAGTTGACAGACAGACAGTGAAAAAAGAGAGGGAGAGAAATAAAGATCGTTTAGAACTTGGAAGTTACCTATCCGTAAATCTTAGTGAGATTTAAGTGTTCATTGACTGCTCCAATTAGGTGTTTGGCTGTGGCACAAACAACGATTTTCTGCAGTCGCACTCGAAATGCTTGCAACACAGACAACTCGCAACTCGAAACGAAGAAGAAAGCTGAAAACAGCAACACGACCGGCTAAATGAGTATTTGGCGCTCTTTTCTTTTATTTTCTGCATTGGGTCTTAAATTAAATCGTATTCTAGCCAACGAGCAATCAACTCCATGGCAATTAGATCCAAGTTGTCTCTATTGCTCTCTATACTCATTGTTGGGGGGATTTCTCTTATGCAGCCCATTCACGGCAATTATGGGTGAGATCATTGCGTATGTATGGAAATAACTTTAACAAGCAATACACATATACTTATTTTTTTCTAAATATTTGATTTGATTTTATGAATTTAATTTGAGTGTTATGAATGTGACTCATTGAGTCATTTAATTCCTAAAGTTGCAAATGTGTTCATTCATGAGCTATTACAGCATTGATCGCGATCATGACGTCGTTATTTTCCCAATGACATTTAAAACGCCATGATCACAAATTTTTTGAAATTTTGAATTACACAACAGATTGTAGTTATGAACTTCTGAATAACAACATTATATAGAAATTCTTTTTCTCATATTACTCTTTCTCTTCATATTTCTCTTAAAATATAATTAAATCGATGTATTGAACTAAATTACGCATTCGTTGTGTAAATTTGTATTATGAATGCAATCATATAGTCGCAATCTAACTTAACTTTCTTATTCCAAAAAGATATAAGCCTAATTCAATTCAATTCAATTAAATTTTTTTTCACTTAAACGCTATAATTTGAATTTACAATGAATTTACAAGAGTACAGGCGATTTTGCCTTTTCTTCTTAATAATACAACTTAAGATTTTATTACTTATAATTAATAAAATTGACAAGGTTTTTATTGATATATCACTTGTTAAATTGTGAAAATCTATCTGGATCGATATCATTTTTGGAATTTGAAAAATGAAAAGTTAAATTTTCAGTATAATTAATACTACACTATAACATTTCAGAACGGGGAAAATTTTACAAAAAAAAGTCATAAAGCTATAAGGGTAATGATCGTAATTTTGAGGACATTTCTTTTTCATTATATTATGATTGCTTAATCGAATACCCTTCTATTGAACAACATGACAGAAAGTAGAAGAAAAAAATAGTCTCTGAAAATTAAAAATGTATTGATCAGCGAGCAATACTTCAACTTGATATTTATGGTTTTTGTGATTATAATTTATTTTCTGATGATGCTTAAGTATTATTTTGATATTATCGTGAATGGGCCGCATAGCGAATGCGAATCTCTTTCTATCTCTCTCTGGTTGAAAGCAGCTGATGCTTATGCCGATGTCTAGCATCGAGTCTCACAGCCAGAGTCTCTTGTTGAATATCGTAGAGGCAATATCATACTGCTGCTTTTCAGTTATTTTATTCTATTTTCTATTTGTTTGTGAATTGTGTGTTGTGTGTGACTCTTGGCACGGAAAATAAGTGCAAACAATTAAAAAGTACCGCATAGATGTTGTTACTCACTTCCATGTGAAACATATTGCGTATATATATATCATCTATATCTATATAAAAAACTAACATTCATTCAGGTGTTTGTGTATTGTTATTGTGCAACTTTTTACACAAATGGCAAAAATTCTGGCAAGACCACATGTCAAATATTTATTTACATTGACAGTGAACGTAATCAGTGTTGATAAAACAAATTGTATGAATATAACTTATCTATTAGATACTCACGTTCATAATTAGATACAAAAAGTGCTCAAATATAATGGGCAACATGCAAAGTATGGCTGATGATGGTATGTTGACGAATGATAATGGAAATAACCATTATAGATATATTATCGTTATCACTATTGAACATATTGTACACAAATTTGGAAAACTATTGTTGTTTATAGCTATACTTAAAGCAGAAATAAATCATTTATTCAATTGTGCACTAAAATAATCAATAACTATATCTATAGAAATTTCACCTCTGCTCAATTCAATCTTTGTTAATACATTTCCACCTGTTTATTATCATCGCTTACTCAATGAAATCCATATAATCACAAACAATACTATGCGGAACAGCCAAAGATTCATAGATTTCGAGGAAGCAAGTCCACAGTATTGTGTATCTTGGAAATGGGTCAAAGCTAAAAACAAAACGCAACAACCATAACCACTTCGTAGCAGCAGATATATATATATATATAAAAGATGAATGCAGAATGTTTATATTCATACACATGTATACATGTGTAAATGTTATACACTCGAAGAAAAAAGAAAAAACATTTTTTAACTCATTTTTACTTTACCAAGTATAAAATAAAGTCAAAAGCCCAACAAGGTTAAAAGCAATAATTTCTCAGTTTAGGAACGTTTATTAAGTTATAATAAATTAAATAAATTCTCAGTTTTTATTAAGTTATAAAATTTTTGTTTGCAAATTATTTAACTTTAGGGATTTTTTTTTATTGTTTTAAGTCTACAAATTCTCAATGTATTCCAAGTGCGATTATAGTCTGCTGAACTTGCAAATATCTAAACGGACAACATTAATCCAATTCTTATTTATTTATGTCAAATAAATAAAGAGAACGACAAAATGCATTCAACAAAATAATATATAATATATTTATATAGTAATTGTACTTGTAAAGTACTTATATTTGTAAAAGATAAACCACAGACTACAGCAGAGAATTTAAAATATTTTTAACATTTATTTAAGTTTTTATTATTTCAGCAATTGAAATGCTGTGGCTCTTAATTCAATATTGATTTTTACTTTATTTAAGATAACATACTTTTATTTAAAGTTCCCTAAAGCTGAGTACATAGTTTTTTCTTTGAGTGTTCATATACAACTTCAAACCAATTATTATGGCTGCAATAGATTGCTCAAAAGTTTGAACTTAGTATTCACACCTAAGTATAATACAGCTCCTTTTTTTTTTTTTGTAGTCAATGCATATTCTGATTGATTTATGAGTTGTTAATACTTTTCTTTTTTATATATTCATTTGATAACAGACAATGATGTGGAGCACGCCTTGGCCGAATCTCAGGCTATTGTGATGAGCGCATCGCAAACGCAACAACGTCAACAGTTGATCAACCATCATATGGTTGATTCCCAGATCTCGGTTAGCAGTGGCACATCCATACAGACGGCAATCTTTCAATCGTTAAGCAATTCGCCAGCGCATACCAATCGAAGCACAGGATTGCTGCAACATACCACATCTACGATCAGTAGCAACTCTACCACTTCGGTCAACTCACAGGGTATTGCATATGCATCAGAAGCATTAAATGCCCATCGTCCCTCGGAACAGATTAACTCATTGTTGGAGCACATAAGTCCAGCTCAAGCAGCGGCAGCGATGAGCGGCGAGGGCGTATTGAATATAGCCGATGTTGCGGATTTACTGCATCCACAGCATGCCATCATTACGGGTGGACGTTCGCAGGAGGGTTGCCCACTGATCATCTTCCCAGATAACAATAATTTTAATACAATTGAAGAAGCCGACTACCAGAAGCTCATTTTGTACCTTAGCTCTGTGCCATCGTAAGTAATTCGGAAATTATTTGAATTTTATTTTTTAAAATTTTTCTTTTAGATTTTATATTTAAAACAAAATTCAGATCCTACGAAACAATCGATTTAAATATTGTAGTATTTATATTGTAGTAAAAACGAACGGATTGATAAATTTTTTTATAATAGAAGTTATAATATATTATGTGTCTCTAGTTTTTCAAAAAGTAATGATGCACTTAGGGAAAATTGAGTTCCGAAATGAGGAACAATTAATTTTATTTTAAGAGAATAATTTTATATTCTAAAAAGTGCATACTATAATTTTCGATAAGCATATTATTTTGCTCAGTGTATTTGCAAATCTAAAAGGATCATTTTCATTTTAAAAAAATTAAAAAGTAGAATTTTATGTATTAATTAAAATAGGTTAGAATAGAAATATAATATAATTTAATTATTTTGCATATAATTTAGGGATTTTAGGGATATACGAACATAACAATAATATTATACCATGAAATAATAAAAAAATTAAAATAAATCTAAATAATTTTCTTTTTTTTTATAGTCTCCAGGATGCTGATCTTGGTTTTCATTTAATTATTGATCGTCGCAAGGACAGATGGACATCAGTAAAGACAGCATTGCAGCGAATATCGGTATGAAAGTTATACTATTATATCATATTTAATAATAACAATTATTATTCATTTTGCAGATTTACTTTCCCGGCATTATACATGTGGTTTATGTACTGCGTCCATCCGGCTTATTTCAGAAAGCCATTTCTGAAGTGAGCTCGAAATTTTCTTCTAAGGATGAATATCGATTTCGGCTTATTGTATGCTCAGCTCTGTCCGATCTACATGAATTTGTTGATGCCAGCCAATTAACGCCCGATATGGGCGGTACATTAATATATTCACATCATGAATGGATACAGCAGAGAATTGTGTGTATTAATCTAAGTGTTCAAGTGCTTTATAACTAAATTTGTATATTAATTTCTTGCAGTCACTTGAGAAGTTCTCCAGCTTGACGCATCAGGTCTCTGCCGAATTGGATGTATTTATACAGGCCATACATGACACAGAGTTTCCCAATTCCGTAGAGGCAACAAGAAAGTTATTGGAGGATCAGGGCATTGACTATGCTCGACTTAAGGTTACATATCTAATGTCTTTGAGTAGACTTAACATTACTAACATTATATTTTTTTAGGAGGAAATATTGGCAGCTGCTAAGCATGGTGAAACCCTTTTGGATAAAATCAAATCAGTTGAGGAACTCAAAGAGTTTTCTGAACGCACCGGCAATGTTAGCGCCATTGAAAGGTATATAGTACTTATGTACTTATATATAGATATTTGGTGTTCTTGAATTGCCCTGTTACAGTATTCTGAAGTGTTTTTTTTTTTACCTAACTCTTTTAACTAAAATTACGCGTTTCTGTATTAACTTTTAAACTAATTAATTCATGTTTATTACTAACTTGATAAATCCATTTGATTTCTTTTAGCTCTGCACTGGTTTTGTATTACCAATTTATTTTACGAAAATGTTTTGAAAACATTCTATGTTTATACACACATTACTTTCATTTCCTTTCATACCTATGTGTATGTTCCAAAATCTATATGATATTACGTGTTCTTATTAGACCACAATAACATTTCAATTATATTTGTTTTGTTTAAATAATTGTGTTTTTTCCAAAAGCTGGTGAACATTATTTACTAGTTAAAGTAGACAAGTTTTATACTAATTTAAATTGTTTTTTTTTAGTGAATTATAATGGCATTTAATTATATAATTGAATATTGGTTAATACTTAGCATTATTGATTATAAAATTAGAAATTTGCAAATGTTTTGATTGATAAAAATCAATTTTAAAAAACAGTTGTTAAAATCATAATGAAAAGTTTAATAGATTTAGTTAATTCTTATAGAGAATATTATTGCTTCCATTATATGTTTATATTTCTAATCAGGTTAATAAGCTGAGTAATTTTAAAGATGGCAAAGAAATAGTCAACGATTTGTTGTTAACTCTTAATTGAATTTTAAGTTATTTACATTATAAATTTCTTAACAATCCAATTGCAGTATTGCAATTTTTTTTAGATTTTAATAATATTCTCACCTAATGTCAGTACTGATAAGTTTTATTATGCATTCTATAAATTGATAAACTTTCATTTAAAATCACACCACCATATCTTAAAGCATTTAGAAATATTATTTGGAAAAAAATTGTAAGCCAAATCGGAACAATATATCTCAAAGTTTTCATAGAAACAATCTTTTAAAAATCTTTATACTCCAAGCTAAAGAAAGCTTTCTATTTAAAACAATAGCTCCTCTTTCTTATTTAAATATTTCAAAACTATAATTTATTTAATATACAAACTCAGCTTTTTAATCTGATAAGTAAATATAACGTTTTAAAATGTAATTAATACAGTAATTACATAAACTAAATTTTAAATTAAATTAAAATCGTTTTTTTTACTAATTGCATGAAGGTCAATTTGATGTCTCCAGCTTTGTTGATGCTTAAAATAAAATTCCGCTTAATGTTGTTATTGAAATACTTATAAACAAAAACAATTATAAAATGCATGCGTTTGTTTATAAGTACATCAATATTGTTCTTTGTACATATATTGGGACAATCAAGCCCACATATACATATATATTATATGGTTTTTATGGCTGCATATAATATACATACACACTAAACAATCGATTTCACTTAATTGGTCTGATACTGACATCTGAACACTCAATTCTAGACACACAAACAATTCTCAATTAAGCACAAGCACATTCAACAGACACAGTTTACATCCCAAAGATCATATAATACTATAATATTTGTATGATCTTTGTTTTAACATTTTGTTAAATTATTTAAAAAACAAATGGAAAACTTTAACAAAGTAATTTTTAAGCTCATCGGAATGTCGTTCATCTCACTCATCAAAAGCTGTTGCCGTCTTTTGTCTTTTATCTTCCCTTGCGCGCCTTCTCGTTTAATGTTTCCCAAAACATTTTCAAAATGTTAAAAAAAAATATTCTTGAAAAATAAATGAATGTGCATAAATGATAAAAAATGAATATACGTAATATCGATGTGCAGATCCAGTGCAGGGCAGCCAATACAACGCCAACAAATTATTTATCACCAACAATATAAATTTAAAAAACCTCAACATTATGATGATTGTCGCGATTATCGTAGACTGCTCGTCCAGCTGGAGGAAACCGAAAGACGCTTCGATGAATTCTGGAGAACGCATCGCAATCGCCTGGAGCAATGTTTACGTTTGCGTATGTTTGAACAGGATTTCCGTGAATTGCAAGTAAGTAAACTATATGCATTGAAATATACAATTTTTTAAATTCTTTATTCAGTTTTTATAATAAAAGATAAAGAAAGAACCAAAATTTAACCGATTGTAAATTGAAATTAAATTCATTTGCTTTTAGTTAATAAAAATCAAATTATATTCATTCTCAATAATATAATGAGAATGTGGCATTAATTTTAAATCGTGCGTAGAAGTCTTTACATCATTAAAATCAGATGTTTTGGTTAATAGAAAATTCGACAATTTAAATATAAAATTAAGAAATAAAATTTCAGTTTTTATGGTGAAAAAAGAGTTTACAAATTTAAATTCCTATATGCAATTTTGGATTTTATTAAAATTGCGTAAATGTTTCAGAAATAAATTGTCTAGTTAATAATAAAAGTTTTATTATGTTCAACAAATTTAAAATTTAATATTAATACGAAATTTCTATTAATTTAAAATAAAGTTTAAGACTTAAATGAAAAATGATGCGAAATTCAGTTTAAATTAATAGAAATTGCACAAAATTATTTTTATTATTATTATAGATTATTATTAATACCCACAATACATAAAAATTATTTAATTTAGAACATATTCGATGGACATTTGAAAACTGTGGCCGATATGACGGAAATTGGAGAGAGCGTGGAACGTGTTGCAGCCCTCATTCTGGAGACGGAACAATTTCGTGCACTTATCAATATAGACGTGGAGCATGCTGAGGAGGTTATACAAACTGGTCAACAGTTGGTTGGTTCACGTGGTGTCTATCCCTGGGAGATTGTGCAGCCCAAGTGTGATGAACTGCAACGCGTTTGCGATATAATCAGCATGCGTTTGACAAAGCGGCTCGAAATACTGGCCAAGAACAGTGAACTTATGGAGAGAGTTGAAAAGGTTAGTGACTCTGACTTGATTTACGCCAACTCAATTGATTTTAACTTGTTTACAGGCTAATCAATGGTGTGCCAATGGTGTGGAATTGTTGGCTTCCCAGCGCATCGAAAAGTGTTCTGTATCGGCTGAGCTAGCCGAACAGAGTCTACATGAAATACAAGCTTTTATAGCATCTGCATCCGATTTCAAATTATCTAGTCCAAGTGAATTCAAGAAAATCTTTTTGGAAAGCACAACACCAGAGACCAAAGCACTTGTATCTCAGGTGAGCATTAATGAGCTATAAATCAATCATTGTTTAAAGGTCAATAAATTAGTTACAATTTGTTGTAATATAAATTAAGTGTATAAAATTAAATTAACCAGGCTTTGAGTGTATAGAATAACAAAGCTAATAATTAATTTAATACACAATTATATTTTTTTTATACAATTTTAAGAGAAAAATATCAATTGTTGATGATAATCTGTATACAATTGTGTTTCTAGCAGGAGGTATAAAAACTTAAACCCTTAGGCCTACAGGAATTACTCTATAATAAATAAATAATAATAGATAAATAGAATTTCTGAAACTTGAGTAAATTATAGAGTGCGACTATATCTATCAACTGAAATATAATATATAAATGTAACGCTTTATAATCCATCTAAAGGCATAAGAACTATTGCTTATTAAGCCTTCAATTAATAGTCTATAATCGAAATATAATTTCTGAAACTTGAGTAAATTATAGAGTGCGAATATATATATTAACTTCAATATCTAATATATAAATACAACGCTTTATAATCCATTTAAATTTCATTGTCAAATAACACTTGCTGTCTGCAATTCCAAATTAAACTTAACTTAGCACATTTTAGCCGCATCTATATAATTATTGAACACCTGTTGAATCTCAATTTCTTTGATTGTAGATGATGTTGTCGGTAATAAGTGTCGATTAAATAATTTCATTTGTTGCCAAAGCCAACGGGCATTGGAGTCAGTTCATTGAAGAGGCAGCTGCATCGATTGGCTAGACTAGGAATTGTTTAGCTTTTTGCAATGATTGTGATATAATTCAAAGACAGGTTCTTACTGTCTTACGAACTACCAACTATGTTAGCTGCTTCTGTAGTTAATCTATCTGTGCTTGAGTACAGTTAGATAACAGAGCTTGGAATTGAAATGGGGCATTCTTTGATGTTACAACAAGCCATAATGTGTATTTAATGCCTTCTCTTATGCTATCAATCAACCGGTTTATGTCTCTAATTTAGCACGCCAACTGGGTAAAGTGGCAACAGAATGCATAATATAAAAAAAAACCAATATGTTCCTTGGGGGTGTTGTGTGTGGATTTTTTTTATATTAATTCCATAATGCGAGCATTTGCATATTTATTTAATTCTAATAATTTCTTAAAATATTTATTTAGAAGAATTTAGAATTAACAAATATTTTTATATTATACTATATTTGGTATAAATAACAGTCAATATATTTTAGTTATGATTGGAAACAGCTTATCGACATATATAAATACATAAATTAATAAGAAAAAAATTTACTTCATGAGATTATAAATATCTCTATCAATCAATAGTATTTAAAATTAAATTTTAATTTAATTGTTGGCTGTTACTAACATTCATAAAGCATTACATTTCTGTGTTTCAAAAAACCAAAATTAATATTAATTCCATTTATTAGGAAAAATTAAAAATTATTTTTTGTATATGTAAAACAAAAGTTATCAATATAAAACTTATCAGTTAATTAAAATTTTTTAGTTTTATTATTTTAAACTCCACAAAGTTGGTAGAACATAAATCGATTCAAAAATTGCTATAAACGAAGTACAAACGCTTGTTATAATATATAACTTGCATATTATATTTTTATTCGGAAAAGGATATATTAATATTAACACTGTTAATAATTTGAATTTTAAAACTTTCTGTTAAAAAGAATTCGAAATAGGTTTGTTTAATTAAATATTATATAGCAGCATAGCAGTGTTTAAGTATTTATAATTTCTTAAGATCCTTTCGATTAGCTCGAACGTTTAAACAATATAAATAAAAGCTTAATTTATTCAACACACACACACACATTGCTTATTATATTTTTATGCACTGCAAACAAACATGTGGTTCGAGCCCGACATGTATGATCTGTTAAGTATCATACAAGTTGTAGCATCAACAGCGACACAACATGTTGAGTGTCAAATATGATTATGATATAAGATTGAAAGTACAATCTGTACAACTCTCTGATGATATGTGATGAAAATCTGATGACGAAATATTGAAAAGAAAATTTATAAGCATTTTAAGATATGGACAGATTATTTTTTATACTTATAAGAATTATAAGGAATTACTGGATATTTCTAGAACATTTTCGAGAGCATACTCAAAATTACCCATTAAGGTAGTATAAACTATTAAATAAAATATACATTACAATTTTCATTTATTTAATAAAAATGCCCAAATTTATGGGTTAACACAAGGAATGTGCTAAATTTCTTTGTGTTATCCCAGTTTTCGATGGCATTTACATGCCATTGCATTATGGGTCATTCAAATCGCAGCTTATTTTACTAATCGGTGTCTTGACATTGTCTCTCCAGACTCCACACAGCTACAATATGACCCATTTCCATAATCCCACTGCAAATCCAGTTTTGTTTATTTTATTTTTTGTTGAATTTGTTATTCATTTTTTTAAAAAATGTTGTCGTGGGCATATCACGAAATGGGTCAAATGAGACTCGTTTGGCCACTGCCACGATAATATTCTTTTAGCATTTTTTTCTGGATTTCTTATGCATTTGTATTTGTGTAATGATTCTGACACAGTTCAGCAGCCGTGGACCGCTTTCATTCCAGTCTCTTCCAGTTTGACCAGTTAACAAACTGGATATCCTTGCGATAGCATCTTAATAAAAATAGAAGAGGAATCTAAGCGACAATAATTAGATTACCTGGTGAACGCTTTGGGTGAAGTTGCATCACATAAAATGTTGTAACAAACGCGAAGATATGAATAAATTTTATAAAACGTTAAAATTAATTTGAAATTAAAATTTTTTTTATGGAGAATAATCTTAAGTACTCAATTTTTATAAAATATTAAAATTAAAATATTAAAATATATTTAAATTTTAGTTTCATGAAAGTGTAGTACATTTATATTTTAATTCATATCTTGCTCCGAACTATAAATTAATAATGTTATGAGTTCCAATCATAATTTGAATATAATATACAATTATTAAGATAGTTTTTATTTCATACAAAAATACAAATTTTTTTTGTATAAATTTTTTGCTTATCAATACGATATATATCGATAGGCACCAAGTATTCGAATTCTTCTAATTTTATTGTTTAAGTATTCTTTTTATTATTATTTATTTTTAATTTTTTTTTTATTGGTAATATCTTTTGTAATCTCTTCTGGCTTACACATCAATCTCATTTCTTCAATAAAGAAATTAATTTTCATTGATTTAAGGCTTTTCCAATCTCTTTCAATGGCCTAAGCCTTTGCTTTGTAATACTGAATATTATTTGTAATAAGATAATTATTTTTAGATTTATTAAATTTTTTATAATTATGATTTTATATGTTAATATGCCTATTATAGCTTTATATTCCAACTGATTAAAATATATAGGAAAATCCCACACAGGAAGTTCCATATTGCTCTCATCCCATAAACATAAGTTTTGTTATTTTGTTAGCTTTTGCATTAAACTGTGTGTAAGAAAAATGGAAAATCCACTTAACCTGTACAGTGTAGACACATTAAGTAACCCGAAAAGTTAAGTTTATTCAAAGTCGTTGGCAGCGTGGGCGCCGACTCCTGTAAAGGTCAATTGAGGTTGTTTATAAGATAAAACAAGTCATGCGCCGTGATGCACATGATGATGACAAGCTGCCAGTTGAGCTATGCTGCTACTTGTCCTGCCAGGGTTGCCTACATTAACAAAAATAAAAAAAAAAAAGTAAATATTATAATACATATGGAAAGTTGATGTTTATTGAGACTTTTGTACAGAAATGTAAGATTTTGAGTAAAATGTTTAATAATCCAGATAATTACTTTTATTGTTGCTATTGATGCTAATCAAATATATATGCTTTATATAGTCGGCGATGCCTGTAACATACATTTGCACTGTATTAGGAGACCCATTTAGCTATTTTTAATGTATACTGGGTATTCTGTGTCCTGCCTTTCTCCTCGATTCTCAAAAATGCAATGAACTACGCGTGAAAATAAAATGCCTTTCTTCGCGATTCTCAAAAGTTGTAGAGAGTGCCAGTAAAAATAGAACAAAAAGTATTAAAAACCAAAATTCATTATATTTTTCCTGACATTATAGAATTGGGTTTTTATACCATATAACCAAATAGTAAATAAAATAGGATATAGGGTATTTAAGATGCCAATTACAAGTTACCTGTAATATAAAAGTGACTTAATACTGCGAAAAATCTTACTTAATAATATTCATAATAAATTAGGCATTTAAATCCTATAAAATTGTAAAGATTTAAGCATAGTTACAATACCTAAGTACACACGACAACTCTGGCCAGACAAACAGCATCAATTTATGTGAGCACAGGATGAATAAATAAACGTTTAACACATTACAAAATAAATATATATTTTTTTTTTATTTTTGGTTAGCGCATCGTCAGCTGCAGTTTAACCAACCATTTGATTAACTGCACGTGTTGCATGAACTTTTGCGAAAATCCCAATATAACTGGTCACTGCAAAAGCCACAGCCTGTGGCATCTATGAAGATGCGCCTATCCAATAAGCCTGAATCCATATATACAAAAAAAGAAGAAATACCGACCCCGACACCGGGCGGAAGCAAAAGTGAAAGTTTTGCATTGTATTTTCTTTATATATTTATTTTTTGGCAAACTATTATATAAAATGTCAAATGTCACGATATTGCCAAAAGCCTTTTAGTCCTCTAGGCGCAGTTCGATTATGCAATTTTGCAGTTATCGATTAAGAGTTATTATATTAAATAACAAATTTATGGCTTAAATTGACCCTTAGAAATTTGTTTATTTATATAATCTCCTTTATATATTTTTTAAGCTGTCCAATTTAATGCTAACATTACTCAATGTACATGAAAATAATGAAGTTTTCTGAGCAAGCAAAATTGGCTGGGATTTAACCTTATTAACTTAAGAGTTTGATAATTTTGATAAGATCAAAGATCATGATTGTAATAATAGAGATTATGAAAATACTACAAGATTGAAAAGCCTTTGAAAAGCCACATGAGAGTTGAATTAGATATAGTTTAAGCATTCGATATTATCGATATTATGGATAGTGTCCAAAAAAAATTAAATATTTAAGAAAAATGGGAATTTTGGGTCTAGAGGAGATTAAGCTAGTTGAAAAGTATTTTCCCCTCTTGCACAAGTAGTCTTATTTAACTCCCGGTTAAAATAAAATAAAAATAAAATTGGTTTGGCTTTCTCAGCTCTGGAATTTGGTAAAATGTTAAAGTGAAACCAGACAGATTGTAATATGTACTAATAATAAATTATTTAATAGTTACAAGATCTCAATCGAATCATTAAAGGACAAATTTAACATTCTTATTAGATTTTAAATAAATGCACAGAAATTGTCCTAAAAAAATTACAATTATGTTTTTATTAATATTGGGCTCGATATAAATACAACGAGCCGTAATTGAATAAATAATTTTTTACTTAGTTCAAAAGTGTTTAACCTTAACGCACTTTTAAAATTGTTTCCGATTAATTTAAAAACAGAATACTTGTTCATTTTTTGACTTTAGTATCACAGTATGTATTTTACAAGAACTATCAGCTAGTTATTTTATTATTCTTCATTATATTGCATTACATTATCATTTGATTATATTAATGTAATGCAATATAATGACGAATAATAAAATAACTTAACTCATTTGATTATATTTAGTTGTCTTGTCTAGACCTTCAACTAGGGTCACAAAAGTACATAAATCTTTTTTTTAAACATTTTTGTAGTCATTTATACACTTCTCTGTTCATGAGCTTTTCAGTAAATCATTGCGTATATTTTAGTACTCAAAACTTATATTAATTTACGTTTATAATCGAACAAATTATGGAACATTAATAAAATCAATTAAAATTTTGTAATATAAGCGAGTATTTCTGTCTTTTAGTCTTATTTATTTCTCTATCTGGTTTTAGTTATACTGATCAAATTACTTTATTTATTTTAAACAAATATTTGTAAAATGGATTACAATACTTTCTGTTAAATGCGTTTACGTTAATCTAAAAATAAAACCTGATATTAAACACAGTCCATTTAATTGACAATTGTTAGCCACGCCTGCGTAATTCGATGAGATATTTGTTGCACTTTTGGTGTGGCACAAAAATTTAATTGTTACCTCTGATGATGGTGGCACCTGCAGCAAAAATAACATCTTGCAAACTTTACTTTTGTCTCAAGCCAGGTTTTCTTATATATATTTTTCACTCAACAAATCACGGTGAAAACGCGTGCGAATGCCACAAAATTCTCCTACATAATTAAGTATTATATACGGGTTTATACATGATATTATATGTATATTGTAAGTATTTGCATTTGTGGTTGGCTTTTCTAATGCCACAACGTTATCTAAATGAATGTAATGTTAAGATAAAGACAACTTCGACCCTATATAAGGTGTATATATGATGAGCATTAACAAAACCAGATGAACAAAGCATCATGAGCATAAATATACTTAACATAATTATACTTAATATTGTGTAGGAGATCTTGAGTCTTTCTTAAAAGATTGTAGTCTTATAAGATGCATTTATTTATACAGTTAGTTTGTTTATTTTGGAAATTTTATAAGGTTCATTTTTTACAATTTTAGAAATTTCATAAGCTTTAAATTTGATTTCCCTATGCTTAACACAATTCTGTACATTTAAACAAGATTATGTCTAATTAAATTCATTCAACAAATATAAGAAATATTATTATTATAATTTTATTTATCTAACTCTTTATTTATCTTAACTTGTTACCATACATTTCACATCTTAACACTTTCTTTTTACCCAATACTAGAACTTGTCACATTTTATTTTCTTTAATGCGAACAATAAAGTTAAAAGCTTTAAGAATTGAGGCGTAGAGACTCATTGAAGAATTTCCAGCAAAATCTTCTCGTTATGAATGATACAGTATTTTTTTTTTCTTTTTTTATTTTTTGTATAGCATTTAAAGCAAATGACAATAGTACTTTGTTCAATACATTTTAAGTTTCTTTGATTTCTGTTTGATCTTTATGTAGATCAGACGACTTTCCAAATGTGAATTCTACGATTGGCTTTTTTTTTTGCTGTATACGATTAGAAAAAGATTATTTTAGTTCTTTGATTTAGCATTGTATGTAGATCAAAGATTGTTTGTAAGAAATATATAATAAAAACTAAACAAAGAAATTATATAAAATATATGTTCGATTTTAATGATAAACCTAAAATAATGACAAGTTATTTTTCGATATTCAAAATTATTGGCGAAAGTCAATTTAATAAGCATTTATTTTACAATATTTGTTTTAAACTTTTTTTTGTGCTGCGATCTAGCATTAAATACAAATTATACATATTAAAAATAGAAAAAGAAATTATACAGTGAGCAATTTATGACAAAATCTATAAATTAATAAAACACCAAAATTTCAATTTTCCTTGCACTCCCTTTAAATTTTGAGAATCGAGGAGAAAGGCAGGTCACACACTTGAATATTAAATTTAAATTATTTATATAATTTATATATATAATTATATAATTTAATTCTTAAACATTTGGAACTGAGTTAACAATTTATTTTGTCTTACTTCTTATTAGCCAAATTTTTCTGACTGTCATTTGTTTTTTCTAAAAAAAAATCATTGTATTATTTTCTAATATCTATTTTTGGTATCTTGGTAAAACCAATATCTGCAGGGCCTTAATTATTTAAGTTATTATGGCCTAAAGCAAATTTTCTGTTAACTATATCATTAATCATTTTGAATGTTTTTTATTGCAGGTTCTACAACGCATTGACGATGTATCTCTAATGTGTGACAAGCGTATTGCAAGTCTCAAGAAATTGGCCCTGAAACCACCGCGTCCTGTGCAACAGGTGACACCCGAGCCGGCGGTGCCACTGCAACCACCGGGTGGTGCACCACATTTGCTGCGACGTAAATCAAATAAGGTAAGTAATAGATAAATAAATAAATATATATCTTAACTGGTATATATTTAAAATAAATCACAAAGTGTAAATCGAAACTTCAATTAAATATATTAATATTTAAGAGTAAGAAAATTGAGCTGCATATCGAAATTTCGCCACTTTAACCCTTTTGAACCATTTTTAATATATATAAAAAGTCAAATAGTCTTAAGAAATGCAATGTTAGGCTGTCATATTAATCACTGAATATTGCAATGCGTTTTTCATTTGCATTTTAAAGGCGTTTGAAAAGCAAAAGATTCCTAATTTAACAATGACACCACCACAACCGCATGACAGCGGCATTTTCTTTACAATGTTGTTTTACAATTTTCTTTTTTTTTTGTTGTTGTCTTTTAAATATGTTGTACAAATTTCAAGTTCATTGTGCAAAATTCACACGATGCTCTGTTTTTTTTTTTTTGTTTTGTTTTTATTTTTTATCTATAAAAGTAGATTCAGGCCCCAACAACCTGAGGGCAATTGTTGCGCCCGTCGACGAGTGCATAAACCAGCTCAAAGCAAAACAAAAGCCAAGACGCTTTATATATATAAATTTACTTGCCCATGATAAGACAAAGTTTCACTTTTTTGGTGTCTGCGTAAATCGTAGATTAACTTACCTGTGGGCCCAGGTGAAGACAAAGACAAAGACAACCGACCCATAGCCCGGAGGCAACATTGTCTGCTCCATCAAAAGACGTATGAGGTCCAAATGATTTGACCACCAGCCTTCCAAAATTATTTCATAATTACCTTCTTTTTGAGCTAAATTTGTGCAGACAGCGCATAATTGAGTTGAATACTCGTTGCCATTTAACATTAAGTTTAGTTTTATTTAATGGACTGACGGGCCAAAAAACATTTGCCTCCATCCATTAACTGAATATTATATTTCAAATTCGCTCAAAAAAATGCAGAACATGGGTATTAGTTTGGCTATGAGTGTTGTACATCTATTTCTATTTTTAGGATAATATTTAAAAGGGGTTTTTTTCACTTATGTTAAAATTTTAAGCCTATTATTATTATTTGTATAAATAAAACTGCTTTATCGATTGGTAAAGTTAGTTAAGTTGCAATAGTAAAATATATTGCTGTAGTATTTCCAAAAATTCTAATTTACTTTTTTTTTCTAAATTTTATTCATACACTCAAAAAAAAGTGTACATCCAATTGTCGAAAACTGACGTCATTGGTTGGAAAAACAGGATAGAAATAGCGCCATAGATATTTGTTTATGCCCTGAGAAAATGTATCAAGGTGTATCATGTATTGAATTTATTTCGATATTTTGAGGAAACTTATTCTACAAAACATGGAAAAAATCTAATTTGATGGTCATAATAAAAAAAATCTGTTATTTTTTTAAAATTGAATAAAAAAATTACTTTGTTTTGGTTAAAGAAATAAGTCAACATATTTTGTAAAAATTTATAATGAGCATAGAAAATTTTCTGCAGGTTAATGAATTTTATATTCATTTCATAGAACACCTGGATTTCATATTGTAGAAAATCCATACTTCCGATTAAAAACCCATATTTTTTTTCGTTTATTCATATCATAGAAAATATATTTGTACTGTGGAAATTTTCACTTCTTTGTAGAGATTTATACTCTGTTTGTAGAATTTTATTTTATTTTTTTTATCGAAAGTGTTTCTATACTTAAAAAAATTTATTTTTTCTTAGTGTAAGTGAACATTTTTATCTATCAGTTTGGTGGAGCAAAAAGGCTTATTTGTCTAAAATATTTCTCTGTCAATATTTACGAACTTTAATTAAAATAGGGCCTAAAAAATTATCTTAATGAATGTTTAATCTTTTGTACAATTTAATACATATTTTTTTACAATTTCCGAATTCGCTCTTAAGTGAAAAATCGAACATTCAATGTTGTATGAGCAAAAATTTGATTATCTATGACCAAACTGAATACGTGTTTTACCAAAATCCGGAAAGCCACTTGATGAATTCCCACTTTTATAAAGTTTCGGTATAAATGAGTGTATTCAAAGTTGTATTTTTTATTCGATCTGCACTCAATTGCAATAAAATGTACATTAAATAATTTACCACAAGTTATGCAGATTAATAAAAACAAAAAATCACTCTTTAAAAGTTGTTACACTTTTACTGTAAATCCAGGAAAGTCTAGCGTTATAATGAGAGACTAGTTAAATAGTATTACATATATCTAACGCAGCTCAATACGTTTTAAATACAATCTATATAAATATTAGCATTTTCCTGGATTACTTTCTATCTAAATTGTCTTACTTCTGTTTGTAATTTGTGACTACGTAAGCTGTAAAACAGCTACATTGCTGATTGGATTGATTCAAAGTGTTGATACCATTTTTTTTTCTTTCTTTTTAATGGCCCACTCTTATTGTTAACTGCTGTTGGCCATAAAACTAAATCGAAGCTGTAAGTGCAGCGAAGCGAGGCAAAAGGCAACTTTGCTGGTCATTCGATTTTAACTGCACTTGAGACGAGGAGGCTGCATTAAAGGTTAAGTTAGAATAATGGCAAAATGAAACATTTCCGCTGGGCAGCAGGAAAAATGCAGTTTTTTTTCGCATTTGCAATGAAAGCAATTTTCATAAATGCAAAAGCATTTTCTAAATATGTTCACTTGAATTACGGTTAACTTTGCAGGTTTTTTACGTTGTCTTTTGATTTCTTTTGAACAATATATTCTATTTGTAAGCTGATTTTATAGGCCTTGCTCTTTGAGGTATCTTTAAAGTTTAAACTATAAAGAATGAAGTTCTATAAAGAATGAAGTTCTATTTTTGTTTGTTTTTTGTCGATTTTAAAAAATTAGTGGTAGTGACATACTTATTTTAAGTTTCCTTAATCATTTAGGAATTTGTCGTCTAGAATAAAACATTATTAATTCATGTTTTATTTAAACAGCTTTGGTTGATCATTGAAATGCGCTTTTCTGTGATTTGTTGGCATTTTTTGAAGTTTCTCAAAATTGTTTAATTTATTTATTTGAACACATTATAAAGCAAATAATATTCTGATTATCCACAAGATGTTAGTTCTCTCACTGTGAACATATGTATATACAGTCAGCGAAATTCCATTAAAAGCAGAGACATTTTCTTAAATAAAATTAAACAACAAATTTTTTAAAAATTTTATAATATTACCTTATATATTTTATAACTTAATTGCATTATCTAATATTAGATTTTCAAGTTCCGTAACTTTTGATAATATCGATTATGCCTACCTAATCTAGACTAACAAATTTATTGACTAAACCTACTATCGTTGCACTGTTTAAAATATATTCAAATATCTTGCAATAGTTAATACGCTTTGAAAATTTAAACAATTGTTGGCATTTGCATTTGCATTTCTAAGCTTTGCTTTTTCCTATCGAATATTTTTTTTTTGGGAATAATAAATGCAGCTAAACAATTTTCCGTATTTAATTTAAACAAGCGGATATTTGGCATTGGATAAGCTTGAATGAGGGTTTTCTTTTTTTATAAATTATATAACATATTTCGATATTTAATTATATATAAATATATATGTTTCCTTGGCCAAGTTGTACTTTATTTAAGCTGTACTACTTTGGTGCTAAAACTTTCAAAACTCGTGACAAATTGTAATGACAACATATCATTGTTTTTTTGTTGCTAAAATTGCAGTTTTTTTTAGCATTTAGCATTTTTATATGGAGGCTGAGCTTCTGCTTGAGGCAATTGAGTTCTTCAGCAGCTGTCCAAAATGATTGATGTCTCTTGTCAGTTGGTCTATTGTCTCAGATCTTTTTTTTGTTAGTGTAGATATATGTTATGACCATTTGCATTGTCCCAGCGACCCGTTCTTGCATGTGGCTAAGAAATAGGTATACAAAAAGTACAAGAGTGCAACTTGCAACAAGTTGTCATATATGGTTTTTTTCAGCTTTTTGCATTTCTAATGGCTTTTAAGTCTTTTTGCTATTGTGGCGACTTTGCAACCGATTTCTCTTTGTTGATGACACAGGTGTCCATTAAGCAATCACTTGCCGAGTCTCATTCGAATCATTCGATTATGCCGGCAAAACAATCGAAAGTCTTTTGCCTGCATTCAGTAGCTAATTGTTTTCATCAAATCAAATCAAATGCAATCATTCAACGGCTCTTTCTTATAAAAGGTGCCTTCGCGCCGTGTTAGGCCCAAAATTGGAGAATTAATGCACAGTGGAACAAATAGGGAATTAAGTAAATAAAATATAAATAAATTATGTGAAGTTTTCTCTATAATTTCTATAAAGCAAGCAAAATTTGTTTTCCATAAACTCAGCGTCCTGAGAAAAAAAATAAATATTGCTACAAAAAACTTTAAATTCTTTTTTTGATAGTGGCCGCTTGAACCATCAACTTATACACAGCTTCAAAAAAAAGAAGGAGAAAAATAGAATAAATAAAATATATATTTTATTACAAAATATTTGTAGTCTATTTTACCTACATTGTCTGATAAATATTAGAACTTATATAAGATGTCGATAGCTATCGTATAGGCTCTTTCATTAGCTTCAGAAAACGTAATGCATTTAAAAATCGGCTGTAAGATTCTCGAGTAATGCTAAAATCTGCAGGCTTGTCTCTGAAAAAAAGCTAAAAAATATATACCAGATTTCAAAAATGTTTTAAAAAAAAGTCTTACCATAGAAAAATTTTTAAAGTGGTTTTTCGTCATCTGGGGCACCGTACATATGTATCAGAAAAAGGAGGTTTGGTAAAAAATACAATTTGTGTGTTACCTAGTGTATTAGAAGAATATTATTAATTCATTGACAATAACATTAGAAAGATATAATGGCTTGAAAAAAAAATTAATAGAATACGCATTAACATACTTTAACTTGTCTAATTCAAATTCTATATATATTTAATATAGACAGTCGAAAAATAATACGGCTCAAAAATATAATTTTATCAATTGTTTTTGATGCTTTATATAAATGCTTACTAACTTGTTTGTAAAATCAAAAAAGTTATTAATAAGATAACTTTTTTAAGTCAAGAGATAAACAAAAATCAAATGAAAATTTAAATTTATATAAAACTCCACTAAATTGACTACTTAGCCCACTGTTGTTGATGTATTTCTAATGTTGTTTAATCTCCCTGCACATGATTGTGGATTCCCAGTTTCAAACTCTGGATGGCATCTCTCTATAGCTACTACATACGATTGTGGCAATCGTTACTTTTCCATAATTAAATAATTAATCGGCATTTTATTAGGCTCATGCATAAGCTATGCGCTCTTTCACTTTCACATTTGTATAAACATACGACAAGTGTAAGCATGTGCGATATTAAAAAAAATTATGAGACGACGCCAATTGAATGTGTCGCCGTTGTGCAAAGTGAAATATTTTCATTGTTGGCATTGTCAAAGCGACGCACGTAAGGTTAAGTAAGTGCAGCAAACAGTGGCAACAAAAATCACATTATGAACTTGTGGCACGCATCATACGGGATTCCATACATGGCCATAATGCGAGGAGGGCCTATTCATGACTTGCCTGCAATTGCCCGCATTGAAAAGTAACTGTGTGCAATTCAGTTTGTACTAGACTTGAGCAATATACCTGTTAATTGTTCACTGTGACTGATAGATATCGTATCACACCTATTAAAATTGACAGTTACAGCTCTTCAGAAGTGTTGCAGCTACCGTAACAGTTCTATTAACAATTACAGATTATGTTATTTACGCTGACAGTTCCCAGTTCCAATATGAGCAGCTCTTGGTTCTGATATTTACATTAATAGATAACATTATTAGTAACAGAGTCACTGTACAGATATTTAACAGCTGTTAATATTAACATTTTTAGTAACAGTGATTGACTGTGTTAGCAAAAGTCGCAATACAGATACTAACAAATATTATTTATTTATTGACTGTAAAATATTTATATATAATATAATAATATTTATTTTAAAAATAAAATGTTCAGTATATTAACACTCAAATTTCTGTAAATATGCACAGTTTATAACACAATTTTACTGAAATATCTTTATTAGCAGTCACATTCTTTATAGTATTTTGATATTTACGTTAATAGTATCATATCTAAAATACAAAAAACTATAAAAAAGTTTAATTCAAAAGAATAAAAATTAAAATTAAATAGTTTCTAGAATGTGGTTTCTCTTCTTTTTTCTATTAAAATGTCAGAAAATTGAATGCAATTAGGTACAAAATGCCTTAAATGTTACTATATTTATATAAATAAATAAAATGTAACTACAAGATTTCATAAATAGTATAAAGTCACAGTTACTGGTATTTGAAAGTCACTTTTTTTGTTAGTTATCACTGTAACATCTCTAGATTGTATTACAATGGGCCCACTGATTGGGTATTGAATTGTTTTTTTTTTTTTACTTGTTCACAAAACATGAACTTGATAAAAAATGCATGTACAAGGCAGACAGCACACTGAACTTTCAGCACCCACACTTCAAGTGCAATCATCTATCCCATTTGACTTATTTTCACAGCACTTAATGTACTTTTTTTCCATTGAAGTTGAGTTGAACACCATATGTATCTATATATATGCATACTACTATTAACCCAAATACTTACATATGAAAATCGATGTGGGTTTGAAGAAACACTTTCGCCAAACCTTGAATGCTAATAATAGGGTTTTTTTTTTTGTAATTTTCCCCACTGTTGATTCGAAAAAAAAATTATTTTCGAAATGCCTATTGACTTGTAAAATATATGTGTGTATAATTATATTAAATATTTTCCATTTTAAATTATATAAATAACTTTTTTTTATTATAACAAAATGTTTTCGAAACTTGAAATTAATTAAAAATTCCCAGAATAAGATCTGTTTTTAATGCCATCAGTTGAATATTTCATATTACTGAAAATAAAATAGGTAAAATTAAAAATAAAAAAGTAAACTTTGCAGATTCAACGCACCAGACCACAGAATTCAATGCATTCGGTTTTTTTATAGAAACGATTCTGATTGCCACCGCAGCTGGAATAGACAAATGGTTTGCACTTTCTACTCTTCATGTCATAGAACCACATACGAGTCCTGGCACCACAGGATCCATATGTGGGCTCTTGCGAACAAATAGCTGTAAAGGCATGTAGTTTTATATAAAAGTATAGTAGAGATTGATATATTTGAACCTACATATTTGGTGTATTAACTGTTCCAAGCTCCAAGCGAAAATTGTCGATATAGTTAACAGAAAGATTATGCAGGAAAAGAACTTCATGATGATGGCAAGGCACACGTTGCTTAAACAAATACCAAGTACTGACTGATTTTTGGGAAAAACCATTGCATTTTATAGTTAAATGCAGAATGGTCAAAATTCAACAAGTTACTAAACAATGCGTCAGGTTTTAAAAAAAATTAAGAAAGTTAGTATCGCCTAAATAAAGTTGCTTACATACTTTTTTAATGGTTAAATAATCTAGTCAGAGGTGAGCGCAATTGTTTTTACTGGTGGATATACAAGTAAAATTAAATTTAAAAACATTTTTAAAAATGTATTTTTGATAATAAGTTAATAAGTAATAAGCTCACTTATCCTATATAAACTTAACTAACCTTAACCTAAATTTTATATACATATATATATATCTTTTGCAAACTTGTTCTACTTCAAATCACGACACGCGCTCATCCCTAGTTAAAACTTCACGCTGAGTTGTGCTGCAAATGTAATTGATGACAAATTGTTAGGCATAAAAGTCAGTAATAGAATGAAACTTAAAGTTAATGCAAATAGTTTTATAAACTTTATAAACTTATTTTCAACATGACTTGACTGTGCACAAGCTGAAGTGCTTTAGCATTTCGTGCATTTCACTTTCACTACAAGTTGTAGCCAAATCCAAATCCGAATTGAAATCTTTCAATGACATTTTCGACAAATTTCTAAAAGTTAAAAAAGAAATACAGAAACTGCAACATGTCGTGCATGTCAATCAAATTTAAACCCGAAAGAGCTGAAAGCCAAAAATGTGCAGACAATTAAGCCCCCACAGTCTCGAATGCTTCATGCACGCCCGTCGTTGAGAATTTCACTCGTGCGTTTGACCATGACCTCAACATGGTAGTAGCGACACCTCCGGACAACATTTCACACCCGAGGTGACAGTTTGAGCCATGATAGACAGCCAAGCTTCCAGGCTATTCCAGCAGGCAAAACTGATCTACATTTGTTTCAGTGTTGTCCATTTAGCTTTAGTTTAAGTTAAATCTGGGTTTATTTTAAATAGTGGATATTGAATGCAGGGAGACTTTTGGCTTTTTATTTACTTTTTACATATTTAAATGTTACTAGGTGTTTAAGCTACATAGTTATACTAAAATGGTCACTCTATGTATATTTTATTAAGTGCGCTTATGGCAACTCTAAGCGTGTATTATCGATAAATATCGATACCATTTGAACTGTAGTTCATTTCTAACTTGCAGCATTTGCTAACTTTATTTTTGCCGTACACACACATATGTATATAGTATGATATTATAAATACACCCGTTGATAATTCATAAATATTTATATAATGTTTTTGCAATGTCTATTTATCTAAATATATAGATTTACATAATGTCGTGTATAGCAAAATAAATTTGATAATCAAATTTTCAAATTACAATATTTACTATTATATAGTCTACTATTATATAGTCGGATTAAAAACTAAGGAGACTCAGAAGAAAATAAATCATAATTTATACATTCTTTACCAACCAGATTTATTCAATACAATTCCTAGATATAAGACTAAAATCAGCGTATATAAGAGTCGCAATAATGCTCGACTACAATGTTTTTAGTTTTATTTAATATAATTTTTAACTTTTATGTGCTTTTCAAACCCTAACAACACTGATGCTTCAATGCAAATGTAAAAGAGTCTAACAGTTCATTGCACCTGCATGTATAATTGTGGAAACGTATCTGACAGATACAGATACGCATTGACATGCATCTAGTTACTTTTTTTATGTAGCTACAAACACGTAGATGCCATTAAGATACACTGTAGTAAAAAAAAAAATATGTAACAGCCTGGTTTTTTATTTTTTACTCTTTTTTTTAAGAGCATAAATCACAGCTCTGTTGAGAACTTTCACGACACTTCCGCACTATATCTGAAGATCATCTTGCTTAGTGAAACTACCATAAAAATGTGACTACCATTTCATTGCGACACTTTAAAAATATATTTAATATACCTGGATATTTGTTGAGCTACATAAAGTGAAATCTGTTATTACAAAATATTGCGCAAAAGCAGATTTAGCAATAATTTAAGATTATGCCGCTCTACAGAATGTTATTTTTATGCTGCTGAAGATTTTTGCCTTACTTTAAACTTTGCTGTCAAAAGTTCAACTATAAAGACAATTAAAGCCACTGTAATGCCCAAAACCCAGACCGATAAAATGCCAGCAAAGTTCGACATGCCCAATCTGACGGGCTCAATGCCAATGTCCTCTTGACCTCCTGCCGCTGACATGGTGCTCTCGACCTGTTGCTGTATCTGTACATTAAGATTATCATTCACCACTCGATACTCCCAGTACTTGTCAAAGCCTGAAGAGTGCCAGCGATAAACCAGATCATTAAAACGTTCCAAAAGTGGCCAAAGTCTGGGCACAAAGGCCACCGTATATTGATAATAAAGATCCTCCTGCATAATAACCATATGTTGAATAACATCTGCAGTCAGATAATCGCCTATGGCAAAGTGGCCTGAAAGAAAAGAATATAATTTAGTTGGTAGGTAATATCTATGAATAATGTTTTATTAGATTGTATACCAAAGGGTAAACGCTCCACGGTAAATCCCATATGTTCCCGCTGTGCCAAATCCAGCAATTGCTCATCGCTGTAGATGTGAAAGTTATTTAAGAGTTCGTGGACCAGTGGCTGCGATGTTTGGAAAGATTAGGAGTTTACAAAATAAATAAGAGTTTATAAATTAATTATATAGTGATATAAGTAGGTATATCTATTTTTCATACCCTTTAAATTTGATTTATCAGTTCTACTTACATCATCAGAGCCGCGTATTGCTGATACCCAAGCCTCTGAATTGGCTGCCCATTGCAGTCTATGGCTACGCATTCTCTGTAGGGTATCAGCCGCTTCACCCAGACTGGGTATGGTCAATATGCTGGCCAGACCTCCTCCATAAATGCTCGTGATGATGATGTCATTGAGAAAGCAAGCGAAGAGCAACACACGCACTGTCATAGATCGTACATTACTATTGCCAGATTGCGAAATAAATAGTTTAAAACTGGTGACAAATCCAAACTTGAAACTTTGCCACCAGCCTGTTTTGTTCTTTGGAATTGCGTATAATCTTTGCTCACTCCAATGGGTCACCACCAGGCCGATTGTCTCAATGGTGAGGCAAAAGAGTACAGCGGCCCACAGGGTGCCCTGAAAAGGTTCTAAGGGCAGGTACCAGCTGGTCAAGCGGAATGGTGCCGGCACCAGACATGTAATTCCCGATCGCACCAAATACATGGATAAATCCAAATAGGTATAATCGTCATACCAGGAGTACATGGCGCCAATGCATATGTCTGCCTTATGTTGCATAATCATGCCCATAGCTCCATCGCCGGACATATTTGGATAGATCGTGCCCCAATCGTCGGCATCGGCTAAAAAAAAATATTTATAATAATTTGTTTTGTCGTATATTTAAAAATAATACATCTATTTATAATGAGAATTTCCCGGTGTGAAATGAAAAAATATCCCGAAACAACAATTTAATTATATTTTAGTTTAATAAAAAAATATCATTGAAATTGTATATAAATAAAATAATTAAAAATCTATAAATAGGCAAAGTGAAACCCTATTTTTTCCTCGGATAAAGAGCGTAGCTGCTGCGGAATAAAAGAAAACATCTATAAAAAATCTAAATACGAAGAAACCTGCTTAGCTTTATGTATTTTTCTTGGGCATATTAATGTCTATAAAGTCTCTAAATTGTCACTATGTAAACTACCGATAAAATTTTAATAAAAGTGCAGAGTTTTATTATTTAAAAACAAAACTTTTAATACTTACAAGTATCAATCTGTACCGTGCAATTAAATTGAGCACAAAAGCTGAGCACAACACGCGTTTCGGTTCCATCGATATAAACATTAGCCAGGTCTGAATACGCGGGTACTCCAACATCCCGAGCATTGCTATAGATGTTCTACTATACCAGATGAAATCCTAAATTTATACAGTGTTAACTAAAATCAAA
Source organism: Hirtodrosophila alboralis (assembly GCA_035043045.1). Taxonomy (NCBI): domain Eukaryota; kingdom Metazoa; phylum Arthropoda; class Insecta; order Diptera; family Drosophilidae; genus Hirtodrosophila; species Hirtodrosophila alboralis. The sequence goes on from JAWNNH010000255.1 coordinate 301,317, forward strand.
CATACCTTTTTAATAACCGTATAGGGTCTATAATCGAAACCGGCAATGATAACTTCGCGTCCCTGCAAATCTTTTAGTTTATCGGGAAATAGATGGGTATTATGCTCAAATTGTTGGGTAAAAGCATTATAACGATCCAGAAATTGTAGTTGAGCTGGCTTCTCCTTCCGGGGTCCCACATATTTGTTTGTTTTCAATTCAAACTCTGTCGCAGAACTTTGCATAACAAAAAGTATATTGGGTTGATCTGGCAATGATGATGTTTAGATCGAGTGTTCTCAAAGAAACTTATAATTCTTTTACCCTGGAAAAAATAGTCTTTGCAACATGTTTCTTCCAATTCCTGTGCCACAAAGGCAAATACGAATTTGTTGTGCAATGAACGCCAAATGGAATACATGGATGCCTGATTGAAGGCAATCACAAAACGGGGAATATCTTTACCAAAAACTAAGAAACTCTGTTAAATAGAAACTGGAAATTAGTTTAACTAACCAATGATTATATATTTAGCTTTATTCTATCCACTCAAGATCTTACCTCACAGTGAGACATTTCAATTGATAATGTAAGCTTCAGCAATAAATCATCATAAAATAAATCACTTTCATTGAGCTGTTGTCCTTTAATCCTAGCATCGATCACATTCTGCTCAAAACTGTCAGCCAGAGTAATAATATTGATGTCTATAAAGCTTGAATAATTCCTAACTATGGATTTGGGCTGAAATTCATAGTCATGATGCCATAATACACAAATTGTGCTGTCATGCAAATATGTTTCAACTGAAGAAAAATATAATTTAATTAGTGTAATTGTCATATGAAGTAAAATTAGTCAGGAGTAATATATAATTTTGTAAAATCATTGTGCATAAATTCATTCATAAATTCGACTAACAATCGAATTTTGATTATGAATTGAGCATCAGCAAAGGCAGGAAATTTAATTTTATACCTTTAGAATGTATTTAAAATATAAATATTTATTTTATAACTTGTAAATAAAGATTACACAGATAGATTTTTTAATTCCAAAAATGATCAAATTATTAATTCTTTCTTTTACTCACTTATTATATTCAATATAAGCGACCAATTCTTATCCAAATGGCTTAAATTTTTTAACATTATCATCTTTAGTTTCCAACTACTCTGGACTTTAGCTCTAAGACAACTGAATAGAACTAAAATTTGTTCTGCAGCCAATTGCTATTGAGTTATAATAGTATAATACACTCAAATCCATTTCTAATCTGTTTGTTTTGTTATACAAATTGAGCAATTGGCCAATTTAAGTTTAAACGAAAGCAATTTAAACGAAATGTTCTTTTTTTTTTGGTAGACGGAGCCCAAAAGAAAATTGGTCTACATAAATTATTTGTAATATTTAATAGGAAAGACACACAGTGAATTGGGTTTTTTAGAATTGAAAAAACATCTGATCAGCAAATTGAACTTCGTCATATTTTTTAATAATATAGAAAAGCTTTAAAAATTCCATTTCATATTTCAAAACAATAAATCATTAGTACAATCGATCCCCTATATTGTGGCATTGCTATTTCTTAAGACATTCGATAATAGTAGCTTCGATTTGATGGATTTTTTAACCCAAATAAATCCAAATTAAAGCCCTTGCGCTAGCCCTCTACCAAGTGGAATATTTTTTACTCATTTATTAAAAGTTTGCTATTTTTTCTTTAAATACCAAATACGAACATAATTAGTAAATACTTCGCTTGATAGCTTCACATGATAACAAAGCGCAGTTTTTCGGCGATTAAAGCAAATTTAAAGCCTTTGTGCAGACAAAGCGGAAATTAATAAAAACAAAAAAATTACAAAAATAGCATACAGCAATACGAAGACGACTACGAAGACGAAATTTTGAAAGCCGTTGGTTAAAAAATAAAGAAAGAAATTTTAATTGATTTGAAATGAGAAATTAAATGCGGTAATGCTGAAAAATACAATTACAGACACATGTAACTATGTACATAAGTACATTACCAAGAGCGGGGAAAACGTTTATAAAATCTACTTTTGGATTTCGAACGTTACCGCATTGAAGCATTAAGGGTCACTGTCTTCTACTTTCTACGATTTTTTAAAGTCTATACTTTATCTTTCACTTTCTACGATTTTAAGTTTATTCTGTCACAGCCTGCAATCTGTATAAGCGAATCAAAATTTCATCTACTTACAAAGAAAACTGAAATTATAAATGTTATTAGATAACAAACAATTATTGTAGCTTAATGCAATTAAAATCCATATCCCAGCATACTACATATTTTACTTGTTGATATTCTTATTTAATCTTATCTTTTTAATTTAAATTGTTGCTTTACTAATATGATTATGGTTTAAAAGGGATAACTTACGCATTTTTGCAATTTGAGTAAAAAAGTCTGGAAGTTCACGATCTCTGTTAAACTATTATGAATCAAAGACGACATAATTTTAATAAAATTAGCACGCATTTCTTTATCTCGTGGTAAAACAGAGCTGTTATTCTATTAAGTGTGCACGTATATTGCTTAAGCAAAAATATCTAAAAATCCTGTTGCATTGCAAACTTTTTCAGTTGGCAACATTTGCTCAACATTTGCTTTCTTCAACATGGTTGGCAATGCGAAACGTTTAAGTTGTCGTGAACACCTCAAAAGTTTTTAATAAAGTGTATACAAAATGTCAACAAAGTTGTGTGCGTATTGCGTGCTTAGCTTGTTTTGCTTTGAATTTAGTTTCCATTTATACCATTATTCGCTTGATATTTTTTTTGTTTAACTTTTTTTTATTTTAATGTACTATTTGACACATTATTGTGTTTATTGTTTGTTGCGCAAAAGACTTTTGTGTGTGTGTGTGTGGATCGCTTTTCTAAGAAACACTACTATATTATTATAAAAATGTTTTTTTTTGCGCTGACCAACTTAGTTTTCATAAAAATTTGTTGCTGAGTAGCAACAATAATTTGGTCAAACAGAAGCTGGCACAGTTTTTTTTTTTAAAGTTTATTTCTCGTCAACATATTGTTTAGCTTCTTTGATTGAGGCCATTTAAGACTTTCCAAGTTGGCCAAAATTAAAAAAAAAAGAAATAGTTCTATTCTCTAATTAAAAACTGGTTTATGGATTACATTTACTCTGAACTCTTTAGCACATCATAAAGGTTACGTGATCGTTATCTTTATTTTGTATATTTTCATAAATTAAAAGTACAATATAAAGAGTGCATTGCTGTTTAAGTATTTTGCTCATTGAGAGCAATTAATGAAACTAAACAATTTTGGGAACAATCACATCAAAATAAACAATAAACAAAAGAACGATGACCACGAAAGCAAAACCAAGTTAGGCGACATCAATGTCATTTGCAGTTAATAATCTTTAATCAAAGCAACGTGGGGGTGATCATCAAGGTAAGAGTTTGCTAATTGGGATCTTCAAAATTGAATAATAATATAGCTAAAACAAAAATTTGCAATCTTAAGAATATCAATAATTATCTTGGTGAAAATAAATAGCTTTTAATTTTAATAAATATTATTATTATATAATATTAATAATTTTGTGCTATTTCATCTACTATTTATTTTAATTGCCATTCTTCCTTTTTTGACTAAAAAAATGGTTCGATTTTTGCTGGTTCGACGAAAGACTAAGTTCCTTTAAGTTCGATATCAAACTGGTTCAGGTCCTCGTTTCGGAACCAGTTATCGGCCTTAATTAAAAGTATGAACAGAAAAAGTTTTTATAAACTAATAAATCTTTCGAAATTTATGAGAAATTGTAGAAAACTAATGAGAATTTGATATTGATCTTAATTTCATAGTTTTATAACTTACATTCGTACTCATATAAGCCGTTATGCTTCAGCCTTAGATTAAGTGCATATATATATTGTATATAGAGATCTGCAACGCCGCATTAGGTTTTTCACTTTCAACTGTGGGGCTTTCCATTTCTTTTGGGCTTAAATGTCAACGGTGAGATGGCCGAAACGCATTCGTATGTATGTTGACTGTGTTTTTTTTGTTATTTTTTTTTTTTGGGCCTGCTGCGCCGACGATGAAATCATAAATTTAATTTACAATGCGAGAGCTGAATAGCTTTATTTTAATGGCATTACATTTTCCTCAGCCACAATACTTATCTGTTATGAGATCATTTCTCTGACTGTTTTGTTTTCTTTAATTGAATTTAATGAATGAAAAATTTTATAAAATTTCGGGCTACATTGCTCTTCAGTCGCGTTTCACTTTCAATTGAACTCACCGGTTTGGCCATGAGTCTGCCTCTTTGGGGGTTGTACTGCCACTGGTAATACCTTATTGGATCTCTACCGGCAGCTCCTACTACAACTCATGCGTAATCCTTTTGTGGGCCCAAAACTTCCGTTTCACGTAATTGCACACAAGCGATCGCCTTCAATGCCGACAGCGACGACGCCCAAAGACAACAACAACAAATGCGAATGTCTTTAAGCCAACTATTGCATGGCTCTGAGCCATAAACGGATAAGCACGAACCTACAAATTAAGCTGTTCATTGGTAGCTAGTTTTCAATCATAAATACATTTATACATAAGTAAAACTATGTATAACACATGTATATAAATATGTTTAAACAAATGTATGTCCGCGTTGACGATAAACATCTATCATATTTATGTTTAGAGGGTATATAAATTAGAGCTAAAATATTATTATTATTTTTAGATTGTGATAGCTGCAACTATATCGATAGTATCGACTAAATTTATTAGCTGCAAAAATATTTCTTACGCAATATTGCAAATTATATAGTACAGTGAAAATTAGATTATGCATGCACATATATACACAAATATTTGCTAATATGTACATATTTGTGTGTAATTTATAAATATTAGATATTTTATATAATTGCTAAAATTTGTTCCTCATTAATGGCATAATATTATACAATACTTATTCAAAAAATATTATTGTGATATCGTACCAAGTAAGAAATTACCCTGTGTTTTAATATGCATAGGTACTCAATAAAATATTTGTTAATTAATTTGTGATGAACTTTCGTATTTATGAATATCCCAGAAAAGTTAGCCAAAGAGATATATATGTATATCAGAAATAAATCTGAATACTGAAAGTCTGTAGTATTCATTAATGCATATCAATATAAAATAATCACAATCATAAATTTTGATAGTCGATTGCAATTGATTTTTATAGTCGATATTTTTACCTACCCTAATTACAATCGACAGTGTTACCGATATTATTAGCGATAGTTTTTTAAATGCAAGATTGTCACATAAGCGAACTAATTATGCCATTTCCTGTTCTAACTTCCAACTATGTGGGCATTGTTTATAGTATATATATATATGTGTGTGTGTGTGTATAAAAGTGCATCACTTACAACCAAATCAAAGAAGAACCGGTAACAACAGAGAACAGAAGATGAGAAATCAAACAGATTGATTCCAGCAACTGCAACACGTTGTAAGCAACCAGATTGTCTTCAACTCTGATTCGGCTCGCTTACAACCGCAACACGTTGCATTTAAGCAGTCGCAACAACTTGGAAACTTGGCTTGATCAAGCCAACCCAAGCGGACAGTTTAAGCCGATCTTTTGACATAGCAACAACGTTGCGCACGAAACGCGAGAAAACACAAAACCGAAGCTCGTGAGTCTGTTTGCGTGTGTGTGTGAGTGCGTGTGAAACAATGCAAAAGGCAGACGACATGAAGTGTCATGATTAAGCATGTTTAATAGCCGCATATCAATGAAGGCTTTATAAAGGCTGAATGCTATGACTACGCAATTGGGACTGGACCAACAATATTATTTGCATTATAATGCAAAACAGTGACTGTGACAGTGAAATGTGTGAAATGTGATGCAAACGCTGTTGCAATTTTCTTGTATATCTTGTTTAAAAGAGCTTTAAATCAAAATCGAAACTACTGAAAACAAAAACAAAAAGTGTGCTACAAAAATGCCCATAGGCAAAATACCACAACCGCATTCCCTTACCCGTACCCCCCACCACAAATCCTCAGTTCATGATGCGCCCAGCCTGGACAGCACCATTGATTCACGCATGTCCCACAGCGAGCTGCTGCCCATGGAGCTGCTCAAGGTGAACTATGTGCATCAGTGCAAACAGGCCATGATGCGCAAATCCAATGAGCCAGCGCCCAAGCCCATTTTAAATAATCCCGCGAGATTTGTGGGCTTTCGGAGGCAGACAGCCCCACTGCCCCCTGCAGCACCACAGCTAAATCGCAGGAGTCATCATCTGGCGGGTGCGCTGCCTGCACCGCCCACCGTTGAGTCCTGGCTGCTGTTAGCCCAGCAACCAAAGGATACACACTCCGACTGCTCCTGCTCCGACTCCAATTCCAATTCCAGCTCAGATGTCACCGAGACCAGCACCGTAACGCCAGATTGCGAGAAATCCCAGAGTTGGAATTACCGCGATATAAGACGCGATATAGCGCGTGCCGGCGCCGCAGCTGGCATCAAATCCCGCGCCGATCGCATTGCACGCATCGAGAACAGAGATTGCCAGTTGCAGTCCAGCGATTGCACTGCTTGTCTGCAGCAGCAGCAGCCGGAGACACTGCGTCAACCGCAACGCTTGTCGGCAGCAAGATCACGCATCCCCATACCCTACAATGAGGCCAATGCGCAGCTGCAGCGTCGCGTTAAACAGTTATTCCAGCAGGATGTGGTGCACAGCCATAGTCCAGCGCCCAAATGGATGTTCCAGAAGGCAGGTCCGGTGCCTGTCCCGCCCGAACAGCAATCCCCGCGACTGCAACAAAAAGCCAAGCTGGAACGTGTTCACATACGCAAAAAGCGACAACCTCTCCACATTGTTAATCAGTTGGCGGTGGGCAATGGAGCTGAGATTAAGAGCAGCAGCTCCAAGTTGACAGAACAGAATCCCAAACGTTTCTCGCTGGAAAGCTGCTCGGATTCGGGCGTTTCGTGCTCCAATGACACCAAGCAAACGAATTTGCGTTCGGATGAAAAATGTTTGGATTGTGTGCAAATATTGGAAACCCAATTGCCCGAGAAGCACAAGAAATCCTACGAGCGAACCACTGTTCAACTGAAAGCACCTGCCGATCCCAATGATGTGCAGAACTTTGCCAAAAAGAATCTGACCAAGGCGACAACCCATGAGCTCATCACAGCCGCCGCTGCCAGCCAAACCAAGCAGTGCAACATTGAAAAGGAGCGCAAATTGAATAAATTGAATCATCAGTCGACGACAACGACAACAATTAGTATCGATGATAGCTGGGTGCAGGAATCCTGCATAGATCCCAATGATGATTATATGGAAACGGATTCCTTAATGCTGCCAGCCCCACATCAATATCGTAGCAACAACAATAATAGCGTCAAGATCTTTGTGAGCAGCAGTGGCGAGGATGGGCATGATCAAAGGGAGAGACGCAACTTGGCGCCCTCATCCAATACTTCGACTTCATCCTCCGGCTGTGGCGGCTCCAATCGTGACAATAGCTCACTCTGTGAATCTGAACAGGATTGTTGTTCCTGCACAAGCGCAGCAGCAGCACATTCTAGTGCGTCCAGTTCCTGTTGTCCCTCCAACGATTGTTGCAATGCCAGCGGTGGCATCTTCTGGAATAATGCATGCTACGAAATGGAACCCAATACGGGCATTGGATGCTGCTGCAGCATTTCCAGCTGCGATGAGGATGATTGCAGCTACTATGAAGGTGACTTCACCATCGAATTGGATCATATGCCAACAAGACGCACCGACCTGATCACACGTAATAATAAATTGTTGCGAAAGGTATGCATCAAATGTGTTAAAACCTTTCTCCCATCCAGACCCAATAATTATACGGCTCTAATTAGGCGGAAGCTTGTAATCCAATGTTTGTAATATTGTAGTACTGCAGTTGGTTTCCGCTCCCAAAGACAACAACATCTCAGCTTGTTTTCGGATACATATTTCCTATGCATTATTATTATTAAATAAATATGTTGGACTGGTTTGCGATCTATAAGGTTTAATGCACCCACTTTTTAACCTAGAGCTCTAAAAATATATATTTAATAAATGGAGGAATTTTTAGTGGATATTCTAAGATTCTATTGGACTTGAAAGAAATGTTTAGAACCTTTCGCATTTACCGTATTCAACTTAAAATTTCACACGTTAACACTTAACATTTGCTTGTAAATTTGTTAACTACTTGAATTCATAGATTAGGAAAGCCCACCCAGAGGTAAATGATAAAACAAACTGTGTTCAGAATTGCAACTCAAAAAAATAATTAAATAAAACAATTTAGAAAATAATAAGTTATTTTTTATAACAGCAATTACAATAAATTTCATTGTTGAGTTTACATTTTGCCTATTAAAAAATAGATCATTTTAATATTAAATATGTTAATAGATTATCTAAATTTCCTATAAAGGAGGTAAACTGTTTTAAAAAATATATGAGTATTTAAAAATACCCTAGGGACTTAGACTAAAATATGTTAGATAAAAAATATATACATACAATATATTTATATGAACACTCTATATAGTTAGTTTGGAAAGAAATTTCAAAAATACTTAGACTAATATAAATTCAAGCAATTTTGTAAATAGATTTAAATATTAAATCTAAAAAAAACTTATAATTTTCTTTCAAAATGTTTCCCATTTAATGCATTAAAATTAGTTAATTTCAAAACCAAATAAATGACGTATTTTCTTGATTACCAAAAATTAATCCAACTCTCTATTGTTTTCTATAAAAACTAATCTTTTAGTTTGCAAATTAAGTATTATGTTTTAATAAATCAGTATAAAGCTGCTTCTCTTTATTGAATTAATTAGAGCGCTCTATAATATAATTGTCATAAAAAAACCAAAGTTAGATTAAAATCATAATTAATTATATCATTCAACTCACATTTGAGCTTTAAGTTTTTGCCAACCCAGAGACACCTGTTCTTTCTTATTATTTGCATTTTAAGGCTATAATATTTATCGGGTTAATGATAAAGCTAATGAATCCATTCTTTTGAATTCGCATATCTAATATACTTTAGAATATATTCTACATATAAATATTTTTTTCTATTTAAAAAAAAAAAACAAAATATTAAATATATGTTTATTACTTTTCAACATTTTAAAATCACATTGACATACATTGTCAAATGTTTTGGAATACTTAAAATCGAATCTAGGTTTCGTTGTGCATATTTATGTAAATGGGTGAATAGTTTTTTTGTTTTGTTTTTTAATTTTTTTTGGTTTGAAACGGTTAATAGCTCATGTCCGGGTCGATTGATGTTTCATTATAACCAAGTTAATTGTATTAAAAATTGAAAAAAAATTCGCAGACTGCTCTTGAGTCAGGAAATGGGGCTCACACTCCCAACACGACATACTCCAATGACACGAAACACTTATTAGGAGACTACGGATGAGCAGTACTTATATTATTTACAAGCTCTATATAGGAATACATATATATGTATTATAGAGAGTGTTATCTAACCAAAAGTCACACATCCGAAGACCCATTAACCAAGCGTAGACACTGCGGCACAAAGGTGAAGGTAGCGTGTAGTATTTGGATTTTAACGTGTGCCAGGAAACAACGTTTCATTAATAAAATATACACAAAAATATAACAGCAAATAAAGTTACAAAAAAAAAAATAAAAGTAAAAAAAAAACACTTCAGTGTTTGATTTTGCTCGTTGTGGTTTTCATTTCGCGGTTTCATAACAAATTACGAAGATACTTTGCATTTTTTCATATGCCATTGACGAAGCGAACTTGTTGAGGGTTTTGTGGGTTTGTTTAAATACCCTGTAAACATAAAATTAACAATAAAGGGTATAGTATAATGTGTAACATATAATAGATATATTGGCATTCCTAATTTGTTAAAGTAAACAATGAAACACATAATTTAGACATAAGCATTAAAAACCCATTTTTTTCCAGATAAACTAACTATAAGGAATAAATAAACATTTACTACATAATTTTAATATTTATAGGTCTTATTTCAATAAGTATTCCAATTTCTGTTTTTCCGGATAAACTAAGTAACTATATAAAAATTATTTAAATATATAAAAAATATTTAAAGATTTTTTTATTGTCACCATTTTTATCTATAGGAATAAATGAATATCAACTACATAATTTTTAATTTATAAGTCTTATTTTTAATAAATAAGTCTTATTATTATTAAATATACCAATTTTTAAGTTAATTTGATTCTAAACAAATTGAATATTTACAAATACTTAACATATAGGCATTTTCATTGTGGCGTTACGTGACATTCGTACGCCTAAATATGAAAAAAAGCTAGAAAAAAGTCAAATTTTTTCTATATCTGTGTAGCTATTCAGCAGGACAATATTTAGTAAACGAGATAAAAACATTCGTACTTTCCGATTAAAAGATATAAGAAAAAAACAGGTGTGGCGTTATGTGACAAGAATAGAATTCGGTTTCGACCTAAAGTTGTAAAATGGCAAAACTCTATTTATATATATATATATTTTTTTTTTTAAAATACAAGTTTAGGGTATTCACCAATCGCGCACCCTTCAATTAGTTATTCTTACTAGTTTTTTATATTTTCGTTTTTTTAAGTACTGACCTGCGGCTTCATTAACGCCAAACTATTGAGATTATATAGTAAAAAAAAAAAACATGAGCCGTTGTTTGGTTGCTAGTTAAAGTTAAAATAATTGGCAAGCCAAGACTTATGTATAAGTCCACTTAAAATTATAAATAGCCGTAAAACGACAATTTACGCTTGCCTTAACTTAAAACACCGCCCCCTTATATATAGATAAATAAATATAGATATAAATCCATGGCTATTGATAGATGGGGTAGACTCTCACTCTCTCACAACGTTTCACAAATATCATCTTGAACTCTATTTGGCGGCACATACCGCTAACACCTTTCACTTTTGCTATCATCTATTGGCCATAGAGTTGAGTGCTTGGTAATACAAAACCCGCGTGTGTATCCGGAATTTAAGCTACTTTAATATAATTCAAGAATACTTAAGATATCTGGCTGTCAGAAGTCATCAAAATTTTTAATATATAAATTCCAAACTTTATGTGCTAACGGTATAAACCAAAATCTGAAATTTCTCTGTTTGTGCTCTGTTTGGCCTCAATTTAAAGCAATCAAAAAATACAAAAAAATAAAAATCAAAATAAAATAAAATATTTGTATCATCTGTTCAACATTTTCGACCTTCATGTGCTTTCCAAACTAAATAAAAAAAAAAAGTGAATGTCAGTCAATTTGTTAATTAACACAGTGAGGCCAGGCCCACTTGGGTTTATTGTCACCAACTTTATATATCCATATCCATAACAATATTTGCATAATTTGGGAATCTCGGCAATCCAAAAGATTTGTATACTTGTGGTAAGCCCCCCTTTTAATTAGCTAGGTAATTAGTTTTTGATATTACGGGAGCTGCGCTAATTAACTATCGTAGCTTGACTACGAGTTGACAAGCAAACTCTCACTTTTTTTATTTTTAAAACTTGGTTTTGTTTTATTAATAAAATGAGAGTTGTCAGGCAAATCAACTTAGACTTTGCAATTGTATATAGTGTATTATTATATTACAGATAAATATATTTGATCGACTTGGATATATATTTTTTTTTACAAATATTTAGTTTTACTTTTTACTTTTTTTTTTAATTTTAAACAACATTTTAACTTATCGTTGAATTTAAATTTAATTTTTAAATTTTCTCCAATTAATAATAAAGCTAGTGAACCAATAACAAAGGTCTGAACTTAATAAAAATGTATATAATTTTTTATTATCTTTTTGGGTAAAAAATAAATGTTTAAAATTTTGACATAAATTGAACTAAAAAAAGAACACATGTTTACCTTGTAATATAATTTAAAAAAATAAAATAAAAGATAAATAAATAAATATTGATAAATATCAATTTTATTAAAATTATTGTTATTTGTATATATTAAACAATCAGCTCATAATAAATATCATTTAGGGGTAGTTAAATGTTCCAATTTTTTTTTTCTATATTCAAAGACCCAATGCCCCACTTCAGTGTGGTTTGGTTTCAAAATGTGTGAAAAGTAAATGAAATGAAAATGGAAAAAGTCAAAGCAGAAAAGTGAAGAGCTAAGCCAATGTTGGCAGTACTTATATTAGAGACCTTGTTCATACTAAATACAATAACAATGAAAGAGAGGAGCCAAAGAACTGAGTTAATTCTGGCTAACCAGTTGAGTCGAGGCTGAAGTAATTAAAAAACAGAATTAGACTGTGAGCAGCTCACTAACTTGGCCAATTTAGGTGGTTGCCTGACTGTCTGCCTGCCTGTTGGTTTAGAAAGCGCAAAGCTAAAGCAATTATCTAATATACACACTTTCTGCGTAAGCTGAATGTAATTATAACCTCCCACTGCATAGAACTTAATACTAACTAGGTAACTGGTAACTTGTATTTAGTTATTTAGTAAGGCAACCCCAAACTCTTGTTTCTTGGTCTTGGAAACCACAAAAGCGTAGACGACCCCATGGAAAGTCGAACGAATTGACCGGTAAGTGGTCAACACAAAGCGAAAGTGGTGGCTAACACCAAACTAGCCAAGTTGAAGACAAAAAAAAACAGAAAATATATATAAAAAAAGAACCGTTTTCCACATTTAAATAAACGTTGTCTAGTTAGAAAAGTCGCAGCTGTCGAAACCTAAAGATTTGTCACAAAGAGTTGTCTTTCTACTAATTCTACTCCGGCCTAAAGATCTATGCCAACCGTTGTCTTTTTTTTTTTTTGCCATATTGTAGATCTTTTGTTCGCTTTTATCAGTCGGACTTTTGCAGCAGTAGTATATAGTTTAGGCATTTATAGACTTATATACTAATTACAGATTGGTTTTCTTCTTGATCTTTACAGACTGGCATACATGAGTTACGACCCAGATCTATGGACGGTGTCATTGACTCGGGCATCTCGTTAAATGGCGACACCGGATCGAGTCCAGATACTGGTGAACATATGCAAAATCAACAGGTAAGTTAAACAAATCTAACTATTTAATATGTAATCATGCATAGAATATTTAACTGGAATAAGAAAGAAAAATTGGTTAAAATAAATTATGTCTTAAGCAATTTAAAAGTACAACTATCGTAATATACATCATAGAAGTAATTTTTATGACAATATTGAGTTTTATGATTTTTTAGAGTTCGGTAAATAATTTATTAATTAAAAAACAACAACATAGTTTCAAATGGTCGATGGTTTTTTTAAGTTATTTAAAAAACTATATAATATTATACATATATAGAATATATATAATGTATAACCAGACTTAATTTTGTTATTTTTTTTTTGTTAAGTTGTTTTTGTTATTATTGTTTGTTAAGTTTAATGTAAGTTGTTGAGAAATAACAGTAAAATTAAATGTTTCCAACAAAAAAAAAAAAAAAAAAATATAATGTATAGAATTATAAGAAAATGTAACCTTTCTGATGGACCTTTCTCGACGATTCTCAAAAGATGTTATTCTTGTATGAATAAAAAGCTCTTATGGTTGTTACCACCTTTCTCGGTGATTCTCAAAACTTAATGCGAGTACTTAAGGTTTTCGGTAAACACAATTCAATTTTTAAATAAAAAGAGAAGATAGTTTCAGTCGATTTTAGTGATCATTAGATAGTGTCATTGATTTTTTGACAATACTTCATCACGTTGATAGTTTTGTTCATATCTTAACTGAAAATCTATTGTGTCAAATTGTGTTACTCATAAATTCTGTGTCGACTTTTTGATTGTTGTGAGCACTCTTTGTGAAAGAAGCTGCTTAAATCGAATATTAATTTTAAAAACCATCTAAATATCTTTCTCTTTATTGACATGCCCTTTATTTTTTTTTTTGTCTTAATTTTACACTCAAATGAAATCAAATGTTTTGTATTTTGGACACAATAATCTGTTAGTCTTTTTTTTTTTTAACTGCACAATTAAGACAGTATGCTAGTATATTTTTTAACTAAAAATACCAAGCAGAAAAAAATTCACAACTAGATGGCAACGTACGTGCAATATTTTCAATTTAGCTGGCAACGCCATGTAAAGGAAAGAAGCTGTTAATATGAGAGGAGACTAGCTTGTTGTTTGTTATTTAAATTTCACCCATTTTTTTATGTTCTTGAAGATGAAAATTACCATTCATATTCAAGCAGTTAACCCGTTAAATCATAAGCCGTGAATGCAATTATAATTAGAACTCAGTATGTAAGATTTTTATTACTTTCGAAGTAATGGATGCAATTTCGTAAATATTCTTCAATATGAGTTGGATTAGCGTTCAATAAGTAAGAGCATATAAGAGATCTTAGATATTTGAATAAGTAATAATAATATTTTAATAAAATGTTCGTATTAATTTCCCAAATTACAGGACGCTGAGGCGCGCAGACTTAAGAGAGGTCATGTGCTATCTGAACTATTGGAGACGGAACGTATCTATGTCAACGAAATGAGTTCGATTCTAAAGGTAAATAAATAGCTTAAGATCTTACCACTGTAAATGTACATATTTAGACTAATGGATAGATAGAGTTAACGGTTAAAGCCTGCCCCACAGTCATCAAGCATGAAGTTGAAATCCCACAGAGAGAGAGACTGCCCAGTGGCCAGCGAACTGAAACCAATACAAAAATATCTTTTGTAGAAGAATTATAGTTGGGTATTCTTCTCAAGCAGCGCTTGAATGCCCCTGCTTGTAATTAGTGCATTAAACTCATTAGGCAAAAAGCGTTGGCAGCGCATCGAACTAAAAGAAGTTACCACCAATAATTTGTTACCAATTCTTAAAGCACCCGAAGCAAGAAACTAAACAGCAATCATTTAGTGATCAACTCTTGTGCTCGACGCTTCGGTCGGTATAGACATTAACAGCTAAATTCCAATTCTGAAAATCTGGAATCGATTTCAAAGAGCATAAATATGCGATACGGTGGCTACGATCTGCGCAAAGCTTCAAAGCCAAAGACAACGGCCGCACAAAGCTCATTCCGGCTGCGACAGGTGCAGAGTACGGCCTGTAATATTGTTGGTAGATTCAATCTAAAGTTTGGGGATTCCCTGATCAAGCGATTTAATCTGCCATTGTCGGATGCCGATGAGCCGCGTGAATCGCCGCTTTCGTTTCAAGGCTCATTATTTGACTCGCAGGCATCCTGGGCCGGTGTTAGTTATCGTCCTGCAGACTTTCGGCCACGCTTCGAGTCCCTGAACAGCACGGATCTGGGTGGCAATTATATTTTTGGCACTAATTTGTGCAACTTTGCAACACACAATATACTGAATGGCAAGTCGACCATCAAGATAATCAACACGCTGCAGGAGTGTGAGGAACGTGAGGCTTCCATTAGCGATCAGGATGTGGATTTTAGACTAGGCTCGGAACAGGCAACAGTTGGTAATAGTTTGCAACGTTTAAAGGATCAGCGACGCACCATTTTCAAGGAACTTATCGAATTGTCCAGCTGTGACGAGTCCTTAGAGTACAGACTGGTTAAGGATTATCTGGAATCGAATAGCTATTCGGAAATTGAAAACGATACAGAATTTAAGGACTATTTACAACGCAAAAACTATATGGATATTTTGGCATATCTGGAGGATAATGAGCCCAAGAGCTTAATGTCCATTTCATCTTCACTGGCGCGTGCCCAGAGCTCATTGGGTTCGCTGAACAATGCCAAGCAGCTATCGACGCCCAAATCTCTGAAAGCGCCCAAGGAGATGCCCGTTTTGGATAGTCAAATGTGCAGCTCCTGTCGCAGCAGCTGGCAAAATAAGACGCAGCTTAGCAAAAGGATAGCCAGGAGACAAGAACAAGCAACAGCAAATTCAGAAGGACATAGCTCCTCATACCAAGAGATACTCAACTTTTGTCAACAGTTTTTCGCAGATAGTTTTAAGGATGCTGGTGAAATCAAAGAGTTGCCAAAACTGGGCAGCGCAAAGTTCAAACTATCCAAATATGAGCGTGTCCTTAAGGACTTTGTCATGTCGCAGGGCTATGCAAATGTTGAACAATATGTGGAACAAAAATTTGGCCAGCTCATTGGCAGTAAAATGAACACATTTAACGATGGCGATGTAATTTAAATTCAACTATTTTTATCTGAATTTCTTAGAGTTCATTTGAATTTTTATAAAATATATTTTTAAATTATTATTTTTTAGGGCTACTGTGATCAAATGCAGTCGGATGAGCTTATGCATCTGGTGCCTGCCAGTCTGCAGGGCAAGGAGGATATATTATTTGGCAACCTGCACAAGCTCTACACTTTTCACAACGAGATCTTTCTCAAGGATCTAGAGAATTGCATTTCAACCACAGAACTGGTGGCGCTTTGTTTTGTGCAAAGGGTAAGTGATTATTTTATAAATTATTAACTTAAAACTTTTTACTTAATTCGTAATTATTGCAGCGTGATACCTTCTATCAACTGTACTCGTTCTATTGCCAAAATATACCACGCTCTGAGCGTCTGCGTGAGACGCTCGTTGACACCCACCTATTCCTGCAAGAATGCCAAAAAAGATTGGGCCACAAGCTGCCGCTGGCTGCGTATCTGTTGAAGCCCGTGCAACGTATTACCAAGTATCAACTGCTGCTCAAGGATCTGTTGCGCTTTAGCGACAGCGGCAGTTGCACCAAGGAGCTGCAAAAGGCCCTCGACTGCATGTTGATTGTATTGAAATGCGTAAATGATTCCATGCATCAGGTGGCTATAACAGGTTTTCCGGTAAGTATTGATATACAATTTATAAGGTTCTTTATTAAACTCCTTTTCTTTTATACAGACCGATCTGGCACAACAAGGCGAGCTGCTACTGCAGGACTCATTTCAGGTGTGGACGGAGTCGAAGAAGGATATACGCCTGCGCATTAAGCCACAACAACGTCACATCTTTCTCTATCAGAAATCGCTGCTCTTCTGCAAACAAACCTCAAAAACAGGTCACAACAAGAGTACCTATCAGTTCAAGCATCATGTTAAGGTAGCTTTCATATTTAAATATAGTTTATTTCTTGTTATAAACCTTTATATCCTTCACAGATGTCACACATTGGCTTAACGGAGTCTGTTCGCGGCGATACCAAACGTTTTGAGGTCTGGCTACAAGGACGTCAGGAAGTGCACACATTGCAGGCGCCTACGTTAGAGGTAAAGAACAAATGGGTTGCCGAAATCAAACGTGTGCTGCTCAATCAGCTGGAGGAATTAAAGGGCGAGAAAATTAAGCAATATGGCTTAAATCATCGTGGCCTTAAGCAGACCACATCCTGGGATACGCCCAACATAATACTCGGCACACCGAGTCGCACAATTAGCTGTGATGCTTCCTCAGAGTCCTCCAATCGCAACTCCAACTGCAGCAGCGAGGAAAATGGACCTGCAGCAACGGCCTGTGGCAATTCCAGCAGCGGCATGGCTGATAGGGAACATCAGGAGGCCTGCGGCTGGAGTTCGGATTACTCAAACAGCGAGGATGAGCTGTCCCTGAACGAGGATAATAGCACGCCGGTAATTAAAACTTGAATATGTGTAGAAAATAAGGCAGTTGGTAGTTGTACTTATAAAGTAAAGTGGGAAAATTAAGTGGTATCTATTCTTTTGTTTTTTAAAAGTACTAGGGTTCTTTTTAAATGGGTCTGTTATAACTTCCGCAAAAGTAATACTACAAGTTCTATTTCTCACTAGTTTCCTGCCTAACTTTATAATCTAATACATTTTTAAATATATTTTTATTAAAATATTAAGGCGTCTGCTTTAATAGAGTTGAATTCAACACTAAAATCAAATTTACTTTTTGGCGAAATATTGAATCTTTATCAGCCTAAAGCTATATTATACTATATGAATGTTCTTAGTAATTCATAAATTGAATAAAAGGAAAGGAATTTCTGAATTCCCGAGCCAATATGAAATTTTTGAATTAAAACCATTTAATAAATATATTTTATATATTATTTGTAATCTTCTATTGAGCAGCTAGATCCCATGAAAAATTGGACTAAGTCGTTAATAAAATATAATCAAATTAACGTTAATTTTCTTACGAATTGTATTGTTATTTAAATGCAAGAAAATAAATTTGATTTACGTTTTGGAAATAACTAACTAAGTACATTCAAATAGTATAAATAGTTTTCATTTTTTTATTTTTAAATCATCAATTTAAATTTCTTGTATATATTTTAACATACCTTTCGGTATACCGAAAAGAAATTGGTGAAACGGGTTATTTTTAATTATACTATGTACATATATTTATTCTATAAATTTAATCACAATATATATTTAAATTACAATACTTCATTTTCATATATTACTTATTATAGTCTTATTAAATATTATTGGGTTTATCTTTTTACTTTCATGAACAAAAACACAAAACAAAAAAACTCACATATCCTATGTACTATATATACTATACTATACAAACATATATGTACATTATGTATGTTATATGTCTATGCAATTTTGATTTGTTTGTACAACCTGAATATCAACGCATTGTGCAGCGATTCCTGAATGTATTGGCACAGTGGGCATCCTATAATGCCGATGGTGCATCATCCTCAACGAACTTTGCGCGCAACAGCAAATCAAACTCCAAATTTTATGTTTCCGTTGATCTATGATAAATGTGTGAGACTTTTCTTATAAATCATTATAATACTAGGTACGATACTTAATAGTAATGCTAGCACGCAATTAATGTTAACGTTTGCCAGCCAGCTTTAAGTATAACATGCAGTTCTATTATTATACTATATATGTATATCAATAAGTATTGTGTTAACGTTCATTTTAAATGTGCGTTTTAAGTATTGTTACTAGAAACAGCCACATGACCCAGCATCGCATGTAAAGTACTCACAACACTTCCTACAAAGTTCTCAGTGGCTTCATCTAGCCCTATATCTAAATATTTAGATGTTTTATTATTTGAAGTTAAGAATAGTTAAAAAATAGACATAGATCGCTGCTTAACAAAATCTTCAAGAGCTTGTTGATTAAAATCATATTATATAGTCTATTCAAAAGTTTTCTCTTGACTAAACGAGAAATCTTTACCTACAGTTTAAATATGTAATATATAAATTAAATTCTACTGAAAGTTTCAGGAATTGTTCACTTATTTTAATCCCAATTAACCCAAACACACATACATTTTGTTTAACAATTTCAACGTTAGTTAGTCTAATTTGTAAATAGCTTAAGAACTGCTTGAAATATTTAACTTTAATGACGTAACACTAATTGAAAATTAGAATATGCCTGTCTTATAACACTAATACCTATTCTAAACGCTAACACGCTATCCAACACACTTTAACCTATTGTATAAATCTTAATTCAGGGCAGTAAATTCATTGCCCTGGCTGATTATACGGCTATGGGACACTCGGAAGTTTCGATGCGAGAGGGCGAAGCTATTGAGCTATTAAAAGTGGGCTGTGCCGGATGGTGGTATGTGCGTGTCTTAGGTAAATGTCTTGAAAGTAATATAACTTAGTAGGCTAGTGCATGTTTTTAGCTAGAATTGTAACAAATATATTAAAATATATATTAACCAAACATCTTATAACCTTTTCACAGATACCAATTCAGAAGGTTGGACCCCAGGAGCGTATCTGGAATCGATCAATCGAAAATCGTCTAGATCATCGATCTGCAATCAGGAGCGAATAAATTTAAAATAATCAGCTGAATGTCCCACAATATACATTACATAATCTACTGAACTTGCTTATTACAAACAAAACACGCTTTCAAAACTTCATCTATTGCCTTCTCTATAGATAACAGATTTTGAGCTTCTAAATTGAACTACTCTTTATTCTCTATTCTCAAACATAACTTTTATGAATCTGACGAACAAATCAAAAAAAAAAAACACCAAATAATCTCGACTCTCAACATCATTCTAATAATACCCTCAGCTTTGTAAAAGTGTACATTATGAATACAAATAGGGATGAATATAAAGTATTTCTTGTTAATAAATTAATTTAAATCAAGCTAATACAACATATATTATCAAATAAGAATTCATACATATTTGCTAGTTTCTAGTCCATAGTATATCCATGGTTTACTGTGCTTACAGTAAAGCATATATTGAATTGAATTATTTATCTGCAGGAGGACTGTTACAATGATTGTTAAGGACAAAACTTGTCGAATATTTCTTGAAATTGTATTAATTTTTGAATATGACTATTGTTTTTAATTCAGCTATATTTTAATTATTCAAATAATATATATATTTATGTACGGTAAATAAAACACAAACATAGTTATGTACAATACATACATAAATACAAAATAAATTATGTATCTATCTATTAAATAAATATCCGATAAAAATCAATATAAATTTGATATTATTTTGTCGCTATACGTATAAAATTCCTCTGCCAGAGTGAAAAAACTTGGGGAAAACTGCTTTTCTTTAAAAACATTAAGTCCTCTTCCAATTTCTATTTTCGGGCCGATAATATGTCTTGATAATATATCTCGATACATGCAATATATATACATCGGAAGGAGGCTTTATAACAAATCCAGAAAACATGAGGGAACATAACGAACTTGAAATATCAGCAACGATATTGATTCACTCAAAAAAATACAAATTTTTAACTGGACCGAAGAATTGACGATCCATCCAACGATTGATGAAGCAAAAGGCACAAAATTTAAACATCCACATGGTCGTCCTTGTTGTCAGATATTCTCAAGACATTAATGCAATATAGTAGTTCCTAATTTCCTGAAAGTTGCAAAATGAATTCACCCATTACATCGAAACCTAATATTTCAATTCGTCGAGATAGTTAAATATTCTCAGTGCTTAAATAATGAAGTCCCGGCAGTATTTTCCAATAATATTAGAAATTCAACAAGTTATTATTTGCTTTAGTGTAAATATGCAACAAGATTATTTTTAGTTTATTTTACATTTATTTATAGATTTTTATTAAACAATTTCAACGAAAATAAGTTGTCGTTATGCCATCCCACGAAGTTCGCAAAGCAAACGATAAACTTTTCTTTTCCTTGATATTGAATTCTGAATACATTCATAAATACACTTGGTTTTAACTGACGTACTAATAAAAAGTTATACATTGACTCTTGAGATGTTTATGCTGGAGACATGGATAGTATTTGGCGGCTCTTGTTGCTATCATTTGAATATGGAGCACAACCAGTTTAGAAAAAGAACGAATTGAACTAACAAAGGAATGTGATTATAATGAACAAACAACAGTTGTGTTACGTACATATGTATACATACATGAAGCTTTTTACTTAAATATTATCATATTTAATGCAATTTAAACTTTAGCAACAAAACTTTGGGGATATTAAACAGTAAATAAACAAAAATCTTCAACTTTAAATAAAACATTTCAATACTAATTGTGGTTAGCTGCACGCTCATCGATGAATACACATGTATCAGGTTTGTTTTTCCCCGTTTGTTTCATGCATTTACATTTTGTGCCTACGAAGAGCAGCATCTATATTGAAGTTGAAGCGCAGATATTTTAGTTGGCAGTTACTCTGCTATTCATGTAGAATTGTTGTGCAGATAGCAACAGTGTCAGAACGTAGATGCACGCCGCAATCCAGCAGTTATACGCATTCTAAAAACAAAGAAAATTCGATTAGTCATATATTTTTATTTAATATATTCTGGTTTTTTACTATTAACAAATGGTTTGCGGGAGATATGGAAACTCTTCACTAAAATTAAAACAATTTTGGCGTGCTACCATTTCCGAATTGAAAAATTGTGTGGATTCGGAAATGGAAGCAAGATTGACTAGAAAATTTAGGGAATTAAACATAATTTCAATAGGCTGCATTTAAATGAAGTAAGCTTATTTGATCGGTATATTTATGATAGTTGAAAAACGAAGCCAAAAAACACATTTCTGATTGGACATACGTATATATACAAGCACAAGATAAATTTTGGATACAAAGACTGCAAGATATGCAATGATATTGATTGATAAAAAATGTATATAAAATTCAATATTTCAATCTTAAGTTTTAAACTATTTTCTTTAACTTTTTTGAACATTTATATTTTCTTTCCTGCCATGGTATTGAGCGATTTTAAAGCTATCGAAACTACCGAGTGGGAGCACTATGGCTTTCTTAACAGCTCTAGTACAAAGATGCCATACGTAATGCATACTATTCACAAATTTTCGTATCTTAAGTCCTCTTGGAGTTCGATTAGTCAACATAGTCTCAAGTGGTGGATAACATACATACATACATACGTAAAGCATGCATAGTTACATATGTATGTGGGCGTACTTAGATAAACATACATATGTACATATGTATGTGAATAAGTACATTTGTTTTAAGGAACTTCCGCATCATATCACATATGTATGTAGTTATAGCATTTTTGTAGTTTTCAAACAAACCTGATTGTACGCATTATTCGCATCATTATAGAATTCATCCAAACTTGAGTACTTCTCCGCCAGTGGCAAATCCTCAATTAAAGCCACACTGCGTATGTAGAAGAACAAGCCCATCAGCACCTACATAATAATAAATAATGGAATTAGTTTTACTCACATACATATGTACATACATGCGAATTTGTAAATTTCAGATCTTGTGACTCTGCCCCGTATGACCCTCAGAAAACAAAGTCAGTTGAGCAGACAATAACAGCAACTTACCAACTGCACAATACCCCAAACGGAGATAATCAGGCCGCATAGCGAACATTTAGGACCACAGATTTTCATTTTGCTAGCTTCGATAGACGCGGCTCCTCGACGGGGATGAAAATTTCTTCCTATTAAATTGGAATACTCGTCGACAGAATTTTTTCGCAGAAGCTAGCAAATGTCAGGTGAAAATCATGTGACAGTTCGTGGTGAGTTAAGTGTGACCACTTGATGTATACAATAAAATAACTCTTTTTTTTAAATACTGAAAATTCCAAACTTAACTAGAGCATAAACAGGTATGCATATTAGTACTTATAAAATTAAAAATATAATCAAATATATTTAAATTTAAATATTTTATATGCATTTTTTTCTTAAATTTATTATTCAAAATTATCAAAATACTGAAATTTCAAGTCTTCATCCCGTCATGCAAGTCGTAACGTGTACATTTACTGCATTCCAATACCAGCACATTAGTTAAATTACTGTCAACAATAATAAAGTGCAAACTTCACATTAACTAAAATTAAAATTATAAATTTTCTCAAGTTGGCGTAGGGCGTTGTTGCCTGACACTATGCCCACATCATCGGTTTACCACGAAAAACAAATGAGGCAATTATGTGCCTTACATGCTCTAAACAATCTGTTTCAAGGCGATCAATCCTACACAAAGGCTGAACTGGATGATATTTGCAGTAATCTGAGTCCAAATGATTGGATTAATCCCCATCGATCTCTGCTTGGACTGGGCAATTATGATATCAATGTCATAATGACGGCATTGCAAAAGCGAAATTGCGAAGCAGTTTGGTTTGATAAGCGAAAGTAAGTTGCAGCTCTGTTTAATGCTTGACTTATGCCTAATCGTCACTCTTAAATACCCTGTATAGAGATCCCTCCATCATAGATTTGGACACAATTGTTGGCTTTATATTAAACATTCCCTCTGACTACAAATTTGGCTATATAACTTTGCCTCTGCGTCGGCGACACTGGATAGCCGTGCGTCGCATTGGAGATCATTTTTATAACTTGGATTCAAAACTACAGCAACCGGAACTGCTTGGCAACGACGCCGATACGCTTCAGTTCCTGCGGGAGCAACTAACTGAAGAGGGCCAACAACGTGAACTTTTTCTTGTACTCGAACGTAGCCAAAACGAAGATGCTGCACAACGTTGGCTTAAGAAATCCTCTGTTAATGCCGTTTGACCGGAAATATGATTATGCTAGTCAATATATAAAAACTATAACATCAATTCCTAAAATTTGAAGTGTGCATATACGAGAAAGGTTTAACGCATATAAATATGGTTAAAATTTAATAATTGAATGGTAGCAATGGTTGTAAATAGTTTAAATAGTTTCAATTATAGAAACAGATATAATGTTCATTCGAATTTCAGTTGGTGAGTTGTCCTGATTGTTCTGCATTTAAGAGTAAAATAGGTTTAAACTTTTGTTTAAACTGAAAGACGATTATAAAACTTGGGAATAATAGAAGACGGCAAAATTTATTTTATAAACTGCAAGGATATATATAAAATTACTGTTAATTACTTTTAATAAATAAATTTTTCAAATTTGCAAATCTAACTTTTTGCTAAACGTATCAATTGTTGCAACACAAGCTTTAAAACTTAAGTGTTCAGAAGATTTACTAAAACCTCATCTACTTTAGTTGGAAATAAACATTAATGTAAATTCTACTATCGGATTGATTATGAATCTAATCGTTGTCTACTCAACAATCTATAATAATAATTGTATGTATAAATATTAAGTATTTTCAAAATGTTATTGTCTGTATAAACGCAGTTTATTTAAATAAATTACAATAATACATTGTAGTTAAAACACAATAAAAAATTTAATATGTATGTCGAGGATTCTCTGTAAAATGTGGAATGTTTTTTGTATATATTCGAGGCATAATTCGACTTAATCTAGGGACGATGAACAGAAATACAGATATGTGTATAAAACTGGACGGATATGTTACAATATTCATTCGTAGACATATATAAGGCCTCTTACTTATTATTTGTGCATGCAGTAAATAAAAACCCATACAACTTATATATCAGTTTGGATGCTGCCCTGTGGTGGAGCTGCTGGCTGACGTCCTGGCTGTGGACGACGTGGACGACTGGGCTCAGGCGCAAAGTACGCCTGCGAGGGTGCTGATGGTGCTGCTACGGCGGCAGCAGCTGCAGCCTGGCTCTGATAATAGTCATCACCATATTCGCTCACCTCACGGTTGCCAATCTCATTGAGTCGCTTGTAGCGTTCCCGGCGTGCTTCGACCATATAAAGAATTCCCGCTGGCAGCAACATTACAGCGCCAACAACGGCAAAAGCAAAAGACCAGCCCATATCGTTGGTTTGCCAGCCAGGCATCCAATCGCGTGAATCTCCCTTAGCACCAAAGGTGACCACAGCAATGAATCCGAATATAGAACCGAACACCTGACAGGTGCCAATCGTCAGCAGCAGCACCACATAGCGATCATCATCGCGGGATGTGCGCAAGAACATCAATGTCAGGGGCAGCGCAATTAGGCACATAACAAAGCACAATGTGGCAAACAACTGAACGGCTATGTAGAAGCCTGGTAACAGGAAGTCGTGTATTATATAGTATTCCTCTTCGAAAACCCACATGCAACCAGTGAAACGGGTATCGTAGAATCGATGAATATCCTGGAAATTATTAAAGCACACCTCCCAAAGGCCCAGGTTGGTGAAGCGTGGATTTCGTAGGGTACCATCGGTGATCAGCCAATAGGGCGTTGCAAATGCGATGATAAACAACAGAAACGAGACTGCTGATATTCCAAGAGCAACTCGTGTGCTGCGATTCGATGCGCCCATGGTTACAGTATATATTTATATCTTGATTTTAACTTAGCCTAACAAAAAGAACATTAACTAAGTTAAAATAACAAGCAAATTAATGCACAAATGAGTATTGTGTCACGAAAACACAAAACACGCCCCGCCAGTGTGACCAAAATTCGATGCTATAATTGGCGATAAATTGCCAGTGTTTGGCGTTGCCAGATCTTTGCCAAAAAAGTATACGTATGCGACAACTCTGTTTTCTGTCAAGTCTCTTGTTTTGTGGCACAAAAACTTGTTTGCGAAAGCAAACGAAGAAAAAAAATGCTTGTTTCTGGTGCATAAATCTGCCTGAGCTGAGCTACAAAAGTTGAAAACCAAAAAAAATTGTGTTTTGTGCATTTGATTAATTAAACCAAACTGTTGTTTATAAAGGCTGCGTCGTGTGGCTACTACGCTGACGCTGACGCCGACGCTGACGGTAACAATATGGCTTCCGAAATCGCGGTGGTAAACATTGGGAACTTTGAAAAGATTCAAAACTTTTTAAATGACACCGCATACAAGGAAATACTTGAAAACAGCGAAAACTTCAACACGCGTCTCTGCATTGAGCGACGCCTTCGCATGCCGTTTCTCGACCCCCAGACTGGCGTCGCTCAAACCCACTGCGCGCTCTTTATGAAACGCAAGCAACGTATGCCCGGCTTCCGACATGGCCAAATCTACACGTATCCTTCGGCACGCTGGCGTAAACCAAAGCGCCAATATTTATTAAATCCCCATCATAGCTACCGCGCCTATCAGTACCGGGAGCATCATCTTCCTCACCAGCAACAACACCATCAACATCATCATGTACCAGCGTCCAGCTCGGGAACGGTCGGTGCACGTGATCATCATCAGACAGAAAGTGCAGGTAAGGGTTTTTTTTTTGTATAAATATGTATTTATGTATACATGGTCGTTGTAAAATCAATAAAACTCTTACAATTGCTGCTGCTTTGTTCAGTCTCAGTCTCATCATTGCCACCACCTTTGCACAGTGGTTAAAAACTAAAAAAAAAGTTCCAATTATATTTTTGTTATTTAATAATAATATTTAAAGAATATATTAAATATACCAGTGAAAGTGCTGCAAAATTATCAATGGTTTTAGAACCCTTATATATAGAATTAATAATTTTAATACAGTTGCTGAAAATACACAGTTTAATTGAATTTAGAATATTGCAATTTATTTTGTAAATTTATATTGTCGTAAAAATTTATTTCATATTAATTTATTCTAAATTTTTGGAATTTTTTCTAATTTTTTTCAATGTATAATTATTTAATTGGCAAAAAATAAAATTATCCTATGCCTTAGCTTTTTTTCTTTAACATCTGAGCGTTAAATTACATTTAAGTTTTCAAAGTGGGAATGGTGGATAACTGAAAATTACTCCGGAAATATTTTAATGATATTAAATATGTTCACTTTTAAAATTGCACATTAGGATTGTATTAACATTTCCATCAAAATACGCCTATTTAAAAAAAAAACTTTTCAACTACTTCAAACTATCTCCAAAACTAGAATTTTGTTTTTTTTTTTTACATTCTTCATTAATTTAATTTTACATGTTAAATTGACTCCGATGTTATATATACAACAATTATTAGAAAGTTTATTGCATTTTGTAGTCAAAAAAAAAAAATTACAGAAATTCTGTCTTTCAAATAATATTTTTGATTATCGACAATATTTTCGAGAAATTATTATAATAAATTTTAAATTTATAATTTTATTTAATAAATTATATTTTTAATCAAAATATTGATTAGCTTTCAAATAGCTTTCAAATTGTCTTGTCAGAAAATGCAATTATTGTTGACCCACTGTGCTATGAAAACAACAATAAAAGTTCAGCTAAACATGTGTGGCTTTATGAGGCTGCATTTTCTATATGTATGCGCAAATATATTTATCTGTATGTGTGTGCTGTACATGTAGTTGTGAGTGCGCAACCACCCTATAAGAAAGGGCACAAGCATATCTAAATATTGGGGGCTGATTTATGTTCGTACTTATGTGTGTGTGTGAATTCACAGGCAATAATATATATATCTATGTATTTGTTCATTGATTAGCATAATTTGTTTTCTTGTTTTTGTTTTGTAGCCATTGCTGCGACAGATGGCAACTCAATGGGCGCTTCGGGTGACAATGACAGCAAGGACTCTCATGCAAATGCCGAGAAAGATTGGTTTCATGAGGATATGGATAGTTCCCATTATCATCATGCCGATGAGTATGAAGATGACTTCGATTCTGACAATGATTTCGACGAGTCTTATAGCAGTAGAGGAAAGCGTAAACGCGGCTCGCGACCCCGACGCAACAATGCAAATGTTGATGGTACTCCGAAACGTGGACGCAAAGGAGGCGGTTAGTAACAATTGTGCTAAAATTCTTACCAATCGCTCATATTTGTCTCATTATCCCAATACACAGGTAGTCGTCGTCGAAATGCAACCGATGGCGATACACCGGATCGAAGAAGACGTGGTGGTGCTGGTAATAATGCAAACACTTCCGCAGCAGCTGCAGCGGCAGCCGCGGCTGTTGCACATGCTGCCAGCACTGCGGCCGCTGCAGCAGCGACCGGACTTTATGCAACGCACTCAAACTCAGCATCACCAATACCCATTATCGACGAGACCTCACAGTCCGCTCTGGTTATGCCGGCAACGCTATCATCGTCATTCGAAAAGTCTTCACTAAACGATGCAGGCGCTTCAAATGATTCAATTCCCTTGGCCACCATGGCTAGCATGGGCATGTCTACAGCATCAGCTGCTGCTACACCAGCAATATACACAACAGTAAATGCTCCACCAGCCACACCGTTGGCCAGTCCAAAAAAGCACAAGTTACGTGCAGAACGAGAAATAGCGCAGCCATCGCCGTATTGCGATTTTTGTTTGGGCGATCAGCGGGAAAACAAGAAAACCAATATGCCCGAAGAGCTAGTGTCTTGCTCCGATTGCGGTCGCTCTGGTCATCCATCATGTCTACAGTTTACGCCCAATATGATAATATCGGTTAAGCGCTACCGCTGGCAGTGCATTGAATGTAAATATTGTTCTATATGCGGCACTTCCGATAATGATGATCAGCTGCTCTTCTGCGATGACTGTGATCGCGGATACCATATGTATTGCTTGTCGCCGCCGCTTGTTACACCGCCGGAGGGCTCTTGGAGCTGCAAACTCTGTATGGAGGAATTTCACAAGCACAAGTAAAATGAAATGACAATTTCGGGAAACTAGAGGCGTCGACGTACTCAAATGTAAATGTCTTTTGTGTTTCCACTTACATGCATAAAATTAGTCTTCAAACTCATTAAAGACGCGGCAGCTTCTGATTTAATTTTAATTTAATTTTCATTTTAAGTATTCCTTAGTACGTTTTTTAATCTAATGTACCTATTTAATTTAATTTTTGTATTTGTAAAACTACGCTTATATGGACCGCCCCAAGTATTGTAAGTATTTCCAGCAGCCTACCGCGCAACTGAATGTCATATGTTCATTATATAAAAAGGTCGTTAAGCAACTCCAATTCAATCCTTATTGTATCAGTTTTTTTTACAATGTTTTGTGTACATTTTACGATATATTCTATGAAATCATAATTACCTTAATGCGAATAAATGCTGCAATACTTTTTTGCATATTTTACTGAGTTTCTATTAAGGTTAAGTGAAAAATATTAATACAAAATTTGATTCCGTAGAAGAGGACTTAACAGATTCCATTTATGTATGAAGAAACAATTGGCACTTTCAGACATAAGGTGCTAGAATTTTCTATTTAAGGTAATTAATAGTAAAATATGTGGACAAATTGTTAGTTCACAAGATAATTCGATTTGAATTCTAACAATTGTGTGCTAATTACTAAAAGAACTTCTGCCGGTTGAAAACACAAAATAACCATCAGTTGCATTTAGTTTGCCAATATGAATCCCAGTGTGTTATATATTTCTTTATTAAGCCTGTATCTAGTGTTGCCTGTACAGCTAAGAGTACAACGAACTCGATTTAAGCGATATCTTATCTTTCCGCGACAGGCCCCAACAAAACATCAGGTATTTTCACAGCTTTAGTTGCAAACATAATTATTTTAGCTTTTTAAATTCGCAGTTTATATGCGGCATTGGCATACCGGCTGATCTAACCTATGAATCTCTTACCGTTGGTCACGTACTAAAGGCCGAGTTTTTTCTACCATATAATGCCAGTGTGTATAGGCAAAATCCATTTCTGCCGGAATACAAACACAAGACTGTGCCTATAAACGATGATATAAACGAGATTCGCCTGATGCAAAAGAAGCCCACACAATTGCGTTGGCAAATTTATGCCTACATTGAACACATGTTAAACGGGTAAGTTTTGAAATTTAAATATTATATAATAATGAATATATTTGAATATTTAATTTTCAATTGCAGTTATGGATATAATGGTCGTGAATGCATGTTACAAGCTATTTGTGAAGCTAATACAATAAGATTTTCAAAGGATATTAGTGTTGTACATGAACTGCTGCACTTGCTGCTGAGGTATTTACTATATAAACGTTTATGTTCAGTTCTAAATATGCATTATTTAAATAATTTTTATGACAGCCCCTCCACAACTTTAAATGAGGATGCTGAGGAAGCATACGATTACCAACTTGCCGAAAAAACGAATATTAAAACTAATAATTGTGAAATCTACGACTGCAATATTAAGCTACTAGATTTGATTTCAAAAGTAATGAGCTTGAATCTTTAATAAACGTTTTGGACAATTTGCTTAATTAAAATTAAATGATATTTTTGTTCATTTTATAATTTGTCATAAGATGATTACTAATTGGTTAATGTAAGGATGTAAAATAAGTTGATTATGCCAGGTACCGAAGCAAATATTTAGATATGTAAACAATTTTTATGTATTCATTTTAAAAAAGTCGTTAAGCAACTCCAATTCAATCCTTATTGCATATATATGCGCATAAATGCTGCAATATCATTTAATAAATTTAAAGATCGTAAATTTGTTGGCTTAGGAGAGCCCTGAAGAGTTTCATATGTATGAAAGCAATAATAGCACCTAAAAGTGTCAATTGTCTTAATTTGATGTAATATGAAAGTAGGTTGGTAGGTTGCTAGTTGAAAGGTAATTTCGATATGGATTCTAACAAGGTTGTGTCAATTACTGAAAGAACTTCTGTCGGTTGAAAGCACAAAATTACAGCCAGTTGCATTTAGTTTGTCAATATGAATCGGAGTGTGTGGTATATATTTTTGTTAGGCTTGTATCTAGCGTTGCCTGTGCAGCTAAGATTAAAACAAACTCGATTTAAACGATTTCTTATTTTTCCGCGTCAGTCCCCAACAAGACATCAGGTAAATTTTAATCGCTTTAGTTGCAAAAAAAACATAAAGCTTTATTTTATTGTTCCCAGTTCATATGCGGCATTGGCATACCGGCTGATCTAACCTATGAATCTCTTACTGTTGGTCACGTTCTAAAGGCGGAGTTCTTTTTACCATATAATGCCAGTGTGTATCGGCAAAATCCATTTCTGCCGGAATACAAACACAAGACTATTCCTATAAATGATGATATAAACGAGATTCGCCTGATGCAAAAGAAGCCCACACTATTGCGTTGGCAAATTTATGCTTACATTGAACATATGTTGAATAGGTAAGTTTTGAAATTTCAATATTTTAATAAATGTATTTAGTTGATATATTTTATTTGCTATTTCAGTTATGGATATAATGGTCGTGAATGCATGTTACAAGCTATTTGTGAAGCTAATACAATAAGATTTTCAAAAGATATTAGTGTTGTACATGAACTGCTGCACTTGCTGCTCAGGTATTTACTATATAATATATGCTTCTAAACATATGTTAATTAAATAATTATTACAACAGCCCCTCTACAACATTAAATGTGGATGCTGAGGAAGCATACGATTACCAAGTTGCCGAGAAAACAAATAAAAACAATTGCGAAATCTACGACTGCAATTTTAAGCTACTAGATTTGATTTCAAAAGTGATGAGCTTGAAACTTTAGTAAAAGGTTTCGACAAATAATAAAGCTTAAGGGATTTTTTGTTTGTTTATTTAATAAATTTCATAAGATGTATACCAAAAATTTGATAAAGAGAAACCATTAAGAATAACTACTACAACCTTTAAAGTGTTTCTCAATATATAACTTCCAATTAGCATTTTAAATTTTGCTTTTAAAGTATTTCTGTAAAGAATTTTTTTGAATTTATTTTAAAAACCAATTGTTAAAATCTTTGCTGATATTATATCCTGTCGAACTGATTAGAACCAGCATTTCCTAATCAAAAATATAAAATAATTGAAAATGAAGTCAATTAAATTATTTACGCTTTGTAATTTTAATAAATACTTCTTTTTGCGTTCTTATCAATATGCCAGCCAAAAATCTGTAATCTTTCGGATTACTAACAGGCAATATTTCAAAATTGCTTAATATATAGACCAGCAAAGTCTTAACTTCCATCATGGCAAACTTTTGACCAATACAATTTCGTCGACCAGCGCTAAATGGTATAAAGGCATAAGGATGTCGTTGATCTGAGTTTTCGGGCAGGAAACGTTCTGGCATAAATTCATTCGGTTGCTCAAAATAACGTGGATTACGATGTATATCAAAAATGTGTAATATAATCTGTGTGCCTTTTGGTAGAATCAAATTGTTGGCTAATTTCGTATCCTCACGACATTCTCGCATAATACCTGGCACCGAGGGGCAAAGTCTTTGCGTCTCTTTGATAACACATTCCAAATATTTCAGTTGGGCTAAAGTACGACTCTCCAAGTTGCTAAGATCGTCTGTAAAATAAGATAAGATCAAATGATATTTATATATTTATATATGGACTATTTAAATGTAATATTATAAAGTATACCTTTGTTGGGAATTAATTCGGTAATTTCTTCATAACAGCGTTGTTGTTTTTCTGGATGATTTGCCAAATAAGCCAGAGCCAATATAATATTCATGGATGTCGTATCGAAACCCTCAAACATAAATGTATCGACCTCTTCGCAAATGCCAGCATGATCAATGAGACCTTCCTTTTCGGCTAGTAACATGGTGTCCAGCATTGCATAGCGTTGCTTTGTATTAAATTCCCTGAAAGTATAATGGAAGGTCATAATATATATCTTGATACTATTATATATCATATATGAAAATAATACCTTGATTCTGTTTCGTTAGACTCCTTAAAATTATTTTCATCAAAGTTTTCTCGAAGCTTTTGTATAATATTACTTGAGAATGAGTGCAATTTTTTTAATGTTGGTATATCCTTACGTCCATCGCCAAAATTATTGTACAAGGTATCACTGGCCATAATTGGATTTATTACACGATTTATAAAGCTATGCTCCGATATGGTTATATTATTTCGATATTCATCACCATCTGAGCAATCATCGAGTCGCACTCCGAGCGCCGTCTCTATATAAAAAAATTAATTTATAATAAATAAATATAAAAAATGTCTATTTGTGGAGAAATAAACTTACCGCATATGCTATTTAATGTAAACCGAGGTATAACATTATTTAGATTAATCTCACAAGGACCGATTGTATTAGCTGCAACTTTTTGTATACCATTTATGAATTTATCGCTTTCTTGTCTGTGTAAAATGCAAAATTAGATATAGAACTTAAATTTCTTAATAAATTTAAACTCACTTGAATACCTCTAAGAATTGTTCCAATATTTTAAAATGAAATGCTGGCGTTAGTAATTTCCGTCTACTATGCCAATGCTGACCTGAAAAATAAGATTTATATTTAATTCAACTTATATCTATTATGTATTCTATATAATATATATTACTGATATAAATTTTATTGAATTAAATACCTGTACTCGTGAGAAGACCCGATTTTAAAAAGGGCTGTAGAAATCGGTACATATCCCCTTTGGTAATCAAGTTATTATCATTCAAAACCAGTTCCGCATCGGCAGCATCAATTATATTGTATATTGGAAAACCAAAAACATATTGTATATAGCTGCGATTTAGTTTTGCCGCATAATCACGTGAATAATAAAACAATTGTTCTGTATAAAAAATTGAATATTAAATAAAATTTGATTAACGTTTAAGTTCAACTCACCAGAGTTCATGCCGAGGGTATCAAAAGTATTTCCAAAAATTGAGTTACCTTTGCCCCTGGCTACAGTCTGTTCCAAGGGATCACCATTAACTGTTTTAAATCGTCGGGCACATGATAGTAAATCATAGTCTTTGCTTAGACTAAAAGCATAGATTGCTAATATTGCAATAATAATTATTAAAATTAATAATATCATTTTAAATCCAGAGTACGAATATTTGTAGTATTCCGAATAATGAGGGAGCAGCACGTCAAAGCCAGCCAAGCGTTTCTTCCCAACTAAAATAGATTACGCGACTCTCAGTCTATCGTTGTTCCCGTAGTCAGCATGCAATAAATATATTATATTTTATACATTATACTTATGTACATAACCACTTGTAAACGAATCTTTTGATTAGGTACAAGTTTTTTATTTCAATTTCTTATATACACATACAAATTTTTAATCTTTGGCTAGATGTGGGAACTAGTTATATTTATTTGTTTTAATAAACCACCCACACTTAGTCATAGCCACCCAGAATGCTTTAGTCAAAGGTGCTAGACTAGTAGATAGCCTGTACACAGCTCAAATATTTTAACTACATTTAAAAGTTAAGAAATTTCCACTAATTGTTTAACGATTGTTAAAGGTACTCGGTTGTTAATACTCATAAAATTTATATAAATGATATATTTTGAAGACCTTTTTTGGCTCTTGATAAATTGTTTAATAAACATTTTTTAAAAGAGCATACAACATTTGTTTATTTGTTGACTAACTTAATAATTGTATTTATATTGATAAACTTAGACGAGTAAAGGTCAAGATATGAATAAAAAACAATTAAATAAAACAAGTGAACCAATATATTTCGACTGTTCGTGTGGCGTGACAATTGTATTGTAAAATTATATTGATACAATAAAATATTCAATGGCTTTTTAATCATATCTTGTTTGGCCAAAAGTTGACCAAGTTCTTTTAATAAGATTAGTCATGTTAATAGTAGACTGATTATTATTAAAAATCATATTATTTATATAATGTTAATTTAAATATACCAAATACAATTGAATATTTTTGAGTTTAAAATACTTTTGTATTGTATTATAATAATAAATAATAATTTGGCGGCTTAATAATAAATACTTAAACTTTTGCTTTTCATAGTTCACCTAGATTTTAGCTAAAAATATTGTAGAACCTAATAATTTTTTAGAAATAGTAAGTATGAAAAATCTGTCAAGAGTAGTAGTTAATAGTTAAAAAAATAAGTTGTATAAATTTCATTAGATATATAAATTCCGGTTTTTTTTTGTAAATTGGACTGTTTGTCGCGTATTTAAATTACAACATGTTCAGGCATTTGGAAACTTTGCGGAAACTCCCATGTTCATTGAGAAGAATGCTGCACGTTAATTCCAATAGACGAATATCCAAGACGTTTATGGAAGAAGTGCCCGAATCTCAAGTTACACCCATTAGAAAAGTGCCTTATGTGATATCAGATCATAATTACAGATATAGAGAGGGCAAGATTTATCACGGCTTCCAATGTGAGCACGTCGAATATATTCCCGATTTTGATCTTGTGTCGTGCACTCTGCGACATATAAACACAGGCACGGAGCTTTGGTATCTCGATCGTAACGATATCCATAATGTATTTTCAATTCATTTTCGCACTCCGACTTTTGATTCGATGGGCGCGGCGCACATTTTGGAGCACACTACTTTGTGCGGATCACAAAACTTTCCGGTTCGCGATCCCTTTTTTAAAATGCTAAATCGATCAGTTGTTACCAATATGAATGCCTTGACTGCGCCAGATCTTACAGTTTATCTATATAATAGTCGAAATGAGGTTGACTTCCGGAATATAATGCGCATTTATTTGGATGCTGTTTTTAAGTAAGTTTTTAGTCAACAAATTTCTTGTTTCCTCAAATGTTAATTATTTATTTAAAATTCTTTAAAACAGGCCGAATCTTGATTATATGGACTTTCTTCAAGAAGGTTGGCGATTGGAACACAAGGATCTGCACGATCGGAAGTCTGAGCTAATGTTTAAGGGTGTCGTCTATTATGAAATGAAAGGAATATTTTCTGAAAACCACAGATTGTTCAAAAAGGGCATTCTCGTTAACTTACTTAATAAGTACATAGCTGGCGGAGAACCCCTGGAAATACCTAAATTATCGCATGCGGACTTGCTTGAGTTCCATCGCAAATATTACCATCCGAGCAATGCGCGTATATTCTGCTATGGCTCCTTTGACTTAATGCAAACACTGGCATTGATCGATAGGGATTATTTATTCAAGCATGAGCGCAAGGACACTTCCTTCAGCCGCATATCGGCTCTTCCACGTTGGACGCAGCCACGGGGCGCACACGTTCCTTGTAGATGGACTAACATGGGCGCTTCTATGGACAAACAAAATCAAATTGGAGTTGCTGTGCTAATGTGCGATAAAACCGATATTCAAGAGTGCTTCGAATCGAAGGTATTAGCTGATTTATTGATCGGGGGCCCCAGCTCTGCTTTCTATAAGACTCTTGTAGAACCAAATTTTTCGGGTGGCTTTAATCAGCATACTGGATATTGGCCTACTTCAAAGGATACGTATTTCGCTGTTGGGTTGCAAGATGTAGAGGTGAAAGATTTTGAAAAATGCAAACAGCTTTTTGATCAGACGGTGCAGAAAATCATTGAAGATGGCTTCGAACCGGAGCATATAGAAAGCGTTTTACACAGTATTGAATTGGCATTCAAGCATCAGAAATTTGACTTTGGCAATGAGTTGATGTTTAACTCGATGATCTTATGGAATTGTGACGGTGATGTTGTGGCAAATTTACGTGTCTCGGAAATGATTGCAAAGCTGCGAAAAAATTTAAAGGAAGATAAAAACTATTTGCAACAGAAAATGCAAAAGTATTTTGTAGACAATCCACATAAGCTCACATTAACAATGTGCCCTGACGAATTATACGAGGAAAAATTGAAACGTGTTGAAGCAGATTTGCTTATACAGAAAGTTAACTACCTCAATCCAGATCAATTGGAGCAAATATATCAGAATGGCATTAAGTTGGAGGCATTACAAAAGGCTAAAGTAAACACAGATGCTTTGCCATGCTTATCGCTAAGCGATGTCAAGGAACCACTAAAGTGGCCAGAAATGGAAGAGAGAACGGTCAGGAGTGTCCCCACGCAGTTGTGCAAAATGGCCTCGAACGGAGTAACCTATTTAAAGTGTCTATTTAATATATCAGGACTTAGTCGAGATGAACTTATGCTTATTCCACTATTTTGTAATGTTATAAGTAATATGGGAACCATCAATCAAAATTTCCGAGATTTCAACCAACTGGTTCTATCAAAAACTGCAGGCTTTGAATTTCAGACTAAAGTTGTGGAAAATGTGAGAGATGCGAAGACATATCGTGTCGGTCTGCTGATGTCAACACATGCTCTCGATAAGAACGTTCCTGATATGTTTGAATTGTGCGAAGAGTTGATGCTTAATTTTCATCTAGAAGATACGGATCGGCTCAAGATGCTTATCGAGAATTATATTTCGAAGCTTGCAGTGGGCATCACACATTCTGGACACTTGTATGCCATGTTAAGCTCGGCTGCGTTAGTCAGCGATGCTGCCAAGTTGAAGTCCCTATTATCGGGGGTAGAGCATATAGATTTCATGAAAAAGTATGTTCAACAAAATAGCACTGAAAAAATTCAAGATATTTTGACGGATATTGGCACAAAGATCTTTCACAAGAAGAACATGCGCTGTGCCATAAATACCTCGCATGATTTCCAACCAAAAGCCACCGAGCACTACAGAATATTCCTGGACAGTTTGCCTACTCTTGAAAAGATGAAGACCAGCAATGAACTACATTTTCTCTCGCCCAGCGTTCGACACTGTGTCATGCACACACCCTTGAACTACTGCGCCAAGTCATTCTTCGCGGTACCGTATTTGCATAAAGATCATCCCGTATTGCGTGTATTAGCCAAGATCATATCTGCCAAATATCTATTGCCTGTGGTTCGTGAACAGAATGGAGCTTATGGTGCAGGAGCTAAGATCGGTTATGACGGCCTCTTTCATTTTTATAGCTATCGTGATCCACACTCAGTTAATACCCTGAACCTGTTTGATAAAGCTAATGACTGGTTAGCATCTGAAATCGGACAGATGGAAAAACAAACTATATTTGAAGCGAAGTTAAGCGCACTGCAGCTGGTGGACTGGCCACTTGCACCTGGTGAACTGGGAATAGATTATTTCATGCTTGGAGTATCGCAAGAGATGTATAAAAATTACCGTTCTCGACTATTGTCTGTGACAATCGACGAGTTACAGAATGTAATTGAGAAGTACTTTAAAGAGAATCCGAAATATTGTGGTAAATGCATTTTAGGACCAAGTAAACAAGAATTAAAACTAGAAACTCAACCAGAAATGCAGATTTTACAGAGTTCGTATTCAAAGTAATGTGTTGCATTAATTTGAATTGTATTGTTAATCACACTTTAGGAACAGATAATATAAAGTAAGCAGCAGATAATATATAAATTTCTGTATTTAATAAAGCCATGATTTAAGGAAATTTTATTGTTTATTTGATTGTTTTAATGCATATAAATTATAGCTGTTTATAATCTTAACAGATCTTTGCAGTGATTCAATGCAAATACAAACTATCAATTTAGTTTTAAATGAGCAAAATGTTAAAAATTCATGTTATAGATGATCGCTGAATTACCGAAAAAAAATAGCATTGACAGTCAGACTAGCAAATTTAATTGGTCTAACATTGATTACATTAATCCATAGTCATAAATACTCACTTTCTATTTTTTAACTCGCATTATTATTAACTTTTTGCTTAACAAAAAACACATAAAACTAATTGTTTTTTAAGCTATTGTGCAGTCAATTGTGCATCCAATTGCCGCAAATCAACGCCCAATTCCAACAGACGTTTCTCCTGTTCCTTGGTGTCAAGTCCATGCTCCTTATTATATCTGTAGTTGACGGAAAGTTGCACCTCCTCCAAGCCGCTAACATGATCATACAAATTGCCCTCCAGACGCAGATCAATGTCGCTTTCCTCGCGCAAGATGCAAAAGTAGACCAGAAACAGAGCCAAACTGGCGGAGATTACATAGGGTTGATACCACAATGATTCATCGCTACCACCGCTGCGTGTGTCGCGTGCACGCCAAGTGGCTGCCTTGCTGCCAAAGAATTGTATGGGTTCATTACTAATTGGCTCCTCATTCTGTGGTTTGTTACTGCTACCAGTGGGCAATTTCTGTGCATAGCAGCGAATGCCAGAAGAAGGCATAAGAGATCTGTGAAGTATTTATATAATAATAAGGAAGGTCATGAAAATAGGTATAGTTACCTCAAAATACGAGTATTTGTAAACAATCGCAGCATTTTGATTGAAAACTAACACAATTTCATAACAATTGTCTCAACAGCTGTTTGCCGGTTCAGATTGATCGATACTTATCGATAAGCACTATAATGAACTACCCAACACTGTTTATATCTCATTTGCAACACTGCCCGCTACACTCGCACACGTGTTGGCAAAATTGTAAACACGCGCTGGAATTTAGCGCATTAAAATGGGCGCAACTAAAAATATGGACCTGATAGGAACTATTGAGGACGATGCAGAGGTGGAAAATCTATCCGAGGACTCCGACGCCGAAGTGGAAGTAAGTTATTGCAAAACATAGTAGCTTTTTGAGGCTCTGACAATTGTTCTTCTCTACCACCCGGCTTGTTGCAGTATCAACCAACCAAGTTGCGACACAAAAAGGTAACCGAGTTTGAAAAGGGCTTTGAATTTGTATCCTCGGTCAAGGAGTATAATCAAGACACTTGGGATGATCTGATGAAATATGTCAAGCGTAAAGCGCGAACAAAGACTGATGACAAAATCGCTGCACGTCTCCAGCAACGCGGCGGCGCTGAGGCTGTTGCTGCCGAACAAAGCGACGAGGAGATCGCTCTCTCCGATGATGAGCTTAAGCATGATAATTTACGACTTCGCGAAAAGAAACAGACTAAGAACAAGAAGAAGAAACAAACGGACGACGACAATGAAGAAGATGAGGGCGAAAAAATGCAATTCGATGACACAGTCGAGGGTAACGAGTCAATTACCTCGTTTTATCAAATGAATCTTTCGCGTCCGCTCATGCGCGCCATTGGCGTTCTGGGCTACATTTATCCCACGCCCATTCAATCATCTACCATACCCATAGCACTGCTGGGACGCGACATTTGTGGCTGTGCTGCCACCGGCACTGGCAAAACGGCTGCCTATATGCTGCCCACATTGGAGCGTCTGCTCTATCGGCCGCTGAACAATAAGGCTATCACAAGGGTCCTCGTGCTGGTGCCCACTCGCGAGCTGGGTGCCCAGGTTTATCAGGTGACCAAACAACTCTGTCAATTTACCAGCATTGATGCGGGTCTGGCTATTGGCGGTCTCGATGTTAAGGCGCAGGAGGCTGTGTTGCGTCAAAATCCGGACATTGTTATTGCCACTCCGGGTCGTCTTATCGATCACATTAAAAATACGCCCAGTTTCACCTTGGATTCGATTGAGGTGAGTTAGCATTAGTATGCAAATTTTACTCGTAATACAGCCAAATATGATGATTATCTATCCTTGCGCTCCGAGCTTTGTGCTATGTGGATACAATTTTGGTACTTGCAACTGCGCTGCAGTTACAAGCTGATTCCATTTAATCATGGAGTTGAAGTTTCTTTTACCATAAAACAGCTTTAAAAGTCTTCAATAATTTTTTTATTCAGGTTCTTATTTTGGATGAGGCTGACCGCATGCTGGATGAGTATTTTGCAGAGCAAATGAAGGAGATTATCAATTCCTGCTGTAAGACACGCCAGACGATGCTATTCTCGGCCACGATGAGCGAGCAGGTCAAGGATTTGGCTGCCGTTTCACTGGATAAGCCGATCAAAGTGTTTGTCAACAATAATCAACAGGTTGCCTACAATTTGCGACAGGAATTTATACGCATACGCGAAGATAAGGAGGGCGATCGGGAACCAATTATGGCCAGCTTGATATGTCGTACCTTTCACGATCATTGCATGGTCTTTGTGCAGACCAAGAAACAGGCGCATCGACTGCACATTCTGCTCGGACTGTTGGGCGTGCGTGCGGGCGAGCTGCATGGCAATCTGACACAGCAACAGCGTCTGGAGTCGCTCAAGCAGTTCAAGGAGGAGCAAATTGATGTATTGATTGCCACCGATGTGGCAGCACGTGGTCTGGACATTGTGGGCGTGAAGACGGTCATTAACTTTGTAATGCCCATCACTACGGAACATTATATACATCGTGTAGGTCGTACGGCGCGTGCCGGACGAGCGGGTATCTCTGTTTCGCTAGCTGGTGAAAAGGAGCGCAAAATTGTCAAGGACATCATTAAAAATGCTGAGAATAGTGTCAAGAATCGTATCATACCACCAGAGATCATTGAGAAATATCGTAATAAGCTGACGGCACTGGAGCCTGAGATACGTAAGTAATAATTTCTTATAAATAAATTTCTATATTCAAACCATTGATTATCTGCAGAAAACATTCTCGATGAGGAGCAGGCGGAACGACAGCTGGCCAAAACGGAGCAACAGCTGTCCAAAACTGAACGCAAGCTTCTTAATCAGCCTAATGAGAGGCGCACCTGGTTCCAAACCAAACAACAGCGCGAGAATGAAAAGGCACGCCTAGCGCTCACATCCAATGATGAGGAAGCCAAACCAGCTGCCGCTGGCAAGGGTAAAACGGCGGGCAAACGCAAGCGACCAGAGTACGGTGGTGATGGTGAGGATGGACCGCCAGTCAAGGAATTGGATGCCAAGCGCCAAAAGAAGAAGAAGGAAGAGCCTAGAAAGAAAACGCCCGAACAGTTGGCCAAGGAACGCGCCATGAAGGAAGTTGAAAAGGTTTCGCTAGTGCGCGCAAAAATGGCCAAGCTACGCAAGCGACCAGGTAAACTAGGTGCTGCGACGGAAACCCACAAATATGCCAGTTCCGGTGCCAAGCCCAAGAGACGTGGTGGACAATCGGCCTTCACCAATGATTTAACCGATGTCAGCCGCGGCGGCGCACTACGTTTAAGGTAAGTAGCACTCAAGATAGTTGACTCGAAATTAAGTAAACTAATTAATTAACAATTTATTGTAATAGATCTGAAGCCAATCGCCACAAGAAAATGTCGAAAATTGCGGCCAACAAGAAAGTCAGCAGCGTTAAGCTTACCAACAAGGCGGGCAAAAATAAATTCAACAAGGGCAAAAGCTTTGGTGGGCCGCGTTTCGCCAAAAAGGATAAAAAGAAAAAGTGATATGGCTTGTTAATACCCATAATAAAACATTTTAATAAATAAACACACATATTTTGAACTTAACTTATATTTATGCATATATTCATTTTATTTGGAAATTTACAAATTATCTTGATGGACGAAAAACTTGTTCGCGCCCGCAATTAAATTCAAATTTAGAATCAAACCAAGCCGCCGAGTGTGACCCTTGCAGTATATAGATTAAGGGATTTCTATGTTTGAACGCTATGGTCACATTGTGTTCCAAGCTTTGCCATTTTTGTTTAGTTTTTTGCTTTTCGCTGCGCAATTTTTTAATTGCTAAACTCAAATATTATAAAATATTACATGAAATTCACCCAGCTAAAACCACAAAATGAATAATAAATGTACTTATGGACCTCCACCGGATTCAGATGATTCGGATGGCAGCAGCTACGATGGTTTTTATTTTTCCGATAAGGTAACTTCTATATA
This sequence comes from Hirtodrosophila alboralis, assembly GCA_035043045.1. Lineage (NCBI taxonomy): Eukaryota > Metazoa > Arthropoda > Insecta > Diptera > Drosophilidae > Hirtodrosophila > Hirtodrosophila alboralis. Next base: position 344,100 of record JAWNNH010000255.1, read on the forward strand.
TGATTTACATCAAATTGTTACCACAAATAACATTGTTATTCAGATAAAGCGAGAAAAGCCCGCTCCCTACGTACAGCGAGACCAAGACCTCTACGACGCACTGATTGAAGGCAATTTGCAGCGCGTTTGCGAAGAAATCGATGCGCTCAAGTTTTATGTAGATGATCCTGTGACCGGTGCTCATACGATGCTGATGCATGCTTGTTACAATGGTCACTATGAGTTGGCCGAGTACCTGGTCAACAAACTAGGCGCGAATGTCAACAAGCAGGTACAGTCGGTAATGCCACTAATGTTGGCCTGTGACTGCCAGACCAAGAATCCATATGTGGCAGAGAAGTTGGTGCGTCTACTGTTAAACAATGGGGCTGTTATCAATGTCTCTGATAAATACGGCATGACACCGTTTATGTTCGCCTGTCGTAAGGGTTACACCAACGTTGTGCGACTTCTTATCAAAGATGTGAGCTTCGATGCGGTGGACAATCAGGGCTATACGCCCATCTTTTATGCCATTGAGAACAATCATGCGGAAATTGTCAGCATGCTGGTGAAGGCAGGCGTTAATGCAAGTCTTCCCAATAATAAAGGCTACACACCGAAACAGGTGGCCGAATTTCATGGCTTTTACGATCTGCTGGAATTTCTGCCGCGTGAACAAAGCACCTATATGGTGCCACTAGAGTACCTTAACTATAGCACGTTGCGCGATCATGTTCCACGCATATTCCTGAAAACCGAGTGTCCGGAGTACTTTCAAGAGATTCACAGCATTCTGCACTCGATAAATGTGGATAATACGTTGGAGTATTTTTCTAAAGCACGCATCTCACTTGGCGAATTTCTTAATATGAATGTTCCAGTTCCGGTGCCAAGCCCAAGAGACGTGGTGGACAATCGGCCTTCACCAATGATTTAACCGATGTCAGCCGCGGCGGCGCACTACGTTTAAGGTAAGTAGCACTCAAGATAGTTGACTCGAAATTAAGTAAACTAATTAATTAACAATTTATTGTAATAGATCTGAAGCCAATCGCCACAAGAAAATGTCGAAAATTGCGGCCAACAAGAAAGTCAGCAGCGTTAAGCTTACCAACAAGGCGGGCAAAAATAAATTCAACAAGGGCAAAAGCTTTGGTGGGCCGCGTTTCGCCAAAAAGGATAAAAAGAAAAAGTGATATGGCTTGTTAATACCCATAATAAAACATTTTAATAAATAAACACACATATTTTGAACTTAACTTATATTTATGCATATATTCATTTTATTTGGAAATTTACAAATTATCTTGATGGACGAAAAACTTGTTCGCGCCCGCAATTAAATTCAAATTTAGAATCAAACCAAGCCGCCGAGTGTGACCCTTGCAGTATATAGATTAAGGGATTTCTATGTTTGAACGCTATGGTCACATTGTGTTCCAAGCTTTGCCATTTTTGTTTAGTTTTTTGCTTTTCGCTGCGCAATTTTTTAATTGCTAAACTCAAATATTATAAAATATTACATGAAATTCACCCAGCTAAAACCACAAAATGAATAATAAATGTACTTATGGACCTCCACCGGATTCAGATGATTCGGATGGCAGCAGCTACGATGGTTTTTATTTTTCCGATAAGGTAACTTCTATATATGATTTACATCAAATTGTTACCACAAATAACATTGTTATTCAGATAAAGCGAGAAAAGCCCGCTCCCTACGTACAGCGAGACCAAGACCTCTACGACGCACTGATTGAAGGCAATTTGCAGCGCGTTTGCGAAGAAATCGATGCGCTCAAGTTTTATGTAGATGATCCTGTGACCGGTGCTCATACGATGCTGATGCATGCTTGTTACAATGGTCACTATGAGTTGGCCGAGTACCTGGTCAACAAACTAGGCGCGAATGTCAACAAGCAGGTACAGTCGGTAATGCCACTAATGTTGGCCTGTGACTGCCAGACCAAGAATCCATATGTGGCAGAGAAGTTGGTGCGTCTACTGTTAAACAATGGGGCTGTTATCAATGTCTCTGATAAATACGGCATGACACCGTTTATGTTCGCCTGTCGTAAGGGTTACACCAACGTTGTGCGACTTCTTATCAAAGATGTGAGCTTCGATGCGGTGGACAATCAGGGCTATACGCCCATCTTTTATGCCATTGAGAACAATCATGCGGAAATTGTCAGCATGCTGGTGAAGGCAGGCGTTAATGCAAGTCTTCCCAATAATAAAGGCTACACACCGAAACAGGTGGCCGAATTTCATGGCTTTTACGATCTGCTGGAATTTCTGCCGCGTGAACAAAGCACCTATATGGTGCCACTAGAGTACCTTAACTATAGCACGTTGCGCGATCATGTTCCACGCATATTCCTGAAAACCGAGTGTCCGGAGTACTTTCAAGAGATTCACAGCATTCTGCACTCGATAAATGTGGATAATACGTTGGAGTATTTTTCTAAAGCACGCATCTCACTTGGCGAATTTCTTAATATGAATGAGCAAAAACTTCTTGATATTGGCGTGAAGTTTCCTATATATCGCAACAAGATTATGAAGGGAATACTGGAGTGAGTACCTATCAGCTTACGATGCTACAAAACTAACTCTATTCTAATAATTTTCAGCTTTCATTTGCATCATTGGTCGAAGAAGTCTGTTGCGCGGGTTAAAAAGGACGGCATGGATAAGTAAGTGCAGACCTTTTCTATTATAGTTAGACCAATTTTTTCATATTTATCTTAACTTTTCAGCTTCTATGAAATACTTATGATCACGGCAAATCATCTACAACATTTGGTCATCATACAATCCTCACTGCGCTTTGTTATACAGAATCAGCAGCGGGGTAAACTTGGGCAGCCAACAGAGATGCAGTTGTCAAACTTACAAAGCAATTTAAAGGCATATCGTGGCGTTATAAATGATCTCACCAAGACTGTTAAATATGTAAGCATGCGGTTGACTATAAGGTTCTAAGTTTTGAAAAATAATTTATTTAAACATCTTCCCTTGCAGCTTGGTTCATTCAGTCCACCTAAGAGTCCTCTCTATATTGATTACAACGAAATTCTCGCAGAGCGTAAAAGGCGCAAAGTACGCAGTTACTTTAAATACACAACTATAATTTTGGGCATCTCTGTTTTTATATGCTTAAAATGCAAGTGGTTGTTTTAAACATATAAACACGTACAAGTAGACAACTTGTAGTATTAGTTAACATACATTATATAACATTGTTTAAAGTTTGAACACAAGGCAGTACAAATAACCTACTTAACTAAAAATAAGAATTTTGAAAGTTCTCGTTAAGTTCTCTAATCAAAATAGTTGTATTTTAAATGCTTTATAAAATGTTACTTGAAGTTTCTATTCAATTGAAAATGAATTAAGAAATTAGTTAATTAATTGTTGCATAAACCCAAGACAAGCTTGAAGCTTACTTTAAAAATTTATTTCTCTTAAAATGTTTTATGAAATAATAAAATATTAATAATGAATTAATGTAATTTTGTGTTTAAAAAAAAGAACAACAAAAATGCGATTTTTTGTTACTGTAAAGCCGATAAGTTACCAAAAATACCAAAAAGTTATCGAAGTATAAATATCAAAGACAGGCTCGTTTGGATTTTTAATTTGCCGCCTTGGAAACATATGCGTGCAACATTTGGCAAGTTGACTGGGATTTGATAATTGATAAGCACGCTTCTGATAGTGCGTCTTGGCAAGCTTAACAAGCTTCTCCGCCCCGCAACTTCATTGAACGCATCGGTTTCATTTGTGCTTGTTTTGATGCCAAAAGTAAACAAGGTGAGGTGACAATAAATTTTGGCGCCATGCTAGAGCCTGGAATCATAAAAAAACTAGACGAGGTGGTTGTCAATCGCATAGCTGCCGGTGAAATTATTCAACGCCCAGCTAATGCCCTCAAGGAGCTGTTGGAGAATAGTCTTGATGCAAAATCGAGTCACATTCAAGTGAATGTCAAATCCGGCGGCCTCAAGCTGCTGCAAATTCAAGACAATGGCACTGGCATACGCAAGGAGGATCTGTCCATTGTTTGCGAACGTTTTACCACTTCCAAACTAAGTAAATTTGAAGATTTAACTGAAATTGCCACTTTTGGCTTTCGTGGCGAGGCACTGGCGAGCATCAGCCATGTGGCCCATCTCAGCATACAAACCAAGACGGCCAGCGAGCGTTGCGGTTACAAGGCTAACTATTCGGATGGAAAGTTGCTGGCTCCGCCCAAACCGTGTGCGGGTAATCAGGGCACCATTATTACTATTGAGGATTTATTTTTTACGATGCCGCAGCGACGTCAGGCGCTCAAATCTCCAGCAGAGGAATTTCAAAAAATATCTGATGTAGTCTCCAAGTATGCTGTGCACAATCCCGAGGTGGGTTTCGTGCTGCGCAAGCAAGGCGAACAGCCGGCCCTGAAGACACAGGCAAACAGCACGCGCCAAGAAAATATACGCGCTATTTATGGTGCCGCAATTGCCAAAGAGCTGATGGAGTTTAGCCATAAGGATGACATGTACAGATTTGAGCTAGAATGTCAACTAACCCAGGTAAACTATGCAGCCAAAAAATCTACATTGTTGCTGTTTATCAATCACCGATTAGTCGAATCGCCGGGTGAGTAATAGATTTTATAAATGAATAAAACGTGTTTATATTAACGTTTATATACTTTTAGCACTTAAAACCGCCGTTGATGCTGTATATTCCACGTATTTGCCACGCGGTCAGCATCCCTTTGTTTACATGAGTCTAACGTTGCCGTCACAAAACCTGGATGTCAATGTGCATCCCACAAAGCATGAGGTGCACTTTCTTTACCAAGACGAAATCATTGAGCGCATCAAGCAGCAGGTGGAGGCTAAGCTGTTAGGCAGCAATGCTACTAGAAGTTTCTATAAGCAGCTCAAGTTACCTGGCACCTCGGAGCTGGAGGTAACTCAAACGCAGGATAAAACCCAACGCATCTACGAGAAAGAAATGGTACGCACTGATTCCTCTGAACAAAAGATGGACAAGTTTTTTAAGCCGTTGGAGAAAAGCGATTCCGGCCTGTCCTCCAGCTCCAGCAATGAAATGCCAACAGCATCGCAGGATGAGAGTTTTCGGGTGACAGCTGCGCGCAAATCGAAAGAGGTGCGTCTCACCAGCGTGCTGGACATGCAGCAGCGCGTGGAGCGTCAGTGTGATGTACAGTTGCGATCCACCTTAAAGCAGCTGGTCTATGTGGGCTGTGTGGATGATCGACATGCACTTTTCCAATATGAGACACGTCTTTACATGTGCAACACTTGCGCCTTAAGCGAGGAATTGTATTACCAGCGTTTGATCTATGAGTTCCAGAATTGTGCTGAGATTACGGTCGTGCCGGCACTGCCGCTGCAGCAATTACTACTAATTGCCCTCGACAGTCAGGCTGCCGGCTGGGTGCCCGAGGATGGGGATAAAGCAGAGCTCGCCGCCAATGCAGTGTCTATACTGCAGGAGAAGGCACCCATTATGCAGGAGTATTTTGCACTGCGCATCTCAGAGCAGGGCTATTTGGAATCACTGCCAGCACTGCTACCCCAGCATATGCCCAGTCGCGCCCAATTACCCATTTATCTATTACGTCTGGCCACCGAGGTTGAGTGGGAAGAGGAGGCAAAGTGCTTCGAAAGCTTTTGCCGTGAAACAGCGCGCTATTATGCTCAATTGGATTGGCAGGATGATGGTGATATGCGCAGCCAGCATTGGCATATGGAGCATGTACTATTCCCAGGTTTCAAAAAGTTTCTATTGCCGCCGACGCGACTTAAGCGGCAGCTCTACGAGTTAACCAACTTACCCACATTGTACAAGGTCTTTGAACGTTGTTAGTTACGCTCTCCGTAAATGTATATGTATGCAAAGTAATTTTAAGTAATTCTGTGTAAATTATAATTGTTTCTTAATAATAAAGAAATTTTTATGTAAGTAAAAAATACGACTTTATGAAAGTTAATTCTATATCTGAGCAAGGCCAGAAAAAAAATCCCTAATGTAAAATCTAGAAATCTGAATGTTATACAATATTTTTTGTAGTCACTAAAATGCAGGTTGAAAAACGAAGACATAATTCTGTTTCTGATTGATCCATATGCAACCAATATTTAATTAACAGTTTCTAACATACATATTAATTAAACTAAAGCAATTACATTACATTTATGCATAGGCGCAGCCCTGCAGCCAAATAAAAGTTGTGTGTATTAAGTGTATTGTGTATCGTCTGCAGCAAGCATTTTTCATGTTTTGTTTTAATTCGTGATCCTATCATTAAAAGAAATAAAAGCCGGAATGAGAGCCGGAACCATGGGGGGAAAATTATACCCAAGGCTGACCGCAAGTTTTGTCGCCTAGTTTACATTTTCCCCCTCATAAATTATTTGTTTAAATAGTACGACAATTCTGGCTGCCGGAAGCGTGTGACCTTTTCGGCATTCTTAACGTGTTGTCTGAGCAGCTTCATGATCTCGGTTTCATATTGTTCGGGTGTTGGCTTGAATCCCGTAGCCCAATAATAAATATCCCAATCGTTGCTGACACCATTGATGAGTTCATCATAGATCAGGGTTTGGTTCTCATTGAAATCCTTGAGATGTTTGTCCGCAAAGGTGCTAAGAAGCAGATCATTCTCAAGCATGCCACGTTTGCGAGACTGGTACACCAAACTGTATAATGGAACTATGATTATATATATCTAAATATCCTAAAATTAGTTATTCAATCACTTACCGTTGCTTGCGTTTGGCCAGTGGCTCATTGGGACGCTTTGGATATTCGGGAATTGGTAAGAATTCGGGATCATCAAAGTCTACAATAACATCGTCCTTGGCACTGCTAGAATCGGAGGCACAGCGTCTCCAGGGCAACAGCACAGAGTTTACTATATTGCGGCGCAACTGTGTCCAAATATAGAAATAGAAATTGCAATTGCAAATTATGCAATCAAAATGCGTTTAGAAATTCTGTGCATTCACTTACAATAAGGCGAGGCAGCATTTTCCAAACAAGAATTTTATATTTATTTTTTGATTTTAGAAAGTTAAAAATTTACGAGAAATTTAGATTTACGGTGTTCACAACAACGTGCACCAAATTCGAATGGCACAACTTATAATAGCTATTGTGTTTGGCGCCGCCTGCTTGAGGTTTAAAATTATATTTGCCAGGGCTGGACTGATTATAAATGACTAGGGCTGCTGAAAAACAAATTTATATCAGGGGTTGGAAAATTGACAGTAAGTGCGCCTATCGATATAAACCATATATTTGAATTTTGTGTTAAACACGAGCAATTTAAAAGTTTTAAAATTTAAACAAACATTAAATTTTGTTTTTTTATTTAGCAGTTAAGCTCAGATGGATTCGTTTTCTATAAACACTTGCACAGTGAACGTTTGCACTTATGACGTCATTCGCTCAGCTGAAGCGCTCTCAGGATGTGTCTGCGCGCTGCGCTACCTTCTCAATTTTACGTTACTTGAATCGTTGTGTTTTTGTCTCAGTCTTCTTACGGTTTTCTTAGCGTGTGGTTCGATTGCGGCGCGTGAGTTTTTGATTTGGACGCCGACGCAAAAATAATTAATGTACATACATACATATATATAAAAATATAAAATTATGTAAAAAATAAATATATGTATGTATTGGCAACGCTGTGTTTACAATTTATTTGAGCCTTGTGCCTAATTCGCGGTCTGCGTGTGTTGGTGCTAAGTGTATTTGTGCATTTGTGTGTCTGTGTGTGTGTGTGCACATATTCGTTATTCGCGCGGCAAAAAAGGAGAAAAACAAAATCAAGCAAAAGTAAACAAAAAATAAACAAACGCTGCCACAATTTGCGGCACAAAAATGTTAAACGTATAAACAAATTCAACTTAAATTTAAGCAATTGCTGCTTGCTGTGTGTGTGTGTGTGTGTGTGTGTAACAGTGCGTGTGTAAGAGTGTGCTCTTTGTTTTTGTCTTATTTATACGTGTAAAGCAGCAGCAGAGCAGCAGCATAAACAACAACAACAACAGCAGCAGCAGCAGCCGCCGCAGCAGCGGCAAAATGCCGGCGACAACGAATTTGTGTGTGTTGTTGTTGTTGTTATTCGTCGTCGTGGCCAGCAGTAAATCGAAGCAGCAGCAGCAACAGGAGTTGGACTCCACCACAATAGCAAAGGCAACAAAAACGCTGAGTCCCTTGACTGAGAAAGGTGAGCTTTAATTTGTTGTTAATCTCTGCTGCGGTGCATTAACCCCATTGCTGCCTGATGCCTTGGTGTAATTACTAAGGTGGTTTGAAATGAAGAGCAAGTTACCAGTTAATACGTAGAATTATGTAGATTCTAGGTTTGCTAGATTTTGCCTGAAGAGGCATGAAAGGAAATTAAGGATTACAACTGAAATTTCTCTTGTGCCCAACATATGCTTTATAAATTAAAATTGGCTATAAAAATAGTATTTGTAAACTTATAAATGCAACTCTGAATTTATGTTTTGAAAGTATTTTCACTGTGTACAAATTTGGTCACACTTAAAGGATATAACTAGAAATAATAAAATATATAAATCCCAAGAAATTCTTTTGGTTATTTCACACTACATTCGAGATCGTTTCATATAAAACAATTGGTAACTCAGCAATCAGATACCACCTTATATAAATTCACCTGGCTTCGCTTGAGTAAACATATTAATGCGTTCTCCCTCTTGTGCTCCTATCCGTTCTTTCGCTCTCACTTATGCCAAAAATAACAAACAGCGCTTCGTCCGCCTGCCCCGCCCGTGGCTGGCGTACCTTCACTTTTGTTATGCAAATTCTTTTCCTTGTTTCAGAAATACCGACAGAATACAAAAAAAAAATAACACAATTTGTTTTGAATTTTTTTTGGATTTGCTTGAAATTTTTATTGCCGCAGCAAGTGAAATGTGGCATATACAAATATTTTTTTGCAAGATAACAAAAGATGCAGCAGGCGTTTTAACCCATTGTTGGCCCTGCGCGCAATTGTCAGCGTCTGGGCTGCATAATCATAAACCACTCACGGGCTATTAGAATTTTCTCGAAGTTGAACTCGCTGCGACACAAAACAACAGCAAATAAATTTAAATAAATATGCAAATAAACATTTATTCCCTCTGTGTCTGTGTGTCTGTGTGTGTGCAATGTAATTTCTTGCATGTGGCGGCCCCTGGCGACCTGTGGCCGCATTATGCATGCACATGCTCCACAATGCCAAAAAGAAAGAAGCAGACAATGTTGTAGAGTGTGGGGAGTTCGCGGGGAAATGATAAGTCAACTTAACGTTCGTTAAGTTAGACCAAAGAATCAAAAGAAATCAAAATTAAAGTAAGCATTTCCTCATTTTCTGGCATAAAACAAACAGCACAACGATTTGAGTGGGAAAGTAATCAATTTATAATAAAACTTCTTTTTTGGGGGTGCTGAATATTAAAATACTCGAGCAGATATGCTAACTGTACGCTAGAAAGAAACAAAATAAAATATATGTATATTCAAATTTCTGATCAAGAATAAAAATATATATTTGTATGTATATATCAATTTATTTTTGCTTAAAATTTCAACTTTAACTTCGATCGAAAGGCTTTTATTTTTATATTTCCAAAGACGTTATTTTTTTTTTTTATGTACTCATATGTCATTGTACTTAAGCCCCACATGAAAATCAATCAACGTTCTCTGACAATGTGAAAGTCAGACAAGCCCAACCAGTAGATTAAACGAATTAAATTTAAGACATATGACATTCAACAATAAAATAAATTAATCATTTATTCTACATGTAGCTCAGATATTTAGTTTAATTTTGTTTTTAGCAATCAAGATCACTTTGAATAAAGTGTACTTATGAATTTCTTAGTTATAAAATTTATGTGTCGCATTCACTGCTAAAATATAAGAAACACGCAATGTTCGACGTGATTGGGCAGCATTTCTTATGCAAAGGTGCAAGGGCCGACATCTTTGCTGTTTCAATCCCACTTGTTCCAATTTCGCTGTGTTCCCAATCAGGCTGAGGATTTCATGTATCCGCAGGTTTTTAATCTTTAATCTTTGTTTTTTCTTCGTTTTCTTGCTTCATGCACTTGCCTTCTGCTCAATATACGTTATTTGCACTTCCTAACTGTCCCATGTCACCCCCCTGTGCCATTCGGACTGCGCGAACAAACTGTAAACAAGCCGCTGCGTCGCTGCTCAACAGTTTTGCTGGCAAGGACAATTTGTGTGCTGTGTTTAAATTATGAAGCCGTGTGAAGTGGGCCACAGTAAAACGTTGCTGCCGCGGGCGGGCCAGTGGCAACAAGGGAAAAGTGACTGAAAAGAAGGTTGAGTAAACAAAAGGGGAAAGGTTTGCTGGCTCTCTTTCTCTCTCTGTTTCTCTGTTCCTATGTGGAGTGTGTGCACAACCCCAGCTGTGTTGGCAGCTGTTGGGTCCATTGCCCTTGCTAACCCTCTGCTGCGCGGGCGGAAATATTGCGGAAATCGTTTATCATGTCGCCAATGGTTGCATTTTAATAATTGCTGAGAGTGTGACAAAAGTAAAAGTAAAACAGAGAGGTATTTAAATAGTGCGAGCAGCAAATGAGTTTATGCAAAAAATAAAACTCAATAAATATTTAAAATACCTTTGACCAGAGCAAGTTTTTGCTTGTCTGTTTGTTTGTTTGCTCTGGCGCTCACCTCAAGTTCAAGAGCAAACGATAACCTGAGCACAGACGATTAAGTAACAACAAAAACAGAAACGAAAACAAAAATAACAACAGCAACAACAACAAGAGTACAACTTACAACAGAAACAAACAAGTCTATGAGCCGACTCACATGCACACACACACATAAACCAACAACTTACACACACACACACACATGCATAAGTCACACCTGCTTAAGGCTGAGCAAACAAGCCCACAAAAATATAAAGGCAACCCGGAGGCTGAGCGTAGCAACTGAGCGAACGCAACAGCAAGCGAGCGAGCGAGTGAGAAATATTAGATTTAAAGAGAGAGGAAAACAGTTTTTTTTTGGCCTCGCATGTCCAAACAATGTAAAGAAACAACAACAAAAACAAGAACAACAACACGGCAATAGCAAAGAAAAAACCAAACAACTGGACAAGCCGGCCGGCTTTAAATCTCAAGCAGCAACTACAAAGCGAATGTATGTGTGGAAAATGAAAAGCGAAAGAGAGAGAGAGAGAAAGGAGAGAGAGATTAAAGCTGAGCATCGCAGCTTTGATGCCCTTTGCAAATAGTTCTATGTAACATGTGCTCTTGGTAAACTGTGACTATGTAATATAAGAATATATATACCTGCCTACCTCCTCGATTCTTAGAAGTTGACGGTACTGAAAGCGAAAAATATTTTTTGTTTTGTTTCCACCAGCACTCCCTTTAATTTTTGAGAATCGCAGAGGAAGGCAGGTCACACACACACTTACAACTTTTTTTTACCCAAAAATTGATTTACAGACATTATTCAGGTCTGTTCGCATTTTCTTCTTCGCGTATTTGATTACGCGAGAATTTGCTGAATTTCCCCTAAATTTCCTGTGTATTTCACTAGAATTTCCCCTAAATTTCCTGCGTATTTCCCTACTGCGAATTTCCCTAGGCCTGTATATTTTTTATTTTAAGCATATTTCCTATGATCCTCTGCTATAAAAGTAGAGTAACGAAAGATTAAAAAATGTTTTTTTATTCCGAATAAGCTATTTTTCTGATAAAGAGCAATAGCACAGTTTATTTGAAATACTCTGCTTGCTACTGTGAAGCTGAACTGCTTGAAGTGCAAGCAGTGTACTCTTTATTATTATATTATTAAAATCTTGTTTAATATAAAATTTCTTTATACTATGCTTAAAAGAGAGACAGACATTTGTATGGGTTTTCCTTGGCATATAGATTAGTTGCATTTAAAATAGTTAGAAAGTAAAAAAAATGCTTTCAATATTTTTCTCCTTATTTCGCTTAATTTCTTAATTATTTAATAAAAGGGTTCCTAAAAGCCTAAGCTGTCAAAGCTACTAAAAAAATAAAAATACCCGCTTAAAGACTAAAAATTTTTGGTAGAACAACTAACAAGTATTTTTCAGTTGTCCATGTGGTTTACAAATGAAGTCCCAACAAAATGGTGAAGCTGGAAAATGCTGTGGAAATGGTAGATGGGATTAGGATATGCATCAGTTAAGCTCATAAGCAAATAATTAGCAGTAAACAATTAAGTGCTGACGTTGCTGCTTGAGTTGTTTTTGGCAGTTATTTGCTTTTGCTTTTTAGAGGTTTTTTAGAAGCTACAAACATGGGCATTACGTTCGAGTATTTTAACTTGGGTGTATTTTTTTTTATTATTGATTTATTGCACAATTTATTATTATTGCTCATTGCAACAACTGGCGGTTGCAATACTTTTATGGACTGTCTGTCTGGGGGACGCATGACGCACAGAATCGATGATGGAACCGGACCGGTTCGAAAAACAAAAGACAATGCCACACAGCATCCAGAGTCTAGACGGCTTATATCTAGCCCTATATGGTTATAGGGAAAAGTACAACTAGTTAAAACGAACGTATGCTTAAATATTGTTGACAATTTTCAAGGTATAGAATGGGAAACTAAACTCGAACAAAATATATATATTTTTTTTAAAATTTAATTAAACATATTTTGTAGCTATTATAAATATATTTAAATAGTTATAAACAAGGATTTAATTTATTTTTATTTTGAAGCTAAAATAATACAGTTTAAATAGTTCTAAACAGGAATTTAATTTTTTTTTATTACCCAAATGTGAAATATCTTTTTATTGAGTGTCTAGACTGCTTATATCTAGCCCTATATGGTTATAAGGAAAAGTACAACTAGTTAAAACGAACGTATGCTTAAATATTGTTGACAGTTTTCAAGGTGCAATTTAAGTATACCCAGCCAGCATTTGGAAGATTGTTTTAACAAAAATCACCCTCAGGGGGTTTTTTGAAGCCCTTTTCATGTTTAAAAAGAGATTTATCTCTAGCGCGGACTTGAAAATGACTCGTGAATATGCTCAATTTGTGATGACTCGAAAATGAATCGCAAATAATTGGAAATATGACTTAAAAATAAGTTGAATATGACAAAAAAAAACGACTCATCAAGAAGAATCGTGGCTAGCATACCATTTTCTTCCGAGAAAAGGAATATTTTTAATAGGAAAAAGAACAGAAATTTCATAAAATGCTGGCTAGGTAGAATGGGAAACTAAACTTGACCAAAATATATATATATTTTTTTAAAATTTAATTAAACATATTTTGAAGCTTTTATAATACAGTTTAAATAGTTATAAACAAGGATTTAGTTATTTTTTATAACCCAAATGTGAAATATCTTTTTATTGAGTGTTAATAAAACGCACTAAAAATTTGATAGCAAGGTATATAAAACACATCTAAATGGTTCTAAAACTAGTTCTATTTCAGTGTTTAAATAGTTATAAAGCAGGACTTAACTAGTATAATACCTAAAACAAATACTAGTCAATAAATGGGCATAGAAATCAAACAACATTGTGAGCCAACCGGTTAGGCAGCACATTTAAGTTAATTTAGAAACATATTCTTGAGTTTTTTATGATTTAAGACCCAAACTAAAATGCTTTGACAAAAAAGTACTTGGAAAATCTTTTTCTAATATTTTCTTTAGATTTTTTCTACTTCCTCCGTTTTCTATACAACTATTTTATACTATATATGATAGATGATGCTGCTTTCTGGTTTTTCAATTAAAGAACTGCAAATAATTAGAGGGCAATTAAAAATTCATTGCTCACCGCTGACACACACGCACACCCCCTCCGCAAAGACGCCTACAAGCTAAACATATATAGTCACATTTTGTTGAGGCTCATCAAGACTCTTCCACGTGACAGCTTGTAATGAGCTCACGCACACAATTACATACAAAAGCATACACACACACACACAAACACACACACATACAGTTGTCACTCATTGGGGTTTGGGGTTGGTTGGTTGGGGCGGGGGGCAGCAAGCAAAGTCGCGGCGAGCATTATGACATTTAAATAATTTAAGCTCTACGTTGTCGACATGCATTCCATAAGCCACACACACACACACACACAGAGTATGATCTGCTTCTTCCTCTTCTACCGCTACATCTCTTTATCTATATATATGTATGTGTGTGTGTGTGTGTGTGTGTGTATGCACTCAATTTAGTTTTAATTAGCAATGAGCATGAAATAATTGTACCCAACCAAAAAGCTACAAACTCAACGAAGAGCAGCTCAAGTGGACCACAGCCCAAAGGCTTAACATAGCCTGCTCACCATCCTCCCTATCTCTCTCCCTCTCCTACACCCTCCTCCACCCTCCCTCTCTCAGCCTGTCAGACTTTTGGCATAATTATTTTACTCCATTCTCATAATGAAAATATTTTATAATTGCCCAGGCTCGGACATTCAACGGTCGTGCTCTACTTGAGGCCATTTCTTAATTTTTTATCTCCTTGAAAAAAAAAATAGGGGGAAAAACACAAAAAAAAATCATTTTTGTCAGGCTTTTTGCACTCGATTAAAATAATTTTTTAATGGTCAAGCGCATTTTCTAGAGAGATTTAAAGAGATATTGCTTGTTCTTGAAATGATTTCAATTGCTGTGGTTGAAGGATGCTAGACAAATATTAAGAAATCAGTTAGAAAAAGTGGAAATATGATATTATATAGTTGTTGAGATTGCTTGAAAGATATTAAGAAAAGAGATAGAAAAACTTTAAATTTAGAATCCAATAAATTTCTTAAATATACTAAGCTTTAGTTGAAAATTTGGCAAAATTATTAAATATAGTAACAAGAAATGTACTTATTAATTAGTTTTATATTTTTTGGGAGAAACTAATATAAAATTTAATTTTATAGATAGAATATGTACACTAAAAAAAAATATTATTTTAAATATAAGAATATATGTCTTACTTTTCTCCAACATTCTTACTTTAAATTTTAAGTACGATTTTAGTATAATATTTTTATATTAATTAAAAACAAAATTGAAATCAATCCCAGAAATTCAAAAACTATAAAAGTATAATCCATATTCATTTAAATTTGTTGTTCTTAAATAAAGTACAAATATAAAAAAATAAATTTACCTATTTGCGCTTCTAATTCTCAATTAGTTATAGCAGACAGTATATAAGGACTGCTTTTTGATCAAATAAAAATTTATAAAAGAAAATTAGAAAAAGTGTTCGCTTGTAATTCCCAAATGGTTTTAGCAGTCACTATATAAGGTCTGGGTCGTTTTGTGGTTTGGTAGGTCTCAAGTACACATATAAAGTGTCTTATCCCACTCTCTCCCTTCTCATCTCCCTCTTCCAGAGCACCAAAACTAAATGTACGTAGAAAGTGGAAAATAATTCCAATTAAATGAAATATAATAAAAAAAATGAAATTTACTAGGTAAACTCTTAATTTTAATGCCCAAATGCCAATATATCAATCTTAATAATGGAAACTCAAATATATGACAATATAAACATTTATGGGCATTTCCACAGAAAGGTCCACCATATGTCACGTAACGCCACACCGGTTGTTTTCTTTTTAATTTTTTAATTTTTTTAAAATTGTTTTTCATAATTTTTTTTTTATAATTTTTTTTTATCTGAGTAGCAATTCAGCTGGATTCTATCTGGTAAAAGAGATGAAAATATTTGTACTTTCCGATTAAAAGATGTAAGCAAAAAACAGTAGTGGCGTTACGTGACAAATGGTGCAGCTTTTTGTGGAAATGCTCATATCTAGTTCATCAAATTGTAATCCTTAAACATGCACTTAAACTAACTAGAGCCGCACACTAGTTTTATGTAATATACTTAGTATGACCGATGTAAAATGTTGTTTTAAATTTAATTGTACTACAGTAACATTACATTTACAGTCCAACACAGTCAATTCTTTTTGGCGCCATAAAAACGCCATATAGTACAAAATACGCAATACAAAAACACACCCACAACCGAGTGTGTGTGTTTTTACAGACTTATAAAGCATATGGAGAGCTGAAACGTTGCTGTCCATATATATATATATATAATACGACCATAATGCTGAAACCTAAGCGGCATTAAAGCCCAGTACACAAAGTAATCGTAACAGTAAAAACTCTCTCTCTATATATGTGGTAGCAACAACAACATTGGCATAGTCCTCTTGCCACAAGTTACCAACACTTGTGCTCTCTTGTGTCGTCGTCGTCATCTGTTTTAATATTGAAAATCATTTTACATTGTTTGCGTTTGTTTAGCTACTGCAGCTAAGTAAGCAGCTATGGCTAAGTAGAGGGAGGCAGGGCGAGAGGGAGGCTGAGCTGATGAGTACTACTATGAAGGCGTTGAGCTTGTCGCAGTAAATGTTCTAGTCATGTAACGACAAGCCACAAAATCAAATACAGCCGCTCCACACGCACACACAGATACACACAGCTACACACACACAGTCACACACACCCAGTCACACACACACATCTACACACATGCAATTGGTTTTAACTGGCAACGATATAGACATAAATTATGTTTATGCAAATTGATTTTGTGAATTTGGTATATGTGTCTTGTTCGCAAAAGTTCATTATTTAGTTTGTTGAAAGTTTTTGAAAAATAGTAAAAAATATACAGATTTATAAGTTTTCATACGCTTTGCATTTCTTGCACCAGTGTAAACGGGAATTAATTTAACGCGCAATTTTGCGTGCAATATTTACACGCAACTTGCACGTTAATAAAAAGTGTTATTTAAATTCTTTAGAGATCAGTGCCTAAGACATTCATTTAATATAATATCCTTTTGTTTTTGTAGACTTGTAAATAATAATATTATATAATTAAAATGCATTGTCAAGCTAGAACTTATCTAACGCGCAATTTTACGTGCAACATTTACGCGCAACTTGCACGCAAATAAAATGTGTTATTTAAGTTCTTTAGAGATCTGTGGCTAAGGCATTTATTTAATATATTAATTTTATGTTGTTTTTGTAGAATTATAATAAAAATAATAATAAATAAATAATCAATACAACTATAATTAAATAGCATTAGCAAACAAGTATTTTAAAAAATTTTCTAGATATTTCTCTCATTTCCTAAATCAAATATTAATTATAAATATTATATTTGTGTTTTACACAGCCCAAAAAAAATATATTAACTATGCTTCAATTAGATTAAGCTGCCTAAAAGGTAGCAGCGGGGCGCTTATTAATAAAATATATTTTTTTTCATTTTAAAAAAATAATTTGTAGTTAAATTTTCAGTTATTTATTATGATTTTTTTTTATAATTTTTTTTTTTTTTTTATAATTTTTTTTTATTAAATTTCTATTTTTAATGCTTTTATGATTTGTTGCTCAGTCATAGAAATACAATTTTTTTTGTGGAAAATTAAATCTTGTTTAAAAAATTAATATTTGTGCAAATTGTTGTTATTTTTATGACCTCGAGCCGACTAAACTATTTTCCTACATTAATCTCCCATTTGTGCAAATTTAATATGAGAACTTTTTGATTTAAAATAATTTTTTTTGGTATTATTTATTTGGTCTTTAATTTGTATTTATTTATTTTTGGTTTTTAAATATAGTATGTATATATGATAAAAAAAATAATGAATTTATAAAAAATTAGCTTTAATGCTGTAAGCTCTTAATAATAATGAAAAAAAATATTTTTTTAAAAACTGAATTTTCCGAAATGTGATTTTTATGATAATGTTTTTCATGTTATACTATATAAATACGCATGAACCAAGAACATGGTCACATGGCCGCAGTCATTGGCGTTTAGTTGTTGACTTGGGTCGAGCCGTTTAGTGTAGACATGTGTGTGTTGTTGTGTGTGTGTGTACAACATTTATTGCTCATACGCCGCGTTGCAGGCATGAACATTTTACAAAGCAATTTAAGCGACCGACGACAGCGGGGTTGGCAGTCAGGGGCAGGGAGAGAGAGACGGCAACTAAAACGCAAATTAATGATACGCAATTGCGGCAAATCGCACGCTTCCATGTGGGCGCCATTTTGTTTGAAGTGCGCTTCAGTGCCGACGAAAGAGAGCCCAAAGTGGGAGAGAGAGAGGCTGGGAGGAGAATAAAAGCAAGAGGGTTGCCATACTCTTTTTTTTCTGGCTCTTGTTCTTGTTGGTATAATTTTTTTTTTCTCCCTTTTCTTTTATTCTCATATTTGTCTACCTTGATGCAGTCATCGCGTATTTTGCTTTTATTGTTGTACATGTATTCTTGTTTGCATTTTGTGTGCACTAATTCTTTCCTGCCGTTTTATACCCTGTAAATATTGTCAAGGGTTACAAAGGCATTATTAGAAAGAAGTAAATAAAGTAACAAGTTTTTATAGAATATAAATAAACATATAGTAAAGGTACAGTAGTCGGGTTTTGTTAAAAATATCAATATTTTTATAATTTAATGAATTTGATAATAATATTAAATGCAAAAATATGTTTTTTTTTTATATTAGATAAATATAAAAATCAAAAACTTTGGCCAAAATGTAAAGAGTGCTCATAAATAAATAAATACTAATACTAGGTTTGAAAATTTAATTAATTTACATTTTTAAATAATCAAACAAACCACTTGATTCTTAAATATTAAATAAAGTAACGATTTTTTGCCATTTAAAATATATAGTAAAGGTGCAGTAGTCATGTTTGACTTGAGTAGTCAATTTAATGAATTTTTTAATAAAATTAAATTCAAATATGTTAATTTATTATTTAAGATTAATATAAAAAATCCAAAACTTTGGCCAAAATGTAAAATTAAATAAATATTACTTGGTTTGAATATTTAATTAATTTGCGTATTAAAATAATCAAACAAACCACTTGATTCTCAAATATTAAATAAAGTAACAGTTTTTTCTTTCATTCAAAATATATAGTAATAAAAATATCAATATTTTTATAATCTAATGAATTTGTTAATAACATTAAATGCAAATATGTCAATTTTATATTTAAGATTAATATGAAATCAAAAAGAGTCCTTATAGTTAAATAAATACTACTAGGTTGGAAAATTTAATTAATTTACATTTTTACATAATCAAACAAACCACTTGATTCTCAAATATTAAAGGCAGTGAGTGTGAAACCTGTTAATATATAAAATTGCTATATACTTTATGGAACTTACATATTTATATTTTTGCATAATACCTCAGCATAACATTAAATGATAAAGATTAATTTACATAAATATTTTATATATTTATTAGACGCACGCTTAATTTTCTATGCGAAAAGTAAATCTGCAAAAAAATAATAAATAAATAAAATAAAAATACCATTTTTTCACGTGTATGTATGTATGTGCGAACTGCCTTCCTACTCGATTCTCAAGAATTCAAGGGAGTGCCAGCGAAAATACATTTTTGTTTTATTTTTTCCCTGGCACTCCCTTGAACTTTTGAGAATCGAGGAGGAAGGCAGTGTACACATACATACACACACACACAAATGGTAATACCTTCTTTTTAATTGCTATTATTTTTTTTATTTATTTATTTTTTTTTTTTTTTTTTTTTTGTTGTTATATAAGTGTGAGAGTCTAAAAAGTAACTTTAATATTTGCTTCTAATTTTCAAAATCTTATTTTATATTTTGAGAACATTTTAGAGCTACTTACAGCATATGTCCAAGTCGCGTAGACAGCTCTAAAATATTCTTAAGTGTTTTTTTTATTCTATTTTTTTTTCTGTTCTACGTTGAGCCTTTTGTTTGCCAGACTGTCAGTCCCCAATGACTCGCCGTTGCTGTTGCCGTTGCTGTTATTATAAGCAAACGCTCGACGCTTTTGGAAAATTGTTTCCACTTCTGGTTTTTAACGCAACTCCTTTTGTTGCTGGTCTGGTCTATTTGAAAATAGATTTCCTTGCACTTGCAACGCTATTCATTTGAGTGAAAATAAAAAAGAAAAAGAAATATGATTTAAGCGTTTGCAATGTTTCGTTTTGCCAAGTCTAATCAATGTGCCTGTCAAGTCACATCCAACTCACATTTGTTGTCTGCTCCATTGATAAGCATCATCAATAAGATCCATCCTTCTGTCAGAATGTTTGACATAATCGTTGATGCGACGAGCTTTTCCTAATTTATGACATGTCCACGTTGACTGCATTACAAGACAGAGAAAAATCCCCCCAAAGGCCTGTTGAAATCTGTTCGAGGAGATGGAACGACCTTTTAGTGGAAGCTGCTTATCAACGAAACAATAACCGAGCCATGAAATATGAGCACAAACAATAGATTGACAATGGCATATAGAAGAGTTTTTCATTATGAGACAAGGGGGGAGCCAAAGCTAATCATGTTGATAAGACTGGGGAAACAAAAAAAAAAGAGAGAGAGATAACAACAGATGATATTTATGGGAATATAGATTGAAATTACATATTTTACTTGGCAAAGTTGAGTTAAGTTTTGTGGCTACAGGTAAATATTGGTTTTTGATCAATATAAAAGGAGGCATAGAAATAAGCGTTATTAATACGCCTTTTTTATAGCTAAATGCGAAAAGTTTGATATTTTTTTTCCATAAAGAAATCAAGACGAAACTAAAAAAAATTTTTTTTAAAGGAATAAAAATAATATAAAAATCCTTTTTTTTTTAAATTTATTTTTTTTGATATTTAGAATATTTTTTTTTATATTTAGAATATTTTTTGTTTTTTTATTTAGAATACTATATTTTTTATATTTAAAATATTATAATTTTTGTATATTTAGAATATTACATTTTTTTTTATATTTAGAATATTATATTTTTTTTATATTTAGAATATTATATTTTTTTTGATATTTAGAACATTATTTTTTTTTTGATATTATATTTTTTTTTATATTTAGAATATTATTTTATTTTTTATAATTTCTACCTCAAGCCGACTAAACTAATCTCCTTACAAATAAAATCACAAAAAATCACAACAACAACTATTATTATTATTTTTTATTTATACATAAAATATTAACCTAATCTCCGAAACAAGCAAAGGTCACAAAAAATCATGAAAACATTTAAAATATATTTTTTAAAAGTTCGCCTTGTGTTACTAATTGAGTATAAATACCATAATAAACAAATAAATAATAAATTTCCACATGTAGCTTTTAAAAAGTCGTAGGAGGATTTGAAGTAATATTTTTTCTATTTTTGAGTTTTATTTTTTTCTTCTAGGACTTGGAGAAATTTTTTTTCTATTTTTCTGTTTTTGGGTAATATTTTTTACTTCTCACACAAAAAACAACATTATTTCTGACTTATACTCGTATATATTAAAATTAAAATATTAATTTGCATAAAGAAAAGCAAAAATTTAAAAATATTAAAATTATGAATGCATCCATTAAATTATTCTCTTTTTATCGCCTTTTCCATAAAGTTGCTCCAAGTACATGTACTTTTTAGTTAAAAAAACAACAACAAAATAATCGTTGCCTTTCAGGATCAGCTGCTTTATCATCTTAAAATAAATTTATTCAACTCTTTATTATGCTTGTTTAATAAATGTAAATATTTGGAATAGTTTTTTAATTTCTAGTTGAGCTTGCAAATTTCCTATGCAGCCAATAAAATTTTGTATGTTTTTCATTCAAATTTTGTGGAATTTTGCAATTAAGCTAGAGTCAACCAAAAGGCAGACACTTTTTGCATATTGTTGGCCTCTTTTTCGAGTTTATAAATACAAGTTTATTATTTTTGTACCAGGCTCTCGAACTACATGTTAATTAAAACAAAAATATGTTATTAAAAGAAGTTCACTAAAAAACTGAAAAAATAACTTAATTTTCTAGACAGCAAATGAAAAACTTTTGCTAATCATTCAACCTAAAAGCGACAACAACAATAATAATAATAACTACTTCAAGTCCCGTAACTGAGCCGTCGGCGACAGCTGAGAAAACGCGGCAAAAACGTTGTTGCCCCAAAAAGTTTCCACATTAAAATTGGCGCTAAAACTAACAAAACTTTGTCAGCCAAAAAAAGGGGGAAAAACTCAAACTCAAAGTGTATATAATTTCCACATAACGCCGCGCGAGGGGCAAATGCAAAGTTTATGGGGGGTTAGAGAGTTTAAGGAAAGTGCGTATATGGGAGTTTGCTCTCATGATTTATAAGCCAAAATATTTTAATTAGTTTAACATTTTGTTCAAAAGGCTCCTCTGACCTAGGCCCAGCTCAGCTTTTGTCTTATTGTTTAAGTAGATGCCGTTGGCTTAATTAAACAATTGCAAGTTTTGGGAGAGTTTGAAATTATTGGCATGGGAATGGCATTTGTACAGAAATTTAATTAAAATAATGATTAGCCTGTTGTTTGTGGGACATTTTAATTGCAATTTGCAAAATGCAAACTTAATTATAATGTACAAGAATGCTGCAAATATGTATGAATGATATATGATATGAACTGTATTAAAAACTAAAAAAAAATTATAACTAATTAAATAAAAATATATACAATTGGTTAAACTACAGAAATAGTTTTAATTTGATTAAATTATTAGACTTGTTGCACTACTCTATTAATATTTGTGCTTGTTTTTTGACCCTGAAATAAATTTATCAATTTGCAAATAAAGTCTTTTCAATGTTGCAAAAATAAACCAATTTATAACATTTGACTAAACAATACATTTTGTATAACTTAATAAACGAATGTTTATAGCAATTTTGCCATAAAATGTAAATTAAATCGATGGCTTAAGCGGATTAAATATTTGGGGTTTTGGCCGGAGAATTCTCACATTTTCCTACATCAATTTTCATTTGAAAATTTTCATTTTATGTTCCTGCTGCTGCGCTGCACACAAAATCAATTTCAATTTGCGTTAATCTCTTTGATATAGAATATATATGTATTTATTTATATATATATTTTACACCTGTTACTAAATCACGCCTGCTATTGATACTCTCTCTTTAGGAGACTTTAATCAGTGCTAATTAATCACTTTTAACAATTTATAACATTTAACAAAAATCTAGTTAAGTTTTGTAAAGGCTTTCTGCAGATTTTTGATTTGATTTTTAATTTATTAACAGCATAAAAAAAAACGTTTTTAAATTGATATGTAATAAAACAATAAAAACTGGCAATTCATTTTTACAAGTTTTTTTTTTTGTATTACTTCGTTTTTTATATATTTTTTATTTATTATTGTTATTGTTGCTGTCGTTGATTTGCGTAAATTACGCGTTTCGCGCAATTTTTCAATTTAATCAAAGGAGAAAAAAAATGTGAAAAAAAAGTTTTTTAAAAAAAGTTGAATGAAAAATTGCGACATGTGGATTTATGGAACTGGAAGAGAAGTTGAAAAAAAATGTGATTCGCCTGCTCGATTGGTATTAATAACAATAATATCATTGCCAGATGAAACAGTTGGCATTCGATGCGCATGAATTTCAATTTGCACAAATTTATGAATATATATTTATATATATATATATATACACATTATTTAATAGTATATACAAATATATTTATATGTGGGTTTATTGAAGAATGTATATATTACATGCCCATTTCAATATGTATTCCTCACACACATTTCGTCACAATAATGTCAATAATTGACAACGGCAAAAAAATATATATATAGATAGATATATATATACTTTAAGCAATATTCATTTGATAGAGTGGCAAATTGACAATTGATTGACAATGTTGGAATTTTGCAACAACAGCAAAAAATTACACAGCAAAAAAAAAAACAAAAAGGAAAACAAGGAAGTGAAGATAACTTTTAGAGTCGAATATTTCATACGCTATTAAAGTTTTTATATTTTTTTCTATATCAAAAAATATAAAATAAAATATTTATTTTTATATAAAAACTCAATTTTCATACGCAATCAGAGTTTCTAATATTTTTTCTATATCAAAAACTTAATTTTATATAAAAACTCAATTTTCGTTTGATCATTTCTAAGGCAGAGTTGTGATTGTAAAATAAAATATTATTTTTATATAAAAACTCAATTTTCATACACTTTCAGAGTTTCTAATATTTTTTCTATATTAAAATATATAAAACATAATATTACTTTTATATAAAATCTAAGTTTTCATACACTATCAGACTTTCTAATATTTTTTCTAATATCAAAAAATATATAAAACAAAATATTATTTTTATATAAAAACTCAATTTTCATACATTTTAAGAGTTTCTTATATTTTTTCTGTATCAAAAACTTAATTTTATATAAAAACTAATTTTTCATACACTTTCAGAGTTTCTACATTTTTTTCTAATATCAAAATATATATAAAAAAAAATATTATTTTTATATTAAAACTCAATTTTCATATACTTTCAGAGTTTATAATATTTTTTCTATATCAAAAAAATAAAACAAAATATTATTTTTATATAAAAACTCAATTTTCATTTGATTATTTCTATGAATAAGTTGTGATTATAGTCAGCCGATTCTGTTAAAAATTACAAAAACCTTTCAAAATATTTTAAAATGTAAAATTTTTGAATTTTCACGAATTTTTCAAGCACAACTTTTAATACACACTTTTAGCGATATGAATGAATTTCGATTTCTTTATAATAATGTCAATAAGTAGAAAAATATTTCCCTTTTACAAAACGTTACATATTTAGCAACAAATTTGTAATACCCTCTGCAAAAGTTTATTAACATCGAATTTGCAACTGATTTAATTTTATTATTCGATACTGTTTTGACATGATTGTTGCTTATTATAATAACATTAAATTCATGATTTGAATATAGAAAACAAAAGGGTTATTTAAACTGATTTTCTATTTATTATATTCTCAAATTTAATTAGTAGGCTTTAATTACAAAAATGTAATTTGGGGCACTAAATGTTTGCTAGAAATCGTTTTATCAAACAGTTGTCATGACATTTTCCAATAAATTTTTTTTTTTATATTTTTTTTATATAGCCCATATACTATATCATGTCTAACGCACATGCAACGTTCAAATGCGGGCGCCCCAGTTGCAATAATATCCTAATAGAAATACCCTTTTTCATGCAGACATTTGTTTCAACTCGTTCAACTGCCAACCCTATATAAAAAAGTCACAAAGCCACCACCATACAAAAAAAAAAAAAATAAGAAAATAAATCTAAAGCCAACATAAATGTTCCCCAGTTCGGGTTATGACCTCGAATCTAGCTCCCGCCCCGAGCCCTGAAAAACGACCTACAACCCTGAAAAGCCGCACACTCGTTAATCAATCTTTGATAATAATTTTCATCTACTACATGGCCTGAAAATGTGTACTGAATATATATATATATATATACGAGTATATATCTGGCATTTAATATGTATATATGCGAGCTTGTAAATAACCAATCTTTCAACTCGCCGCCGCATTGCAATTTATTTCGAAGCGCAGTCAAATAACAATAATAAAAAAAGATGAAAAAAGTGAAAAATATTTTTATTTTGTTGCAGTTACTATTGCAAATTTCTTTTTTTGTACCTCACTGGCAGTTTTGATTAATTTAAATACCCTTTGGATAAAGTTTCATTCATGTTAGATATTTTGATATATTATATATATAGTATATATTTTTTTGTATTTTAAAATAAATTAATAAACTGTGATATATAATACAACTGTTCTAACGATTAATTTTGACTTAATTTCATTTTTTTTTAGCACTGGATTTAAAATTAAAACTAGCTGAATTAATAGATAAACAAGGTCACAAATGGGATAAAATAAAAAAAATAAAATAAATTAAAATTAAAATTAAAAAAAAAAAAAAATTTTATTAAAACAGTTTTTTTTCTTTCAAGTTTTTTCTAATTTATTTGTTAAGCCTTCCATTTTAGAGATTATGGTAGAGTACAATTTTGTTCAGAATATGAATTTTTTTTTCAATTTTATATATATTTTATATTTATTTATATTTATTTATATTTATTTTTATTTTTTTATGTCTTTTTATTTTTATTTATATTTATATTTATTTATATTTATTTATATTTATTTATATTTATTTATATTTATTTATATTTATTTATATTTATTTACATTTATTTATATTTAGTTATATTTATTTATATTTATTTATATTTATTAATATTTTTTTATATTTATTTATATTTATTTATATTTATTTATATTTTTTTATATTTATTTATATTTATTTATATTTATTAATATTTATTTATATTTATAAATCAATGTCGTATTTCCCTTAAGCCTTATTAAAGTGGGTTTTTTTTTAATATTAATTAAATGTTTGATCATCATTAATATTTAATTAATTAATATTTTTTTTACTATCTTCAGCTTGTTTAGCTACTTTTTCAATTATTATTAACAAGTTAATCTCATAGTCAGTTAGAGCCTTTGCCATTTACTCAAATCTATCATTTTAATTTAAATGTTTGATTTTTCAATTCAATTGACATTGTTGCAATGCTCAAAATATGACATTTTAAGTTGAGTTGAGGTTTATTTTTAATATTGTCTTTTTAATTGTTTTTTTTTTATTTTATTTTTTATTTTATTTTTTATTTTATTTTTTATTTTATTTTTTTATTTTTGTTTCATTTTTCATCTGCTTTTATCGCCTATTTATTGCTCCGCCAAAAAAAAAAAAATCAATGCAAATTGCTTTTTGGCTGCGGCATAAAAATTGAGAATGTCAAACATTTTGGTCACGCTGATAAAGCACGAAAATTGCAAAGAAGCTGATAGCTGATAGCTGATGTTGGCCTTTGACACTTTTCTGACATCGAATTGAGCTTGTGTTCGTGTTCGTGTTTGGCTTTTATATACATTCTATATACATTTTATTTTTTTTCCAGTTTTCAGCTGAAATGCCCTCTTGTTGCTCTACTTTTTTTTGTTGTTGCTGTTTTTTGTTTTTGTCATTTTGCGCTGGGTTGCCGACTCTATTTTTGATGCCCTTGTCAAGAGTATTATAAAATTTCTGAGGAAATGTGTAAATTATATTTTTTTTTAATTAAAAAAATGTTTTCCAAGTAAGGGGAATTTTAAATGTTACGGCTAAAGTTTTTATAACATAAATAAATAAATAAAATACATAAAATAAATAAATAAAATACATAAAATAAGTAAATAAAATAAATAAATAAAATACATAAAATAAGTAAATAAAATAAATAAATAAATGAAATACATAAATAAAATACATAAAATAATAAAATAAATAAAATAAATAAAATAAATACATCAAATACATAAAATATATAAAATACATAAATTAAATAAAATAGAATAAATAAAATAGAATAAATAAAATATATAAAATTAATGAAATATATATAATTAATTAATAAAATATATATATAAAATAAATTAAAATAAATAAATAAAATAAATAAATTACTTAAATAAATTAATTAAATTAATTAATTAAATAAATTAAATAGCTAAAATAAATAGCCTTTTAAGTAAAATCTTAGAAAGCGCCTTTTTCGATTAAAAGTAAAAAATAAACTAAAACTTTTTAAATAAAAAAATATACGCTTCGTTAAAAAATTGATTTTTATGCGCTTTTTTTGTCCTTTTTTTTTTGGGCTTTTTTTTTTGTTCTTTTTTGGCTCATAAAATCAAGGTAGTGCTTCATTATAATAAAAAATAAATTGCATTTTAAATTTAAAATAAAATGGGTTTTCTAGTTAGATTATTGCATACAGTTTGCTCTCCGATTCTCTTAAAGGTAGTGCTTGAATAAAATAAATAAGCTTTTTAGTAAAATCGTCATATGCGCCTTACTGGGCGATTCTCAAAAGTTTAAGGTAGTGCTTAATAATATATAAACTAAAATTGTTTCTCTTGAATGACAAATAAAAACTTTACTACAATTTGACCAATTGATAAAGCACCAAATCCTTGAATGACAAATCAAAAATGATATTATAATAATTTCAACTTTAATAAATTCCTACGCTGAACAACTCAATGAAGACTTGCCCACCGAGAAAAGACTTCCAGAGAATGTTTCTAAAATTTGAAAAAATACGAAAATCAAATTAAACCTGAGTTATTTACTAGTAACTATAATTAAAGTAAAATAGTAAAAACAGACTTTATTGAACAAAACACGGCAAGTGTGTTTGAACTTCGGCAAGATAAAGATAGTTTTTATTTTTTTGTCATTTTTTTTTTTTGGCTCATAAAATCAAGGTAGTGCTTCATTATAATAAAAAATAAATTGTATTTTAAATTTAAAATAAAATGGCTTTTCTAGTTAGATCATTGCATACAGTTTACTCTCCGATTTTCTTAAAGTGAGTGCTTAAATATAATAAATAAAATAAATAAATAAGGTTTTTAGTAAAATCGTTTTATGCGCCTTACTCGGCGATTCTCAAAAGCTAAGGTAGTGCTTGAAAAAATGCATACTCAAATTTTTTTTAAATAAAAGTAAAATGGTAAAAACAGATTTTATTGAACAAAACACGGCAAGTGTGTTAAATCTTCGGCAAGTCAAAAATAGTTGTTATTTTTTTTGTCATTTTTTTTTTATTTTTATTTTTATTTTTTTTTATATATTTTTTTATGTGCCATGCTGGTAAATTAAAACGCTGCTTTGTTTCACTTTACGCTTGTGCTTCTGCTTGTTGTGCATTGTGTATTAGAGAATTTTTTAATTTCCTAGCCCTTTGTGGCGGTCTGGCAGCTAATCTGGCACGAGAAGAGTGTGTGTGTGTGTGTGTGTGTGTGTGTGTGTAAGGAAAAGCGCCTTTTCAACAAAAGCAGCAAAAGCAGAGCATTTTGTTTGTTTGCTTGTCGTCTGAAGGAAAACCATTAACAAACAGCTGTATATGGACAGCAAAGTGCTGCTACTACTACAACACTCGTTCACCTTAAATACACAGACAGACGGACGGATAGACAGACAGACGGACGGATAGACAGACAGACAGCCGGAGAGTCGTGCAAATAGATGTGTAGATAGTAGAGCAAGCTCTCACACTTTGTGCAGCTTTTAATCTTAATTTTATAGTAGTGCCAAGGATCTTTGGTGTGCATCCTCTGTGCACAAACAAAATGCATAATGTGCTACTCACATGCAAGGACTTTTAACTTATATATATACTTGCATATATAACTTCCATCATTTGGCACTTTTTAATGCTACTTTAGCATTTGTGTGTAAAAGCAGCTTATGCATTATTATTGTTGCTGTCTGTCTAAGTTAATTTAATCAGTTTAAATATGCACACAGCTTAGCAACAACAAAATCCCCTTTAATAGATAGTGTAAAATTATTACAAGATATTGCAATTTCTATTTATTTACACAATGTGTAAATTGTATAGATTGTATTTGTTTTTTAAAGACCGCGCGCGCAGCTGCCAACTAATTAGAATATAAATCTATTTATTTGTTCAAGTACATATATACAATATATATATTTTGATTTAATGCTTAATGATTACGCTGATGTTACAAAATATATTTATTTTCGTTTTAGCATTTGTGGTTTTGTTTTATTTTTGTTTGTATTGATGTTGCTTTGATGAGTTTAGCTTTTAGTTTTGGGTAACAGCATTTTGAATATATAATTCGATTTTATGACCTAATTGCCAAACATTTTAATTGATGGATGTAAATGTGTGAGAATAACTGGTTTTAATTCTTTGCAGAGTTTTGCATTTTTTTAGATGTTTATATAATGTGATTTTATATGTGCTCTTTAGCGTTTACTCACTGAATTTCTTTTTTTTTCTTTATATATATTTCTTTTTTTCTTTATATATATTTCTTTTTTTCTTTATATATATTTATTTTTATTGAACTGCAACCGTAAATGTTTTACTGACTTAATTAATGCATGTGGCTTGCAGCAATCAACATCTATTGAAAAAATTTGATTTGTCTATTTATTTTTAGGGCGAAATTTATAAAATAAATATTTATATTTTACTTTTTTTTTTAATTTTTATTTTTTTATTTTTATTTTATTTTTTTAATAAATAATACCATTTTTAAATAACAAATAATACCATTTTTAAATAAGCATATTTTTAATGCAAATTTTCATTTGAATTTCTCATATTTGCTGTAGTAATTATATGATTTAAGAATATTGTATGACAAGTTGATGGACATTTTTATTTTCTCTTCAAAAATAAACATCTTAAATATCATTAAATAGTACTCGGAGTTATTACACTTAAACAAAGCTACTTTTTAAAAAGTCGAATATCTAGTTTTTTTTTCGATTATGTCAAAAAAGGTCGGCTCAACCTATTTTTAAAATTTTTTTTGCGGAAACAGCGACTTATTTTATAATATAAAATATAATATTTATATATAAATTGACTAAACATTAGCTTGAGACAAAATACTATTGCACAGTTTTATCAGCCTCTACTTACACACAAAGTAGAATTTAAATAAATTTTTCTTAATAAATTTTTGTTATTTTAAATTTAATTATTTATTAAAATGTTCATTTGAACTGTTTTTTTTATTTAAATTAAAATGTGCATTTGATTTTTTTGTTTTTTAATTAATTAATAACTAGGAATGTCAAATATTTTTAATATATCTTATCTATGATATTTTTTGTTTGACAAAATCGATATATATTAACTTAAATAAATTTTTCTTAATAATTTTTTTTATTTTAAATTTTAATATTTATTAAAATGTTTATTTGAATTTTTTTCTAAATTTAAATTTTTTTTTAAAATGTTCATTTGATTTATTTTTTTTAAATTTAATTAAAATGTGGATTTAATTTTTTTTTTTAATTTTATTAAAATGTGCATTTCATTTTTTTTTTTTTTTCAATTATTAATAACTAGGAATGTAAAATATTTTTAATATATCGTATCTATGAAATTTTCTGTTTGAAAATATCGATATATTTAATAACTTAAATTAATTTTTCTTTATACATTTCTTTTAATAAATTTTTAATTTCAAATGTAAATATATATATAAATATATATTTGATATAATTAATATTTTTTCCAAAAAAAAAAAAAACTCTGCCACACAAAACATCACAATAAATATATATCATAAAAATATCGTTATATTGATATTTTGATATATTATTAACAACCCTAGTAATAATGAATAAATTAGTAAATAAATATTTCAATTAAATTATTGTTAAATAAATTTGTATTTATTTATCTATTTATTTATCGTTTTATTTATCTTTTTATTTATCATTTAATTTATCATTTTATTTATTGTTTTATTTTTCGTTTTATTTATCGCTTCTTAAAGAGCATCTTCTTCAATAAATTCCTTCCTATACACAAAATTAAACTCTTAAACACTCCCAATATTATAATTTGTCTGTTCCTCTTTGAACTGCATTCATAAACGTTATGCTGACACCTTTCATGCCCTGCCTGAAGCAATCAGCTTTTACTTGCGCACAAGTTACACATTAATTTTGCTAATTTGAAATGTTCGTGTACCAATTGAATTTCAATTTATTTCGGGTGTGTAAACTTTCTGTGTCTGCGTGTGTGTGTGTGTGTGTGTGGTGTTGAAAATTACCATTGCATACTTGACGGGGCATTTTGGCAAAAGTTTTCAACACTTGGCAGAGTACTGTTTGCACTGCATAGGAAACACAGGACAACTCGTAGTTCTTCTCTAGGTCTCTGGATTCTGTGCGTGTTTTCTGTGAGTTGCTGTCACTGGCAAATTGCCTTGAAATCTTTTGACATGCTACGTCAAGTTTGTCATATGTCCTGCGTCCTTGTTCGGTTGTCTTAGCCGCCTCCGCAGACACACACATACAAAATCGGGAAGAATGCCAGAAAATTGTTTTAAAGTGTGTCAGCATTTCCGTGCTTTTTTTTTTGGTAAAGTGAAAATGTTTGGAATTTTAATGAAGGGCGTCGCGCTGCGTCTCAGATTCTAATACAGCTTGAGCTGGTCCACACAGATTTGCAGAGTCCTAAGATCTTTTTAGTAGCCCCACTAGCTTACGTAGGCAGCCGCTGCTTTGCATATTTTTCCATTAAAAGCGATTTAAATACCTTGCGTGGTTTTCCATTTTTTTCTACGCTTTTCTTTTACATATAAATATCTTTTTTCTATTTTTTTTTCTACAGTAGACCTTTCTGTTCTGCCTGCGGATTTGTCCGACACGTTGGCAAAAGTTCACTTAAGAAGAAAAAAAAAAGATTGAATTTTATAATAAATTTTGTGCAGGCCAAGAAAGAGCCTTAAGATTGGTTACTTGCTTTTGGCCATGACGGTTGGCCTGCTCTCCTATCTTTGCCACTATCTCAGAAGCCCAACGTCTGTCTGTCTGTAGAATTTATGTGAGTGCGGGTTAAGTCATCAGTAGGTTGCAACATGTCCTTATGTCCTGCACTCCAACCGCAATCGCAATCCTTGATTCTCGTTCTGCTGGCACAAGATGCATTTTAAAATAAATGTCTTAAGACAAACAAGTTAAATTGTTGCATTCATTGCAAATATATAGTTTCAGTAACATGTTTTTAATTAGCGCTAGAAGTTCTGGAATTGAAATAATTTTAATTCGAATTTTTTTTGATTTTCTATTCTGTTAAAAATCATTTAAAATCAACACAAAATTATAATCGCAATATAGTTAAATTTATCATAGAATTTAATAAATATATTTCTGTTTAATTGCATTTTATAGATTTTTATAAAATAACTAATAATTTTAAAAATATGGCTTAAAACTATAAAGGAGAATTTCCAACAAATATTATTTTCAATTAAAATAAATTTAATTTGATTTTTTGCATTTTTTATTCTGTTAAAATCATTTGAAATCATTGTAAAGTCAAAAATAATAAAATTAAATTTACATAGAATTGTAAATATATTTCAGTTTAATTGCATTTTTATTAATTTCAATAAAATACCCAATAATTTAGAAAATGTGGCTAAAAAATATAAAGGAGAATTTCCAACAAATATTATATAAAATTATTATAATTTTAATCTGACTTTTTTCATTTTTAATTCCGTTGAAATCATTTAAAATCGTTGTAAATTTAAAACATTTGCAAGACAAAATTAAAATTGTATTTAAGTTAAATTTACATAGAATTGTAAATTTTATTTTATTATTTTCTATTTTGAAATATGGCTTAAATATAAAGGAGAATTTCCAACAAATATTATTTAAAATTAAAATAAATTTAATTTGATTTTTTTCATTTTTTATTCTGTTAAAATCATTTAAAATTGTTGTAAATTTAAAATAATTGCAGCACAAAGTTAAAATTGTATTTAAGTTTATTTAAGTATCTGAATATATTTTGGCTTAATTTCACTTTATTTTTTTCTATTAAATACTTAATAAAATACAAATGTGAAATTTCAAAGCTGATAATGTAGTCTAAATATAAAAGTTACATTTCAACAAATATTATTAGCACATTAAGCAATTTATAAACCTAAATAATCACCTTGAATTTAATTTATCTTAATCATGAAAGGAATTGTATTAAAGTGTTTACATTTCTTATAAAATATATATATATAATTTCTTTTAATTAATTAATCTAAATAATGAAAGAAATTGTTTTAAAATGCTTAAATTTCCTATAAATTATTTATATTTAATTTCTTTTATTTATTTTCTTTAATAATATCAAACAATTTTCTCTCTCTCTTTACAGGTAAGCGCAATACACACTTCTTAAGTATATATTCTAACCGATTTCTATGTTATGAATATGTAAGTATTTCCGGACAATTTATCACAAAGCTCGCGGCGATTAAATCAACCAAAAGAAGAAATGTCTTGACTTAATTGAGCGCTAAATTTGCACACATTAAATTTATATGGCATTGTACTATATATATATTTTTATATGATTTGTTATTTGCTATTATTACAATATTATTATTGTTATTGTTATTGTTATCATTGCTTTCAATATGTGTAGCATAGAATCAAAGGCAGACTAAAGTTAACGACAGCACAAAGCACAAATAACCGCAAGCTTGCGTTTTATTTAACAAATTACGTATACGCCGCAGACGCCGCGGGTATATTGTGTGTGTAACAACAAAAACAACAACAACAACAACAACAAATGCTCAAATCAAATCAGCTTAAGTGCCATGAGTAGTCAGTCAACCAGACATAACCATACAAATAATATATATATATATATATATATATACTATATAGTAATATGTGAGCTACAAGTAAATTAAATCAACGCTAAAATATACAGCTTGTAATCAAACTCAGCATGAGATTAGCTAGGGCATTTTATAATTTAAATGTATTAATTTGAATAAATTACCAGAATATTCAAGAAAGTTCTAGCTTAATTTAAAACTGTCTACTTACCAAATTTCTTGCTCAATATATCTTCAAAACTTGCCAAATTATGACAAACATAAAAATGTTATTTTTTATCGCAATAATATATGAATTTTATTGCCAACTTCCTGTAAGTACTTCAGTGTACTTATTATTTCCAATTGAAACTACGGCCCACATATGTATACTAAAATAAATATTTATTTAAGAAGTTGGCAATTTTTTACACAAAAAAAAAAACAGAAAAAATGTTTGGAAATTGTAATTTCTATTCCATGGACTCCTTCGATTCATTCAACTATAAGCACACGGCCGTTGTTTACGGCGTGTTTCCATTTTCGACTGGCGTACAATTTTCTGTGTGTGTATATTTTAAATACTCTGTTTGCTATATGAAATTGAGTATATGTGTTGTATAGTGATAATGAGTAATGAGTAAATTAATAAAATAAATATAATGTCAATAAAAAAAATAAATAAATAGAAAAGAAATAAATAAAAAAAAGTAAATAAAAAAAGAAAGAAATAAATAAGAAAGAAATAAATAAGAAAGAAATCAATAAGAAAGAAATAAATAAAAATAAATAAAAAAAGTAAATAAAAATAAATAAATAAAAAAATAAATAAAAAAATTATTCTCAGAAATAAATAAAAAAAAAACATAAATAAAAAAACATAAATAAAAAAAACATAAATAAAAAAAAAATAAATGGAAAATACATAAAAAAAAAATAAATAAAAAAAAAATAAATAAATAAGAAAAAAAAATAAATAAATAAGAAAAAAAAAATAAATAAATTAAATCTTTCGCTTTAAGAAATGATAATTTTTTTGATTATTTATATTGCTTGCAGAGAAGTAATTAAGAAACTTACAGTATTTTTAATGTTAATTATTTTAATTTTAATTTTCTTGGAAAATACTATCCCTAGATTGTCAACTCTAATAATTTTGTTAAAACTAAACAAATTGTCTTGAAAAATGGCACTTTGAACCTGATTTCTCTGCGAAATTCATTTAAAATAATTGTTTTTTTAGAATAATTTTTTTATTTATTTATTTCTGAGAAAATTTTTTTTATTTATTTATTTCTGTGAATAATTTTTTCATTTATTTATTTCTAAGAATATTTATTAATTTCCGAGAATATTTATTTCAGAGAATATTTATTTAATTCTTAGAATATTTATTTATTTCTGAGAATATTTATTTATTTCTGAGAATATTTATTTATTTGTGAGAATATTTATTTATTTGTGAGAATATTTATTTATTTGTGAGAATATTTATTTATTTCTGAGAAAATTTATTTATTTCAGAGAACATTTATTTATATCTGAGAATATTTATTTATATCTGAGAATATTTATTTATTTCTGAGAATATTTATTTATTTCTGAGAATAATTTTTTATTTATGAGAATTTTTATTTATTTATGAGAATTTTTATTTATTTATGAGAATTTTTATTTATTTCTGAGAATATTTATTTATTTCTGCGAATAATTTTTTTTATTTATTTTTTTTTATTTATTTTTTTTTATCTATTTTTTTTTATTTATTTTTTTTTATTTATTTTTTTTTTGTATTTATTTTTTTTATTTTTTTTTTTTTATTTATTTTAATTTTTATAATCTCTAACATTACAAAAATGATTCAAGATTAACAAGTAATTTTTTTGTTAACAATAATTTTATTTACTGAAAGATGGAAATAACATTTTATTACCACACTATCTTCTAAACAGAGTATATTGCAGCTGAAAACTACCGCTTATAACTTACTTCCATGTGTATTTGTTTTCTTTTTTAGCGTCTGTTGTATTTCCGTTTTGGCAATTGGCCCGTTTTGTTTATTTATGCTTATTTAAAAGCAATGTCTAGTTGAGTTTGACTTTAAGTTGTGTCCTGAATGTCCTGAATCCCATGTCCATAACGCTTGCCACCCCAGAGTACTCTCTCTCTCTTTTTGGAGTTGTGTGCCTGGAGTACTTCATTAGCGCGCTTTGTTACTCATTATGTGCCGCACATTACTTCAAACCAGTAGCCAACTTTGTAGCAGCCACACACACACAAACACACACACATTTGAATGTTAAATCCTTTTTTCAAAAAGATTTTCCCATTTAGTAAGTAGGTAGGGTTGTCTGGGCTCTGGGCTCTCTATGGCTTTCAGTTTCAATCAGCCACAGCAGAAGCTTGCATATTTTCATTATTAATGCCCCACGGCAGACGGTGTTGGTGTTGCCACCGCCGCCGCAACACCCACAAGCCACCAGTCAAGCCAGTTGAGAACTCTTATCCTAAAAAACTCGAATCCTACCCTCCCGCTCTCTCTCTCTTTCTGTCTTTGGTTTTGTTTCTGATTCAGATTCAGAATCTGATTCGGTTTCTGTTTCTGTTAGGTAGCCACATTTGCTGACTTGGCTTTTTGTCTAGAGTTGCAACCACATTGCGCTGGTCATGACCAGACGCTGACGTCGGCATCGACGTCAATGTGGTTGCCCCATAAGTTGGCGTCACGATGACGACGACGACGGCGACGACGACGTCGTTGTCGACGCCTCCGTTCGTCTGCGCGAATGAACTGATTTCTTGCCCCTCCCCTCTCGGTTTTTTACCTGTGCCCTGCCCTGCCTTGCCTTGTGTTTTACCTGTGCCAAGTTTTACGCCGTTCTGCCAAATCAATTGTTTGTAATGAACTTGCGACTGGCGTTGGCTCTAAAGGAACGTACAGTGGGCAGAAAGTGACAAAAAAGTGACAAAAAAGAGACAAATTTGAGGAGTTTGTGAATGAAAAAAATGTCCGATTTAAAACGAAAAAAAAAAAAACAGAAAATACATCAAAATAAAATGTATAAATATTTGAATAAATAAATAAAATAATAAAAAATAATTTTCTTAATTTCTACAGCACTTTCATCTCAAAACAAAAAATATTATTTTTTTTTTGTCACCATTGTCAAAAAACAGACAAACATTAGGAGTTTGTGAATGAAAAAATATGACAGAAAAATACAGAAAAATAAAATGTAGAAATATTTGAATAAATAGTGATGTAATTCTAGTTTTTTGATACAAAATAATTCTTTAATTTCTTCAGCATTTTTATATATAAAAAAATTTATTAATAGTGGAAAAAAAGAGACAAACATTAGGATTTTGCGAATTTTAAAAAATTACAAAAATATTTACATAATATTTACAAATATTTACTTTTATGGCACATTTTAAATGTATAAATATTTGTTTAAAAATAATTATTATAAAATTCAACTTTTTAAATTTCTTTAGCATTTTAAACAAACAAATAAATTGTATTTTCAGTAACATAAAGAGACCAATATTACGAGTTTGTCAATGAAAATAAATGCCAGAAATAATACACATAATTATTTATTTATTTTTATGCTTCATTTAAAATGTAGAAATATTTGAATAAATAGTTATGCAATTCTATCATTAATATAAAAAATAATTTTGTTAATTTCTTCAGCATTTGTATATCGAAAAATGTTATTTTTAGTGTCAAAAAGAGACAAATTTTTAGGAGTTTGTGAATGAAAAAAAGCCAGACTTAAAATGTAGAAATAATTATTATTTTTCACATAAAAATAAATATTATTTTTAGTGCCAAAAAATAGCCAAATACTAGGAGTTTTTTGATGGTAAAAAACCAGGATAATATACACAATACCAAGATCATTTTATGATACATTTAAAATGTAGAAGTATTTGAATAAATAGTAGTGTAATTCTATAAAATATAATTTTCTTTAGTTCTCTAGCATTTTTATAGTAAAAGTAGTAAAAACAAGTAAATATTAGTTTAAGTATTTTTCTTAAATTCATATCTTTATAAATTCATATAGAATGACAACAAATAAGTTGAATTTTTTTTATTCATATTTTTTTATATTTGTATATTTCTACACTAAATGCCTTAAAATTTATCAACTTTTTAGCTAAATTAATCCCACAGTTCTTAAGCATAAGTTCATTTTGTGCCTGGTTTTGGCTGCGTAACAATTGAAATTAATTAGAGCTGTAATTTGATTAAGAACAAAAAGAACCGTCTGCAAACAATCGTATAAATACTTAAACTCAATTTTCGTATATCATTTTAGCAGCACGAGAAGGCAAACAAAAATTTTGGGCTTAAAACATTTGCGCTGTTTCTCATTAACTAATTGCCACAGCTTTCCCACAATATCAGTTGCCAAAAAAATGTAAAGTATATATAAATATGTATATATATAAACAGCTAAAAAAAAACGACACGTGTTAAGTACATATGTTAATGAAGCATCCCAAAAGACTTGGTAAACATGAAAAACCCTAAAGGCAACAACAAAATTATTACACGAAAAGAAACTCAATATAATTTAAATGGTTTTTTCTTTTTTTTTGTTTTTTTTTTTTTTGTTATATTTGTTATTTTCTTGCTGTCGTTACTCTGGTTACATAGCCGGGCGTGAACTTTGCCGTCATCTTGTGCGACTCTCACAAGGAAAGTGTTTGAAAACATGAACAGAGAAGCAGTGTTGCCCATTTTAGAGAAGCAAAAATGTTAATGTACTTGAAGCAGGAGAGAAGCAAAAATATTAAAAAAATATTAAAAATATTAATATTAAATATTAAAAATATTAAATTAAGTTAAAGCAGGGGAGAAGCTAAAGTCTAGCTCACAGAAATAAGGAGAAGGGAATTATTGGGAGTATCAAAAAGTATGTATAAATATTAAAAAATATATATAAATATTAAAAAATATTAAATTAAAAAATATATATAAATATTTAAATATATATATAAATATTGAAAAATATATATAAATATTAAAATATAAATTATTTACTAGATTTTTGTAAGATATTTTTGGTATTCTAAGGTGATCTTTCTTTCCTTTAAATATATCGGTTCAAATTGAGTTTTGAGTGCGTTTTATAAACTATGAAAGCTATAAAAATATTGCTTTCCTTTCATATTTGTTTCCTTAAGCCTATTAATGTATATTTTTTAATAAAATTTCAAGTTCAGCTCAATTTTATATGATACGAATTTGAATTCTAAACTATCTCAAAAAAGTTTCAAATGATGAATATATATTTTTTTAAGTTAAAAATTAACTTCAGCTAAAAGTATACAATTGTTATTTGGATGCTAAAAAAAAAATATATTCGAAATTTTGATTTCCCCATATAATATTAATATATTTTTAAATCAGACCTAATTTTTTTTTTTTTTTGTTAATTTGTTTGTTGAGTTTAATGTAAGTGGTTGAGAAATAACAGTTAAATTAAATGTTTCCCAAAATTAAAAAAAAAAAAATTCAACAAAAAAAAAATTATATATATTTTTAATTTTATAAAAAAAAAGAAAAATAACAACAAAATTAATATTATGGCTCGTTTTCTAATAAAGAACCGCATTTGCTAATATAAATATATTTAATGAAAACATATTTATTGCATAAAAACGGAAATAAATAATATAGCAGTAATTTAACGGGCTTGTCAAAATAATTATAATTGTAAAAAATAATATAATATAAATATAACAGTGTACATTAATTAAATATTAAAAATTTTGCTGCTGGATAAACCAACTTCTTACTCCAAAATCCAAAAAACCTAGAAAATAAAGCTGAAA
The DNA here is from genome assembly GCA_035043045.1 of Hirtodrosophila alboralis. Classification (NCBI taxonomy): domain Eukaryota; kingdom Metazoa; phylum Arthropoda; class Insecta; order Diptera; family Drosophilidae; genus Hirtodrosophila; species Hirtodrosophila alboralis. The sequence goes on from JAWNNH010000255.1 coordinate 384,162, forward strand.
TTCCTTTTTCTTCTGGAAATAATATTAGAATTTCTTTCGCTTCTATGCCATAATCTTGCCGCTAGATTTGCTAAGTAGAAAGCTAAATGTGCAACACTGATGAGGCAAGCTGGCAATTTCACATGAATGTCGCATTTGCATAGCTCCTAGCTTTCCTCTCCCCTCTCTCTACTCTCTATTACCTCAGTTAATATACAGCATGCGTCGCTTGCCTCAAGTTGTTGCCCCCAAAAGTCTTTGTCTACAATTTGGAGGCTGTCATGGCAGCCGACGTTGTGCGTTGTGCGTTGTGTGTGTTGTGTGTGTGTTTATGAATCGACGCCTGGCAATTGCAAATCAATTTGTAAGGCACGCGCATAAATCAAATACGCAAAAGACATTTGCCCCAAATGTCGCTGCGAATGGCCTTCAAAAAATTGGCACTCACATGTTCACACACACACAAACACACACACACACAACAAAGTTTAACAAACATACACACACAAGTGCACATGGCATATGCCCCGACTTCAGTTTATTTGCCAAATGAAATAAGGAAGCAATTTTGCAAATTTACAGAAGACCAAGGAACAAAAATAAGAAAAAAACAAAAAAAAATAAAAGAAAAGTTGCCAACAATAAGCAGTAACAACAACAAATACCAAGCCAGACAGCAGGCAAATTGCCGCATCAGCAAAAGAAATAACTATGGATTGGGAAATCGAGCCAACTCAGGGAACAAAGTCTTCAAAAATATGTAAAAAAAATTAAAACAAAAAAAATTTGTTGAAAATGTGTGGAAAATGCGTTTGGTAACATGTGGGAAAAATTGAATACACTACGAGTATTTAAATATATTTAATTGTTATTTGTATTGAGAAAGAAATGTTTAAATCGGACAGCTTCAAGACACAAATATCTATATATAATAATTATTATAAATTCGATATATATATAATTATTATTATAAATTTGATATATATATAATAATTATTATAAATTCGATATAATAATTATTATAAATATTTTTAGATATTTGTCTTAAAGTTCCCTGGCTTAAACATTTAAATATTATATATTCGATATAATAATTATTTTCAATATTTTTTTATATAGGTAAAACGAACACTTATTTTGATTTGTATAAAAAAAATATTCACAAAATTTATTATGTCTAATTTTTTTTGCTTACCTAAAAAGTGAATATTATTTTAGATTTTTTTAAAAGTCAAATATGATGGTTATTCTGCAACTTTTATTTAAATAAACAAAAATTAAAGTTTTTTTAAAATTCGTATATGTTTTGTGAGTACAATACTTGAAAGAAATAACTCGAATTAAATTCATATTTTTAATTTGCATTAAAAAACTATTCACAAAATTTATTGTTGAAATTTTACAAATTTTTTTTTTTACCTAAAGTGAATATTATTTTTAGATTTTTTTTAAGTCAAATATGTTAGCTATTCTGCAACTTTTTTTTAAATAAACAAAATTAAATTTTTCTTAAAATTTGTATATGTTTAATGAGTCCAATACTTGGAAGAAATAACTCAAAATTAAATTCTTAGTAACACTACAAATCTATTGACAATTTCGCAATTTGTTAGTTTATGTATTTTGACAAATTCAAGGCATTAAATATACATAAACTTATTGAGGTTTCTATGCATTTTAATAGTTTAAAATTCATGGAAAGATAGTTGTTAAAAAGTTAGATTTAGTGCTTTTTTTCTTCTAAGAATTGTGTGTTTGCAGTTTTTTATAGTTGGGGATTAGATTGAATCAATAAAAAGCTGATTTTTGAAATAAATTTAAATTCAATTAAATATTGTAAATATGAGAAAATAAAGTCTGGTTAGACTACAAATTAAATATCTGTTAACATAAGAGAACAAAGTTACAAAATTTCATATAATATAAAGTACAAAATGCCGCAATTGTTTTTAAAAAATTAAAAATATAATTATAATACCAAAATACATGCCAAATTGGTGATTAAATTATGAAAGTAAATTAATAAATTACCACTAGAAAACTTAATCAAATTAAGAGTTTTGTGTTGTTGCCAACGAAGCTTATGTATTGAATCAATAAACAGCTGATTTCTAAAATAAATTTTGAATAAATTAAATATCGTAATTCTGAGAAAATAAATTCTGGTTAGACTACAAATTAAAGTTCTGTTAAAATAAGAAAAGAAAGTTACAAAATTTCATATAATATAAAGTACAAAATGTAGCTATATTTTTTAAGAAATTAAAAATACATTTCTAATAATAAAATACATGTCAAATTGGCAATTAAATTATAAGAGTAAATTAATAAATTACCACTAGAAAACTTAATCAAATTATTAATGAAACTAATGTATTTATATCAATTTAAAATTCATATTAAATACAACTGTTTATGTGGCATACAGTGAAGCCTTGTCTTTGCTGCTGCTGTGAATTATGCAAACTTGATGAGGAAGTGTTAATAACCCAGTGCAAGTGTATAATGAACTAAAATACATAAAATATGCGACCAGTGCGTCGTCAGTTGGTTAGTCTGTTTGTCTGACTGTCTGTCTGACTGTCTGTCTGTCTCTTTGACGCTGCCTCAAAAGTTTGGCGTATTATTTTCACAGTGCCTGGCAATTGAAATGAAATGTCTGGCCTGGGCTCTGTTTTCTGTTTCTGTTTCTGGTCTGGCCTGGTCTGGTCTGGTCTGTTCTGTTCTCTGTGCCTCGCCAAATCCCCCAATGCAAACCAATTGACGCCCTATTCCCGCCCTCTTTGCGCATCCACAGTTCACCGAGTTTAGTTAGTTTTGCCTTTACTTCATCCCATATAGACTGAAAGAGATTGAGTCTGAGCGGACTTGGGTTTGTTTTGCTTCTATTCTCAGGCATTCTCAGGCATTTCTCAGCACTCCCAGTTCAGTTCACAGTTCTGTTCTCTTAACGTTAAGCAGCACAAAGTGATTGATGGTTGAATGCATAAATTATTGATGGCAGCCCAGACAATGCGGCTCTATAAACCAGAGACGAGAGAGAGAGACGTAAGACGGAAGACGGATACGGCCTCTGCCAATTGGACAACAACAAGAGTGTGAGGAAGTGAGGGTGTCAGATTCTTGTGATTCGGTGGTCGAGCTTTTAAAATGATACAAAAAAAAAAAAATAAAGAAACTGTTACTGTAAATGATGTGCTAAAATTGTAGTTCTAAGAGTTCGCTACAAAGTGGAGTTTGAGTTACTTAGATGTGTTACAAAAATGTCAAAATTTACTTTAAAATGTTCATTAGCTAAGAGTTGAGTTAATTGGGTATGCAAAATATAGCAAGTCTTTATAAAAAAAAAAATGAAATATTAATTAAGGTTTCCAGATTGTGCTTAAGCATTTTACACAAAAGAAAAGTCATTCAAAATTCTGCCACATTTATTTTTTCGCTCTCTATCAGCAAAAGTCTTTTTTTTATATTTTCTATTTTTTTTTTTTTTTATATATTTTCTATATATTTTTATGTTTTCTATATTTTTTTTATATTTTCTATATTTTTTTTTATATATTCTATATATTTTTTATATTTTTTTATATTTTCTGTATTTTTTATATTTTATATATTTTTATATTTTCTATATTTTTTTTTATATTTTCTATATTTTTTTTTATATTTTCTATATTTTTTATATTTTCTATATTTTTTATATTTTCTACATTTTTTATATATTTTCTATATTTTTTTATGTTTTCTATATTTTTTTATATTTTCTATATATTTTTTTATATATTCTATATATTTTTTATATTTTTTTATATTTTCTGTATTTTTTATATTTTCTATATTTTTTTTTATATATTTTTATATTTTTTATATTTTCTATATTTTTTTTTTATATTTTCTATATTTTTTTTTATATTTTCTATATTTTTTATTATATTTTCTATATTTTTTATATTTTCTACATTTTCTATATTTTTTTATATTTTCTATATTTTTTTTATATTTTCTATATTTATTCTAATTTTTTCTATATTTATTTTTTATTTTCTATATTTTTTTTTATTTTCTATATTTTTTTTTATATTTTCTATATTTTTTAATATTTTCTATATTTATTTTTATTTTTTTATATTATTTTTAAATATATATTTTATTGTTTGCTTGTTTTTTTTTTTATATAAAGTAAAGCGTTATTTTTAGGGAATATATTTGTGGTTAATTATAATACAAAAAAAAAAAGAATTAAAATTAAAACAAATTTATTTTTAGTTAAAAAAGATTTTCTTCTTTAGTTAAACAACTTTTTCTTTTGATTTAATGCACAATACTACATTATAAACAAATTTAGTGCAGTGCATTTTTATTTCAACTCAATTTAAAATTTATTCTAATAAAAATAAATTTTTTTATGTATTTTATTTATTCTCTGCCTAATTTTGTCAAAGCTGCCTTAAAGGTCTTTCAAGCAGCGTAAAAAACAATTTAAGTGCAATTTAAAGCTTAAGTAAACGGTCGTTTAGGGGCAGGGTCAAAGTCAATGTATAAAAATGTATACTTACATACAAAGTATATATATATAAAAGTAAAAAAAAATAAAAAAAAATAAAAAAAAATGTCCATGATTTTTCACAATGTTTTTGTTGCCGTTGAGTGATGGAACACTTTGGCAGTTTAATAGCCTCATGCCAAGTGCTTGTCAAATGCTGCTAAATCATTCGGTAAATGCATAAAAAAAATGTCTCAGAAAATCTTGAAGATGCGCTAAACAAATGAATGTGAAAAATGCGATAAAAAAATAAATAATAGTGTGGCACAATTGACAATTAAATTTGCCTAGATGCCACCAAAATTCGAACTCAATTTGTAGCGCAAGTTGCATGACAAGCAAATCATTAATTGAGAGTTTTAAGTGCCTGATTTGAATAGATTTCTTTTACTTTTTATATTTTTATTTAAAGTCTAAGTCTAAGCTCATCCTTCAACCAAGTGAAAAGTAGCTACCGAGCTTTATTTTTTTTTTATATTTATTTTTATTTTTTATTCATTGATTGAGTTCTTGATGTGCGACGAGCTGAGCGGCTTAAGTGCGGTTGCTTGGCAGCTGTTGTGTCTCTTCTCCCCTCCCCATGTTTATAAGTATTTTTTGAAAGGTATCAAACAGAAGAAAAAAACACAAATATTTTTCCAACAGCTGTGACGCATTTTGTGGCAAAGTTATGCCCCCCTATCATCTATGTATAGGATATGAAATCGATGCTTCATCTATGTATAGGATATGAAATCGATGCTTCTAAGTTTTGCCAAGCATGATAAGAAGGTCACAACTGGTTGCAATAAATGAATAAAATGTAGAGGCAGGGTAGAAGAACACAATATAGGAAAGGGACGGTATAAAGACATTAACATATGTCACAACAGAAACGAGACATAAATTGCTACATAAATATTTATGAAAGTTATTGGAAAGATGAGCAGGAAGTAAACTGTGCCTATTGACAGCTTAAGATTAGCTAACTGGATTATTATGATTTATTTACAATTAGTTTTTCCATAGCGTTTATTTTTAGTAACCATAAACAATAGCTAGCAAATTAATAGCTGCTAAAATTAAATAACAAAAACGACAAGAATTTAATTAAATGTAAGTGAAATTACAAAGAAAACTTGAATAGCAAATAAAAATATTTGAAGAACAAAAGCAAAAGTTATTAGAAATGAATATATATTTAAAGGAATGCAAAAGTTGAAAAGAAAATATAAAAAAAACCTGAGCAGAAAATGCAGCAGAATAAAAACATTTAAAAAAGGCAAAAATTTTTTAATAATGAATAATGATTGAAAACTTTGTAAAATTTTGTGTTTTTTTATTAAAAGCAAGACAAGAAGTTATTGATATGAAAAATAATAAGAAATGAATAAAATAAAATACGTCTTATTTTTTTTAAATATTAATATATATTTTTTTTATATTTTCGATATTTTTTTATATTAATTATGCTTGTTAAATTTTTTTTATTTTCTATATATTTTTTTATATTTTCTATATTTTTTTTATATTTTCTATACTTTTTTTTATATTTTTTATATTTTCTATATTTTGTACTCTATAAATTCTATGTTTTCTTGAAGCTTATGCTTATGATTTTATAATTTTTTTTTAGAGTTTTTAGAAGTTTTTTTTTTTGGTTTACTTAATAAATTTGCTATGCGTAAAAGTACAATGTAAATAAATTACAAAGAAAAATGCCAAAGAAAAACCTTTAAATAAAATAATAAAAATAAATAAAAAATCAATAAAAAAATAAATTAATAATCTTTCAGGAAATATTTAAATATTTAAATGATAATAAAATAAATAAAAACTCAATAAGAAAAAAAATTAATAAACTTTCAGGAAATGTTATAAAGGGCTATTGCCGAAGAAAAACCTTTGAATGAATGAAAAATAAATGAATAAAATTTCAGAAAATATTATATATGGTTTTCCCAAAAGGACACTTTACTTAATTTGTTTAGCTGTTAAAAAAAATTGAATTTCTTCATTTAGTTGTTCTTAATCATAAAATAGCTAGACGGCTTAATAATGGAATCCATCTTTAACCCACTTAAACCAGTTAATACCCCCAATAATTAACAAAATTATGCACCAAAGAAAAGAATCGTTATTATAGCTAAAAGAACATTTCTTTCGTTGCTTTTGAATGTTACTATAAAACTCATTATTCTCTTTTTTTTATGACTATGATTTACGATGTTTAACATGTGTTTTTCATTGCCTCTGTCTATACGTGATCATTTAATGTGCTTTGACAGACAAAACAAGCTAACAAATCATCATATATTGGCAGTCAAGCAAATCATAATCTTCCTCTAGCCAAAATGACGCACAAATTAGAATGAAATTCGATTGTCCGCAACGCGTAAACCCAATTTCCATGGGCCATAAATTGCCAGCTAGAAAAAAACAAAAAATAAAACGTGCTTAAAGCACATAAAAACTGCAATATAAATGATGTAAAGTAAAGTCAACTGAGGCAATTGAGGCCTCTCAATTAAATGCTTAACTATAATCAAAAGGCAAAAAAAAAAAAAAACAAGCCCAGCGGCAATCAGACTGGGCCAGAGGTCTAATCTTGTGCTAAAAAAAAAAAGAAAAATAATTTAAAAGTAAAATAAACCAACCAGACTTGAAGATACCCATTGAAGAAGATTATTTACAAATATAATTATGTTCGTTAAAATTATAATAAAAATAAAGTCTTAATAAATATAAGTTTTAGCAACATTTGCAGCAACATTTGTAGCAACATTTGCAGCAACATTTGTAGCAACATTTGCAGCAACATTTGCAGTAATATTTGCAGCAACACTTGTAGCAACATTTTCAGCAACATTTGCAGCAACATTTGCAGCAACATTTGCAGCAACATTTGCAGCAACATTTGCAGCAACATTTGATTTTAACGTCATTTAAAATATTTAAATAATTTTTAAATAATATCATAACAGTTTTCACATGTCTAAGGTTACAACAACATAAAAAAACCTCTAAATTTTTTTTTTAAATATTCAATATTTTACAATGAACATTCGAAAGTGGTTTGGTCTTCGTGCTGGTAAAAAAAGATGTCGTGTTACCTTCTCGCCAAGTACAATTGCCATGGATCGAATGCGTCGAATGTTGGCTATAGCATCGCGAGTTCCATTTCAAAACTATTTAAATGAATTGCGTTTTGATGCATTAGACGCTAAGGGCAGAGATCGCATGTCTCTTGAGGAATCCAAGTTTTGGCGTCAGAAAGCCAAAAAGATGTGGCCACGACTATCAAAGGAGAGGAAAATGCGTTACCGAGAAATAGCGGCTAATAGTATGGTAAACCGCTACTCAGTTACCAATCAGCACATGGATGTGGACGAAAATGATCCATACGATATACGACATATATATTAAAATTATTTTAACATCCGTAGGACGTAGATACAATTCAAATATTTTATGCTGTTTTTAAATTAAATGTTAATTGTCGGAAAGTTTTAAAAACCTATACTGTTAAGCTAAATATAATTTAATATATATATATACATACATATATAACTGTTTAATTGTAGCACTTAAAAATGGCACTTAAAAAAAAAATAAAATCCCGGTACTGCAGCGGGTTACAATCAGTGATTTTTTAGAAAATTATTAGTTTGTATTATTATATTTTATTTGATTTATTTATTTTATTTGATTTATTTATTTTATTTATTTTATTTTATTTATTTTATTTTATTTAATTTTATTTATTTATTTTTTGAAGCAGGAGCGTAACAATGTGCGCCTGGAGACCTAGCTTTTTTTAATAAAATAAAATAGGTTTTCAGTACCTATTTATTAATTATTAATTTTTTTGTGATTTTATTTTATTTATTTATTTATTTTTTATTTATTTTTATTTATGTTTTTATTTTGTATTTATTTATTAATTTTGTTTTTATTTATTTATTTGTTTTGTTTTTAGTTATTTATTTTGATTTAATTAATTTATTTTGTTTTTATTTTTTTTTTTTTTATTTTATTTATTTATTTTGTTTTAATTTATTTTTTTTCTTTTTATTTATTAATTTTGTTTTTATTTATTTATTATTATTATTATTTTTTTTTCTCGATTTATTTATTTATTTTGATTAATATTTTTTTTGATTTAGTTATTTTTTTTATTTATTTATTTATTTATTATTATTTTTTTTTTTTTTTGTGAATCGGGAGCGTAGTAACGTACGTGGGGAGAGCTATTTTTTTTTTTATTCAGTACAGTCAATAAAATAGACAATGTATAAAATATATAAATTCATCTATAGTTTACCGAGAATAGTTAATTTTGCAAAAGAAAAAAATGTTAAACCCATTCAAGTGAGCGACTGTGCCCTATATTGTCTCTAGTCCCATATACCCTTTAGCTGCTTTTCAGCTTTATATATGCTACACAAATATAAAGAAAAACCATTTGTTTGCTAACATTTTACAATTGGTTTGGTTTGGTTTGGGCTATCGTTTCCATCTAATCTGTCAAGGTTAATTTGCGCTCATCCGAGCAAACACAGGCCAAAGAAAAATAATCACAAATTGCTTTTGAAGAACAGTAAATGGCTTTGTTCCTACTGTCTGTCTGTATTCATCTTTGCTCGTGTCTCAAATGTTTATATTTACCCAAAAATAAAAAAAATTCCTCAAGTGCTTCAAATTCAATTTGAACCAAAAAAAAAGAGCTCAAAAGCTGTGCAAATAACTAAAGCACTTTGATAGCGATTCTTTTTGATTTCTTGAAACAGTTTTTTTATTTATTTATTTATTTATTTTTCGTTAGTCCAGTTCCAGTAGCCAAATTAAATGTCACACCCAATATGCCGAAATTTTTTATAATATGCATTTGGAGAGGCACAAAACTTGTCACTCGACATTTGTGTTACAGTTTTTTTTATTTTATATTTTTAATAGGTTTTTCTGCTTGGATTTTTTTTTATTTTTATTTTTTTATTTGGATGCTCAACGAGGCAGGTAAACGACGGCCAAAGAGATCTGTCTAAACTAGTTTTCTCAGTTGATAGCCAACACGGGACGGTGGAATATAGGGGCTAGCAGGAGGAGGAGGAGGGCAACGGTACTGAAACTGTTCTGTTTGCTGCCGGTTAACGACTTTCAAAGTTCCAAAAGACCCAAAAGCAACCCACGCAGTCTAAGGCTTAATATTATTAAAAAAAAATGCAGTTAACTTGAAAGTGACGAAGATATATACGCTTACAGAAAATTTTTATAAATATGTCAGCTTATTCTTTTTTGAATTTAAAAATTATAAAAAATTATAAAAATTATTTTTATTACTAACAGATTGATTGAAATATTAGATAGCATTAGTTTACATTATGTGCCATGTTAAAGGAACATACTTTTTTTTTGGGAAAATTATGGATTTTTACTATCACAGCTATATGATATACATTTTTATTACATTTTTACATTTTTAGGAAAATTTGATGAAAATGTATAGAATATAATTTATCTTTATTTATCTTGATGAAACTTGGGAAAAATATTTCTTTATTTTGATATTATGATATATTTACTAAAGTTTTAGGAAAATTTTATGAAAATTTATAGAATTTAATTTGTCTTAATTTATCGTGATGATACTTGGGACAGATATTTCCTTTTTTAGAGGTTAAAATCAATTATGATATAATTACCATAGTTTTAGGAAAATTTAATGAAAATGTAAAGGCTCTAATTTATATTTATTTATCTTAATGAAACTTGGGACAGAAATTACCATTTTTTGTAGAGGATGCATTCAATTATAATATAGTTACCATATTTTATTTATCTTTATTTATATTGATGAAACTTGTGTCAGATATTTATTACATGTTATTACATGTTTTAGGAAAATTTGATAAAAATGTATAGACCATAAATTATCTTAATTTATCTTGATAAAACTTGGGACAGATATTTCTTTTTTTAATGATATTAAAATATAGTTACTATAGTTTTAGGAAAACTTGATGAAAATGTATAGACTTTATTTTATCTTATTTTATCGTGATGAAACTTGGGACAGTTATTTCCTTTTTTTTTTTTAGAGGTTAAAATCAATTATGGTAGTGTTACCATAGAAATAATCTGTTGAAATTTTAAATTACATTATATTCAATTTATTTTAATATAAAAAAAAATATATATATTTATATATACATCCGTCCCAAATCTTAACAAGAAATTGAAAGATTAATTTATTTAAAAATAGTTTCATTTATTTATTAAAATTAACTATAATACATTGACAAAATAATATTAGAATTAATTATAAAAATTTAGCGCTAGCGTCGTTTGACTTTTGTAGCTGATTAGTGAATTGCATGCTATATGTTAATTTTATTATTATATTTATTTTTTAACATATATATTTGAAGAGCTTAAAAACACAACCTGCTGCAATTGACAGACATTTTTATAATACCCCATTTCGTAGAGTATAAAAATGACTGCAGGTTAAAAAAGAAACGACTATTCAAAAGTTAATGGCATATCCCAAAAGATACAGCAACATATACCAATATATATATATATTTAGTATATATATATAAATAAGTTTATATATATATATGTTTAGTACAATGTGTAAATATTAATAGCATGTGTATATAGAGGGGGCACAACACTTTGGGGAATTTGAATAAATTATTGCACATTTACAGTCGAAATCACATTATAATGTGAACAGTCACAGGTTTCTGTCCGGCACGTAGAGCATGTTTGTCCAATCGTTCGATTTATTTTAGATTGATTTCCAATGAGATTAGTTGAGCAGATTAGTTTTGTGTGTGGTGGGGTTCAGAGTTCAGGTTCAGGTTCAGAGTTCCGTAATGCTACTCCTCCTCCCCCCGCCCCCCTGCTGGCAGGTGTTGATTTGTCCGTACGGCCATTTGATATATGAGTGTGTGTGTGTGCGTGTATGATTATCGTAAGTTGAAACTTTTGCCTTGAGGCAGATGTGAGGGGAACGGGAAACTCGTTGAGAGTTCATAAATAACACAAGAAGCTGTCTTTGATAGGAAGGCCAAAGGGGGGAATGGGGGGAAGAGGGTGTTAAGCAGCTTGAAAATGACCAAAAGGGTTTTTGTTGTAAAACTCTGTTCTGGCTGAGCATATGGCATCAGGATATAATATGAACAGGAAATGTTAAATTTATTGAAGCGTAATGAATAACAAAAAAAAAGGAAGAAGGAGGTTTGTTAAATAACTTCAATAATGTGTGTTTTACAACTTAAGTATTGTGTATTTCTTATGGAAAAATTGAAGCCGAAAGTATTCGATAAAGTTACATCAATCATTATTCTCTCTAAATAAAGCAAACATTCCATTCAAATCGCTGCAATAGCTAAAATTTCTAGTCAGTTGGAACTTCTCATCTTCAAATATGGCTGGAATAGTGATGAACAAGGTGAATTTTATATTGGGTGTTTCTACTAATTGCTGAATAAATATCACATTTACTGACCGATTTGGACAAATGTATACTTAAAATATTCGTAAAAGAATTGTCTAACATTATAAATCTTAAAAAGTATTTAAACGAATTTTTTAAATTTTTAAAATGAGCAAATGAACTTCAGCAATTTTTCAAAAATGCAAAAAAAAATTCATAAAGTTCATTTTTCAACTTTGAGAGTTTGTAATGGCTATAATTCTTATTCGAATCCGCATAAACGGCATACCGTTAGAAAGGGTATAAATCTATCTATAATTATCTATTGAATTGTGTAACATTATTTAAGATCAAATAAGATCTGATGTAGATATGAACAAATAAGTCGAAAGACTGCCAAAAAAACTAGCTATTTGCGGTTTTCTCGAAAACCATTCTTTGAAAAAAAAAATGTTGTTTGGCATTTTTGAAATCAGCGCTCGAAAATACATCAAGAGTAGTCTATGAGAGCCCAGCTCCTTTTTTAGCTGTAAACTAGTGTAATATCTTAAAATTGCACTTTAGCTCTACTAAATTTCCACACTTAAATTAAAAGTTTCAACTCATCTGCGCAGTGATCATAATTAACTAAAAGGTTGTCTGGTTTTTAGAGTAGTTAAGGCTTCAATGAGTTGCACAATAGTTGTTTTTTTTTTGTTTTACAACAAAGGGAAAAATCTTAATGTGGGAAACGCTTTGAATTTGCAAAAAACAAAAAAAGAGAAAGAAAGTAAAAATAAAACGAAACGAAGAGGCTGCTATAATAATGCAAGACTCTGCAATCAACTGCTGAACTGCGGTCCAGCTTAAGACCCGGCCAAGACCAGATCAGGCCAATGGTAGGAAAGAAAGAAAGACAGCAAAATCAAAGGCATTGGCAACGTGCAACGTGCTGCAACTTGCAACGTGCATCGACTGGGCATTGAGCAAAAGGAAAAGCCAAAGGCAAAAGGCTTAACAAGCAGCTGGCATCAAATTTCTTGCATTTGAAAATGACAAAGGCGAATGAACACTCCTGCTGCTGCCCGTAACGAGGCACAGCTAGTTGCTAGTTTGCTTAATGTGGCACTGGCCATGGCTAACCCTTTTGGCTAAAATGCACTCCCCCCGCTACACCTCAACAGACAGACAGACAGACAGACAGATACTACAGATACACACTGGAATGATAAGAGCGTTAAGCGCAGAAATCAAGACAAGACACAAGTACATATATGGATATATATATAAAAATATATATCTTATATATATATATGTGCATTTATTTATATATATATATTTGTCTGACGTGATTTCTTTGGCTTGTTGTTGTTGTTGTTGGTTTCTTGAACCTGTTCAGCTGCAACCAACAATGTTGAGAACGTGGACAGACGACAACAAAACGACATGTTGTTGAATTACAAAGCAAGCAAGAAAACAAGAACATAGCTAATAATACATCCGCACCGAATAATTAATACACTTACCATCAATATCATATTATTTTGATAGAGAAAACTCAATAATTTATCGTGAATTTTGAGAATTTCATATGTAATAATTTTATTTATCAATCAGGTACATTTCACAAATATAACTCAATTGGTTTACAATTTTTGCAGCTTCTATCCATCATAAAGTATATATATTTTTGATCAGCCTTAATAGTCGAGTCGATTTCAAATTATTATATTTTATTATTATACTTCGATTTATAGACACAATTTTACAGAAATTACTTTAACATACGCAATAATTGTACTGATCTGAATTGGAATATCAGAATTGGAGATTTAACACTGAAGGTATTGAAGATTTAGTTTACGTGGAAAAACAGCTGTAGCGTTGTCGGGTATATTCAAATATAGCACTCTTGTACTTGTATATTTTTAATAAAAATATAAAAATATAAAAATCATTTAAAAGCAAATTTTTTACATTTAAAAAATTATAATTTGTAATAAAATAAATAAATTACCCAAAATGTTTTGCTTTTTTTATATTTATATATTTAAATTTTATTTAATATATATTAATTTATAAAATTGGCAAGGTTTTTAGTGACAAATTGTGAAAATCTAGCTGACTCGACGTAATTTTTTTAACTTTTAATTTTTCAAATTCCAAAAATTACGTAGAGGCAGCTAGATTTTTACAATTTATTTTATACATTTTAATTTATTTTATATATTTTAAATATTTTAATTCATTTTATAAATTTTAATATTTTTTTCATATATTTTTATATATCTAATTCTATTTCCATATATTTTTTTAAATTTAATTTTTTTTCATATACTTAAATTTTTTTTCATATATTTTTATAAATTTAATTTTTTTCAATACACAAATTTTATTTATATTTTATTTTTTTAATATATTTTTTTTTAATATATTTTTTTTTAATATATTTTTTTTTAATATATTCTTTTTTAATATATTTTTTTTTACATATTTTTTTATAATATATTTTTTTTTAATATATATATATTGAATATGTTAAAAATCATTAATAATCATGTTATGCATGTCTACTTACATAAAAAATAAAAAAATAAAATAAAATGTATGACGGAACAAAATGTCGCATGCGACATGTCGCGTGCGACATAGATTAAAATTAAATAAAAAATAAACTACTACATTTTTAAATCAAATAATCAACATTATTAAGGTACATCAATGCATAACATTTTAAAATTAGTCGCATTAAAATATTCCTTCAAGATTCGTTAAAATCAGTGTTTGAACGGTTCGGCCTAAAAGCGACTTCTGTTTTTGTCGCATGCGAATGCCTTGGTTTTTTGTAATTATCTTGAAAACGAAAAATTACCCAAAATCAACTTTAGTACCAGTCATAGTGCTAATCAAGAGATATAAGATTCGCCTTTTGTCAAAATAAAATAATGTTTTCGTATATGTTTTTTTTTGGTTTAAATGCGTACGAATGTCGCATTCGACATCAGAGAAATGCCCATATGTTTTTTTAATACATTTCTTTGAAATATATTTTTTATATATATTCTCATTTATTTTTATACGTTTTTGTTTATTTTTATATTGTATATTCTCATTTATTTTTATATATTCTCCTTTATTTGTATATAGTTTTATTTAATTCAAAATATATTTTATATATTTAGATTTTAAACTTTCTATTAAGTTTATTTATTTCTCTATTTTTTTTTAAATATATTTGTCTGTTTTTTATATTTTTGTTGAATATTTTTAAGTAATTCTTTAAGTATTTTTTTTTATATATTTTATATACATATATTTTTTTTTTAAGAATTTCTTAGTTTTTTTTTATGATTTTTTTTTTTTATTATATACCCTGTTTTACTTTTTTATAAATTTGACATGTTACTCTGCCATTTTTTCGCATGTTAGGGTATTCAAAAAGCAAACGTTGTGAGCCAGACATGAGGCAGTTAAGCCCTGGTATCGGTCATTCTGTTTGAAGGACAAACCACAGTCAAGTCAGACAATGGTTATTCTCGCATGAAGCGCGCTCGCATCTGTCTGTTCGGATGGTTTTAATATGTTCTCGAGGGTGATTCAATTACGTGAACTTGGCTTGGACTCTGTGGACACTGTGTGCGTCTTTTTTTGCTGCTGCTCCTCCTGCTGCTGCTGCTGAGCAAACATGGAAACAATTCTCTCTCTCTCTCTGTTTGAGGTAGTAAGTCAGAACAGGCAGGTGGACGAGTCAACTGACTGTTGTTTTTAATGAGCAGCATTGGATGAGCTTTAAAGCTGCTGTGTGTAGTATTTTTTTTTTATATATTTTTTTGTTGCACAGACAGATACACAGAGGGGACTTTGTTAGCCAGTGAATGGGCTTGTCAAGTGCAGCTGTGGTATTTCTGCGGTTTACCAGAACACCCCTCTTCCTCATTTTACAGCAAACACCTCAACTTCCCAATCCTTTGTGCGCCCAAAAAAACTTTTCTTTTATTTTTATATTTATTTTTTTTTGGCCAACTTGGCGGCGCTTCAAGTTATCATCATTCAATGCCCTGGCGGCGCCTCACTTGTGGTCACGTTTTTCGAATATTTTCTGGATATTCTCAGTTGGTTCTTCGCTTGTTTGGTAATATATTTATAATGATGCCAAAAATGGCCAGCAGAGTGTTAAAATGTGTTGACAATTGGTATGCCGGCAATGATAAATGTTTAAAACTCAATTGCACATTTGACGTCATTTAACTGATAATTGTATAATATATAAACCAAATGGCCTCATTTTCAAACATATCAAGATATTCATGCGCTTATAATAAAGTCTTTTATATATATATTTATATCAACTTCAAAACAGCTCATTTCAATTCCATTCAATTATCCCATTGTGTGTGTCAGTTGTGTGTGATTTATGCCACTTGAAATACAATAAAGCACTTAAAAAACAAGAATTGTGGGGGTTGCAAGTAAAGAAATCTTATAAAATAATTAAAATCGAGTCGAGAGGCAAGTTCAAATTCAATTTGCTTTTCAAACAAAATGGCAAAAATTTTGTAGACAAGTTCGTTAGGCACTTAGGCTAATGAAAGCGCGGGGGGGTGGAATGAAATGATAAACCTAAAGGGGGGTTAAGTGTAACCCATACGCTATAATTGTGTCTTTTGCCATCTCGTATATCTATATCTCTCTGCCCCTCACTTTTGCTCTGGGGGAGGGCTAATTGAGCCAGGGCACACTCCGAACACTGAACACTGACTGACAACTCTGACTGACATTTTCGCATCTTCTCCTCCGATGAGTTCGGGACATGACCGTACACCTAAATTGCGACTTAGCTTTTGGCATTTACTTTTATGGCGATTTGATAGCAACTACGCCTTCTAATAACCCCAGCGTTCATACTATGGGCAGCAAATGCTCAGAGAGTGCTCAAAATTTGACAGAAATTTCTATTTGAAAATTGAATTGAATTTTTATTTAATATGGGAGAAAAAATATCTATATATTTAAATTTTTTGATAAATTTTAGGTGAAGGTTTAGATTATGCATTTCGTTGCAAAAAAAAAATATAAAATAAAAAAATTAAAATTCAAACAATTTTTATTCCATTCTAATCAGATTTAGCTCGGTAAACGCAGAAAAAAATTAAAAACAATTTTTATTCGATACGCATCAGTTTTAACTCAAAAATATGAAAATATAAAATAAAAAAAATATAAAAATATAAAAAAAAAAAAATATAAAAATATAAAAAAAAAAAAATATAAAAATAAAAAAATAAAAAAAAAATTATAAAAATATAAAATCCAAAAAAAATAAAAAAAATTTTAAATCAAAAAAAAAATATTAAATTTAAAATATAAACCAATTTTCTTTTTATTTTAATTCTGTTTCTGTTTGATCTAATATTTGATTGTCAATGATTTAAACCGAATTTTTTTTTGGCTTTTTTTTTAAAGTTATGTAACTGCTTTGAAAATGGCAATAGTTATAATTTTAACAATTTAGAAATTAAAGTCTAGAAAGGAATTTAAATATATTCGACTCTTTGACATCTGCTTGCAGAGGCTTAGATAAAAATAATAACAATAAGAGCTGAAAGATTAGTAGCTAGCAATCTTTAATTATAGTAGGCTAAGAATTTATTTGTTAACCTTTTTTCTTTAAAATAATAATAATAAAAATGGCGCATAAATCCGAGATTTTGGTCTTATAGATAATATATGATTTGAGTTTGCATTTTCTTTTTATAATTATTACAATTCAGAAATAAATGTCTAGATGGAATCTAAATATATTGGAATATTTAATATCTGCATTTAAACCTCTTCTGTTTAGATATATAATAATAATAATTTCAATATAAATTCGAGGGCATTACAATATTTAATATCTGCCTTTAAACCTTTTCTGTTTAGATAAAAAATAATAATATTTTTTAATATATCCAAGGGCATTCTCTAATAAATAATATATGATTTTAATTGGCATTTTCTTTGTATTTATTAAACCAATTTATAAATAATGAAAATCTTATTTTAATATATTATTACAATATTTAATATCTGCTTTTAAAGCTTTCCTGTTTAGATAAATAATAATAATAATTTCAATATAAATCCGAATGCATTCTCTAATAAATAATATATGATTTGAATTCGCATTTTCTTTGAACCAATTTATAAAGTATGAAAATCTTATTTTATTTATAAATAAAAGATATTAAATACTTTCTAAAAATATTTACTCTTAGCATCAACTAACAAGCTTAATGTTTTTTTTAAAGAGTTGAAAACAACATTTAATAATTTCATTTTAAATATACGATTCGCCATTTCCAATTTGTTTAGAGTCCAGAGAGAATGATGTTGATTGCCATTGTCACTCAACGCAGCGTTCTTGTCACGTGCCAGTGTGTGCGTAAAACGGAAACGGAAGTGTTGTCAGTGTGTTGGCAGTTGAACTTATGGTCTCTCTGCACCGTTAGGTCGTATATAGAGTAGAGGCAAAAAAAAGAGGCCCGTCTTAAATCCAAATGGCGGCTTATTGACGTACTGTGTGTGTTTGCCTTGGATACTTTGATACCTGTGCGTTGATTACACTACAATGTATGAGAAAAAATGTTATAATACTACAACAACTAGTCGAGTACTTCTATTAAAATATTCTTTTTATTGTTGTTGTTGTTGCGGCTGTAACTATTTTACTGCGTTTTTCATGCTTCGCCACCGTCGATGTCGACGCCAACTCTGTGTAGAAATGTCTTACTTTTTCGTTTATTGCACAAAGTTTTGCAATAATTTTTTATTTACTTGCTGCTGCTACTTGGAATGCCTTGTGCTGTCCTCGAGTTGCCTGACTCAGTCTACTGTCTGGTATCTGATGTCCGGAGACTCCTGGCTCGTTTTTATTGCTTCAAGTAGTTGAGGAAAATAGCAAATGGCAAATAGCAGTAGCTGCAACAATTTCCTTACATTTTTGTACACTCGACGCCCACAATTCAAAACTTGGCACTTAAAATATGCGTTCGAGAGTCGGAAAAGTTTCGGGTTTTTTTCTATTTTTTTTGTCAATTTTTGTTCAGACTTTCAACTGTCCGTAATAATTTGAAGCGCACAAAAGTATGCTATAACGTGTTGGCTGCAACTTGTGGCTGCTTTTGCAATTGACAAGACAATTTCCAAAAGTCGATCAAAAAAAAAAATGGGGGATATGACATGTAAATCCAAAGAGTTGCTTCGTTTGACATTTAAGCCACTTAAAGACCCACAAGAGAATTATGACGCATATGGGGTTGCATCATGGCTTGAACTGTTGATAACAGCACAAAAGGCACAAAGTCAAGTCAATCCAGGCCCAACAATGAGCCAAAAGGGGGATTATTTTTGCCGCATATAAAACAGTTAGCAAGTAGGAAATGAATTCAGAAAGATGCCAACGAGCGATAGCAAAAAAGAAGCTCCCCTGCCACCCCTTTGTGCTGTAAGAGGGGTGTGTGTGTGTGTGGGGCACGCAACAGCTGCCCTTGAGCCTGCTAAGCTGTGAACTGCTTAAATTGACAGCCTTCGGCTGTGGGCAAATGCGGCGTATGCTTAATACACACACACATGTGTATAGATTAGAGTTGAGCATAGAAATGTTGTTGTTGTATTGTTGTAGTCACAACATTTGTCAGCAAGTGTGATTTAAGTTTTACATACTGTAAAATGTTGCTGTTTGTTAACTTTAATTAATTAATTAAATGTGTTTTAAGTGGCGTTTACACTGCTAACATTTTTGTATACTAAAAATTAAAATATAATAAATTATTTTGAGCTACCAGCCTTCGCTGCATTAAATTTTTTTTACATAATTTCATAATGATTTATTTGTTAAAAATTAAATGGCTAAAAAGCGTGAAATCACATTCTTAAAATATATTTATTTATTTTAGTTTGAATTGTGCCCTAGTTGACCAAAAACTAAACAGTTTTTAAATGGTTGTAGATCGTTTTATTTAATTTAATTTAATTTTTATTTTATTCATTTATTTATTTATTTATTTTTTTAATTATTCTTTTTATTTTTTTCTTATTTATTTTTTATTTATTTTATTTTCATTTTGTTTATTTTATTTTTTTCTTATTTATTTTATTTGTTTCTTATTTATTTTATTTTTTTCAAATTTATTTTATTTTTAATTTAATATTTTTTTTATTTATTTATTTATTTTTTTATTTATCTATTTTTTTTAATCATTTATTTTTTTTTTTTTTGTTTATTTTTTTTTTTATTTATTTATTTTTTTAAAATTAATTTTGTTTGTTTTTAATACTAAATTAACTCTAAAATATATGTAAAATAGTATACAGTATGAAAGGGCCCCTAAAAATCTATATTTTGCTTACATTTAAGCTTTCCTTTCATTATTAAATTTCCATTCCACAATCTGAATAAACTTGGACAAATATTGAAAAATTCATGTAACCCAAACAAGCGTTCAAAATTAAAATGTTTAAAATGTTTTATTTCAGCAAATAATACCTAATTGTATTTGGGCTTAAAATAAAACCAAGTTTCACTTTTTTTTCATATTAATTTGCCTTAGTATTTATTTATTCAAAAGCCACGAGCCATTACACATTGAATATTCATTCAATATTATGCATTGTTTATTAATGTGGAATATGGAAATTGTGACAATTGTCGTGACTTTAGTGCTATCAAAATTGTGACACTAAATGTTAAGCTGTTGACTGTGATTTATAATTTAAAGACTGTGATTATTATAAAAACCTAAATATTATCGATAATGTTATCCAACTGCTGTTAAACTGTTATTCTGCCTATCGAGTAGTATTGTGACAGCAACAGCGATTCATTCATTTGTACAAAGATCTTGCTATTGTCTAGTAAATTTACGTGTATAAATACATGCGTTTTTTGAGTTGTACTACATGGCGTATGTGTGTGTTACAGCAACAGCTGTGCCAACACACATTGTGTATACGCACTGGTTAACCACAAATATACACAAATTTACCTGATAACACAAACACAAATACATATGAGACAAAACAAGCCAATATGAAGAGAGAACTTCTCAACAAGTACACAGCCTCTCAAACAATGACATATGTCGTCCGCATGAGATATTTATTGAGCATGTCATACACGATGCATGGATTCTTTTGCAGTTCGAGTGTAAAACTAAAAATAAAAAAAAGCCCTATGCTATTGATTGAAAATCATCGATTGATTGTTTTGCATTTTGTTGTACAACATGACAATGACAGACAGACAGACCGACAGATAGTTTACGCCTTTCTCCAGCCCCAAAACAGAACGAAATACAAGCAAAATGAATTTTACTGCTTAGATTTCAACATTGTCTTGTTGTCGTCTACTCGTTATTTTTTTTTTGCTTTTGTTGTTGCTGTGGAAATCAATGCAAAAAGCATTTAAGCCTTGTTTGCCTGTGTTTGGGCGCAGTCATGTGGCAGCAACAGCTACAAAAATTGTCAGCTGAGAAAGATTGATGAGTGTGTATCATTCCTGGATACGGACAAATGCGAGAGTTGTTCAAAGAATTAAAGTGCATTGAGCTGAAAATTGATTTAAAAACCCTTTTTTTGTATATTTCAATCGTATGTATTTATTATTCTATATTTATAGTGCTGCTTTAAAAACCTTTTTTTTTGTATAGAGTTATTTATGTTAGATTGTGTTTTTTTCAATTGTATGATCAAATTTCCAAATACTTATTAAATTTAAACAAAATAAATAAATAATGCTACAAACTATTAAAAAAAAATATTTATTTGGACTTTAAAAAACGCAGTAAACTCCTAAATATTATTTTTTCTAAAAAAATTTCCAAATACCTATTATATTTAAGCCAAATAAATTATGCTTCAAACTATTAAATAAAATATTTATTTGGACTTTGAAAAACGCAATATACTCCTTAATATAATTTTTAGCACAAAAATTAAACTTCAATAATTATTTTTGATTTTTATAATAAAAAGCTAGCATATTTATTTTTGTATTTTTATTTTTCTTTAAATTGAAAGTAATAGTTATTTTATAAACTCCTTAATATAATTTTTATCACAAAAATTAAGTTTTAATTATTATTTCTCATTTTTATAATAAAAAGCTAATAATATTTATTTTTATTTTTATTGAAAGTAAAAGTTATTTTTCCAGTTTTTACTTTAAAAATCAAAAATAATTATTTTATGTAATTTTATTTCGTGTTCAAAATCACAAATAAGTGTGATATTTCACTTTATATTTTACAAATCAAAATTAGGACTTTTTGCTAATTTTTTTTAAAGTAAAATCAAAAACAAACGTTCTGTGTATATATGTCTGTCGGCTCCTTTTATTGTTTATATTTTTGCCAGTGCCGTAAGACAATTTTAAATAAATAATAACCATTTAATTAAGCATTTACTAAAAATGAATTTACCAAATTGCAAAAATATAAAGAATTAAAGTTATTTTGTTCAGGAAAAATCAAAAATAAAATCGATTTCAAACATGAATTTTAAATAAGATTTCTGTATAAAAAATCAAATTTTTTATATATTTTTCTATTATGAAAAAATGCGAAAATATAAGAAATTAATTGTTTCCACTGTTGTAGGTTGATTCAATTAAAATTTGTCTTGATTTTCAAGCCACTTATTATAATTTTTAACTATAAATAAAGGTGTCAGATTTTAATAGTTTTTTCTGCAAAAGTAAGCATACAGTAAGTGCTTCTGTCATGCATTAATTTTCTACTGAGTAATTTAGTAATAATGTTAATTTAATAATATTTAACTAAAGATAAAAGCCTCGTTGCTTAGTTGCCTTAAACATCAGTTAAATATTTAAGAAAATAATCCATTTTTTGGTAGTTTCAAACTTAAGTTGCTTAGTTACCTTGGCAAGTTAGTTTTTTTTGTTAATTTTATTTTTAAACTACCCTCGCGGAATGTCAAAATGTTTGCCACAATGCAGTTGCAACAGCCAAACGATAACTGGCTAAAAATTGTATTTATAAACATTTATGAAGGAAATTTCTCACAGGATGTGCCGCTTGAGGCCAACTTGGCTGACAACTGAGAATACAGCAATGTTGCCAAGTGCTTTAAGTTATTGACAGGCAAAACTCAAACCAAACTAGAAGCAGCGGCAAACGAAGGCAAAAGTTTGCAGACGGCAAAATAATGCTGTGAATAAAAGTTTTTTCATTTTTTTTTGTATTTTTTTATTTTTCTTGTTATTGTTAGCAAGAGCACATCAGACGTCATAGTCATATACAAGTGTATATGTGTGTATATGCAGATTAAAGTTGCATGCCCCGACGGCTTTTTATGGTTTCATGGTTTTGGCTATTGAAGCGGCAGCAGAGAGGCATCATCATTTTGCTGCTTATATCGTCTGGTGTCAAGTGGCAAGCAAAAAACCCTTTAGTATGCTAAGAGATAATTCTCTCTCTCTTAGCATTCAGTTGCCTTAAGGATTATGAAAATTTAATAATTCTCTAGGACTTAAAAAGTAATAAAAAAAAAATTGTGGCAAAAGTTGGAAGCCAAAAGGTGTTGAACATCGTGGCGTTGTCATTAATGCAACTTTTCGTATTTGCCAAACAAGCCGAGTTAAAACTCAGAACGCACTTAAATATTTGCTATATAAAGTTGCCAGTAAAATGCATAGAAAAACTTTTTTTACTAGGGCAAACACACACAACACACACACACACACACACACTCTGCTGATGCTGCAACTTTTTATGGAGGCGCCAAAAAAGGAAGATCTCAATTTTGAGGACCTAATATGTAGTAAGTATGTGTATGCGTGTGTGTGTT
The DNA here is from genome assembly GCA_035043045.1 of Hirtodrosophila alboralis. Taxonomy (NCBI): domain Eukaryota; kingdom Metazoa; phylum Arthropoda; class Insecta; order Diptera; family Drosophilidae; genus Hirtodrosophila; species Hirtodrosophila alboralis. Next base: position 407,930 of record JAWNNH010000255.1, read on the forward strand.
TGCTCTTAAGCTAAATGGCAACACAAAGTTTCACAAAAATTACATAAAAACATAGTAGAGGGAGAGAAAAAAACAACACTAGAATATTTTGATATTAGGTAATAACCATTGTAAGCAATTTAAAAGCTATTAAATGACGATAAAAAATGTTGCTTGTTGTGGGTAAAAATATGTGTATAGTGTTATTTTATGTGGTATTTAATAATGTACATGGTTAAATGAATTAACTAATTGTAGATGTGAATTTCAATCAAATTAATCAAGCAAGACTTATTTAATTTAATTTAATCTAATTTATTTTAGCCTTAATAACAAAAAGGGAGCCCAAAACGCACCTAAAGAAAAGAAATAAAAATTAAAATTAAAAAATAAAATACGATATAAATGTTGTTTGTTTATATGTAGAAAGTGGGTAAAAATAGTAGTATAGTGTTATTTAATGTGGTATTTAACAATTTACATAGTTAAATGAATTAACTAATTGTAGATGACAATTTAAATCAAATTAATCAAGCAAGATTTATTAAATTTAATTTAATTTAATTTATTTTGGCCTTAACAACAAAAAAGAAAGCCCAAAGCGCACCTAAAGAAAATAAATAAAAATTAAAATTAAAAAATAAAATGACAATAAAAAATGTTGCTTGTTTAAAGTGGGTAAAATAGTATTATAGTGTTATTTTATGTGGTATTTAAAAATTTACATAAATAAATAAATTAACTGATTGTAATTGACAATTAAAATCTAATTAATCAAGTAAGTTTCTTGATATAATTTACTTTGGCCTAAACATCAAAAAAGAAAGCCCAAAGTAGCAGAAATAAAATTAAAATCAGCTCAAGAAAATTTGAAATTTTTAACCATTTTTAAAGTCACTTTAATTTGAATAAAAACAGATTTTTTCCTAAAATAAAATGCATAAAGTATGCTCATATTCATTTTTGACTTCATAAATTTATTTCATCTGCTCAGTTTATGCCTTTTTTTTAAACCCTCAAAAAGCTAAACTATTTAAAAAAAAAATGTAAAACAGCTCAAGAAGAAAGAATCACTTTAATATTACTAAAATAAAATGCATAAAGTATGCTCATAAACATTTTAGCCTTTATATAATTATCTCACCTGCTTAGTTTATGCCTTTTTTTTAACCCTAAACAAGCTAAACTATTTAAAAAAAAAAAATTAAAACAACTCAAGAAGCTTTGAAATTTTTATCAATTTTTAAAGTCACTTTAATGTTAATAAAAGCACATTTTTCATATAATAAAGTGCTCAAAATCATTTTAGCTTTTATATAATTATCTCGCCTGCTTAGTTTATGCCTTTTTTTTAACCCTAAAAGAGCTAAACTATTTTTAGTTATTTTAGAGCTATCACATTCTCACTTAACTAACGTGTAAAACAATTTGCTTACTTATTCTAAATATCTACAAAGCCTTTTACTAAACTTAATTCAACAAAAAGAAAACTTTATTAATAATGAAAATGCCTTTTGCAAAGATTTTTGTAAAAAAAAAAAATTATGTAAAATTCAACTTTACACTGGGGAAATTTAAGCAGTGAGTTGTGTGGTTAAAAATGCTTAAATATGTATGCTTTGACCATAATATTTCAGTCATAATTCGCTTACTTCTAGGGCTCTCTTATATATAAAAAAAAATAAGAAAAAATTAAAATAATTCTACATAAAAAACATATAAGTTTTTTGCATTTTTTTGGTTTGTTTCAAACTTATTTTTTGCAGCTTTGTTTTGTATTAAAACAATTAAAATTAATAAACAAAAAGCATTGCAACTTTTGTGGCGAAGAGAGTTTTTAAAGTGATTTTGGCTTTTTTTCAAGCGAGAACACAGCAACCAAATCCCCCAACCGAAACCCACTTTTTGCCGAGGCACGTAATAAACTCGATTAAAGTGCACAAAACATACGGCCAGACAACAAACCGAGCTAACCAAAGGACAACGAGGCTAGCAAACAACAAGCAAATGCCGGACACAACTGTGGCGCCCGGTCCAGGTCCGGTACGGTACAGTCCTGGGCTAGCCTGTCCTGCCCCGGCCTAGCCTGGCCTGTCCTAGCATATCCCTAGTCAGCATTAACCCCCTCATAGTCTATCCCAAAAGGTTTTCTGTTCTGTTCGGACTGTATACATTTCTGACTGCTGTCAGTCAGAGAAATTTCTGCATCCCGTGTGCATTTAAAGTACATTTATGTCAATCACGCTCATTATGCGCACATCAGTGCATTAAATTATACACATCGTGTGACACTGCCAAGGAGATGGAATATCGACAGTAATTGTACAGATTGAGAGAGAGCGAGAAGGATGTAAAGAATGAAATGTTGAGAAATATATATATATTTATATATACGTTTGTATGTAAAGAGTGTGCGAAAATTGTGACCATCAATGTTAATGAAAATTGCAGTCACAGCGCAAGGGAGTCGACATATTTGTAAATTGCGGTTAAACGAAACTTGATTATACCCTAGATTATGATATATTTGGATAAAAGATTCTTATATACACATATATATATATATATATGCTTTAAGCGCCTCGATGAACTGAGTTATTCTGTCTTAAAAATGTTTTAAATTTCTCTAAGAATTTATTTATACAACATAAATTTGTAGCATATCTTTGGGAGTAAAATAAGTCTTAATTGTACTGAATAAAAATGTAATTTTAAGACGATTCTTGGCTTACATACTTTTTGTAAAAAGTATTTTAACAGTATAATTAAATGATTAAACCCAAAAAAAAATAAAATTATCTTAAATACACTAGTTTAAGAATTTTTTTTGATCGAGGGAGCTGGACTCTAATATACTTTTTTTTGATGTATTTTTGAGCGCTGATTTCAAAAATGCAAACCATTTATTTTTTTCAAAGAATGGTTTTCGAGAAAACCGCGAATAACTAGTTTTTTTTGCAGTCTTTCGACATATATGTTCATATCTAAATGAGATCTTATTTGATCTTAAATAATGTTACACAATTTAATAGATAATTGTATACCCTTTCTAACGGTATGCCATTTATGCGGATCGAATATGAAATTAAGCCATTATAAGCCCTTAAAAATTGTGAACTTTTTTTGCGTTTTTGAAAAATTGCTGAATTTCAATTGGTCTTTTAAAATTTTAAAAAATTCGTATAAATATATTTTAAGATTTATTATGTTAAATAATTCTTTTACGAATATTTTGAGTATACATTTGTAAAAATCGGTCAGTAAATGTGATAGTTATTCAGCAATTAGTAAAAACACCCAAGGAAAAATTCAGCTTTTCTGATTTTCAAAATATTCCAAGCAAAACTTAATCATTCCTGAATCTTGTGTGTTTCATACAAGGTTACCAAATTTGTTCATAATCCGGAAACTTTGTATATCTTTTAACTGCCATAAAAACAATCAATCGAATACGGTCAATTTTTGTATATAATACTTTTTTGTTTCTTAAGATTTTTTTATATTCCAATATTACCAAATCTTAGCTCCAAAAATAGTAGCAAAATAATTTCCATATATTATATAATTGCCCTGGCAACGATCAATCGCAAAAAAGCCCGTATATAAAATTGTTCTTTCGTATTTTTTTTTTTAAATGCGTTGAATTTTAGAATAAAATTCAACAGCTTTTTCAACGGTCAAAAATTGTAAAATAATCATGGGAATTATTTTTGTATATTTGCGGCTGTTGTAACAAAATGCAACTCGGTGCTTATAGTACGTTGTATTGACCACAGGAAACGGAAATCTGTTCGACCTGTCATGAACACCATTTTTGGTCACCTTTATTTTTTTTTTTTTTTTTTTACATTTTTTTTTTGGCAGTTTTTTTTCCCTGGCTTAGTATCCTGGCATTGCTGTTGTTCGTATTGCTGCTGACATGAGAATGCGTTGAAATGAATTTCAACCAAGAATTTCGCATTTATGTGTGCGTGTGTGTGTGTGTGTGTGTGTGTGCATTGCAGGCTGAAAAATTCCTCGGTCGGTGGAGCTATCATTTTCAGACTGCACCACACGGACTTGCCGTATAAACATTCCTTTCGTCCTTTTATCGTTTCGATTTTAACGGGGGCACTCATTAAAAGCGGCTCGTAAAATTTGCCATGAAAGCTGTTGTTGAAAATGGTGTGCGAATTTTCCCCAAACAGTGCATCATTAAAGTGTGTGCACACTGTGCAGCCGGGCAACCATTTTGCAGGCTATCTCTTGTGGCGCTAGCGAAAACTGTTCACTTCAATAACCAATAAAATGCTGTTTTTTTTTTGGTCTTAACATTAAGTGGTGGCAAAAAATATAAAAATAAAGTAAAATTGTATTTATTTTATACAACATAACTTTTTCGGTTTTTTTTAAAGTCTTTTACAAATATACAAAATCCCACAATAAAATAAAATCATGGTTATTACTGTGTATAATCTTTTTTATTTATGGTCAAGGCGGGTCGCTTGTGCTATTTTTTGAGACGCAGCTTGCTTACGGGGTTTACAGTCTTCCGGAAGGAATATTTTTTTTTTGTTTTTTAAATATATTTTTCCTATATTAGCAAATGTGTTCAAATATATAGTTATAGAAAATATATAGGAGCTGGACCTGTGGCCAGATTTTCATTTTTCGAAAGTGAATTTTAATTATAAAAATTTTCAAGTTTTCATTAAATATATATATATAAAAATTGCGTCAAAAAAAAAAGGAATAGGTATTTGTCAATTGGGAGCGGCTGGGGCGATTTCTGCCACATTTTTTTCAGTTGTTTTTTATTGCCAGAAAAAGGTTTCTAGAAAAGAAAATTTTGCGAAAACTTTCCAGAAAAGTCGCTAGCTTCTCAACAGATGTATTTACTGTTTACGTATGCAGCACTGTTAAGTTATACAGCACTGTTAAGGTATACAGCACTGTAAACGTGTGTAGCTCTCTTAAAGTATACAGCACTGTTAACATATACAGCAATGTTAACACATGCAGCTCTGTTAACATATACAGCACTGTTACAACAATCACAGTGGACAGTATTTTTGAAATAAAATAAGAAAATCACAGAAGAAAAATTTTTTTTTAATAAATACGATTAGTATAAAATATCGTCACAATTTTGTCAATAATTCTAATAAATTTTAGTCGAAGAGTGCTAATTTCTGACATACAAGCACACGGCTTTATTTTTATTAGGGGAGGGATTATTGTACCGCGACCAATAGATCTATTGTAGCCCCTTCTGAGCTAAAAGCTCACTCATCAACCCTATCTCCTGCTTAAATGATAGGATTTTTAAAGGGTTAAGAGCTACTATATCTCCGGGCTTGAAGAGATAGAAGAGAAGAACTAGGAGTTTATGTCTTCTTCTTGCTAGGGCAGTGCTTTCTGTAGAACATGCATAGAGAATTCATCCTCTAGCTCACAGAATCTGCAAGTGCCGCTACCTACAATTCCAAGTTTACTTAAGTGGTGTCTTAGCCTGCAATGTCCTATTAAGAGACCGGTAAGTATTCTGAGTGTTGGTATAAATTGTAGTTTATTAGGTCCGCGCAGTGTTGAACGGTCAAATAATAACAGAGAACTGATCTTCGGTATACAAAGATAATATAGTGTTGCCAGATATTCATATTTAGCTTATAACATAATATCGATGGTTAACATAATAATATCGTTATTCAACACGGAGTGAATTCTTCCCCATCGGAATTATGCTCTTAAGTCTTTTAAGGTTATAGTTCCCTAGGAGTGATTTAGCTTGTCGTAGTCCTGGAGCACACGACTTTAAATTCGAGTAAAATAAATAAATATCGATGGAAAGTAAACGCTAATAATTCAGTTGCTCTTTGTACTCTAATTGCTTGATTGCCCGATTGACAAACAAAAATAAGATGTTTAGCCAACTTTCTAATCTCTTTCTAAACTCCCCCAACTTAATTTTAAATGTGCAACTTAAAATGATTTACTACCAAAATACCAATACGATTGCAGCTTTTGTACTTGTTATTTTATTTTTCTGTTTCTTCTTTTTTTTTTTAAAGAACTTTTATGCTCTGTATATAAATCACAGACTATGGTGTAATTTGAGGCAACTGCATAAAAAGCGTTGCATATGCCACAGGCGTGCACGTACCGTTAACTGTCAACGCGTCACTCAGCGCGCTAATTAAGTGAAAAACTATGTTAAAAAGTGCAGCAGGCTGAGCGGGATGAAGTGTGCTGCGGGGGTGTAGGATACACACACACACACACACACAGTGGCATCTTTTTGACCCAAAAAACGTGCCAAGTTGTTGACAAACAACAAACAGTGTCGACCCGAACCGACTCCTGTTCTGGTTCTCATTCAGTTTTGTGATTTTGATTCTGGTTCTGGGTTCTGGGTTCTGGTTTCGTGGGCCTTGCCACATAATATGTATGCATGCAACAGTGGCAGATGCAAATGCGCGAATACCGAAGTTGTGCCCCAAAGGCGCTTAACCCGCTTTCTGTCTGTGGAGTGTCGGGTCGGGTTTTTGGGGGGGGACAGCGGATGGGTTAAACAAGCGTTGCGCAGCTTAGGCAAAAGTTTATTTGCCCCGTGCCACCGCCACCACACTGAAGTTATATCAAAGCGTGCACCACAAAAAATTCAAAAAAAAAAAAATTAAAAAAAATGGGAAAAAAGTTAGCTTTGGTGGTTTAAGATTATATACCCTTATAGCTGTCAGATTTATCATACAAAATATTAATAATAAATCTAGTAACTGCTAAATTTAAAAAAGATATTTAAATTGGTCAAAAAACAATTTATAAAAAATTAATTCAATTTTTTTTGAATAGGCCAAAAAAATGTATTAAAAACTAATTATATTTTTTTCAAATAAAATAATGAGTAAAAAATAAATTTAATTTTTTTCGAATAGACAAACAGAAATGTATACAAAATTATTTAAAAAATTTTTTTTTATCTAATTTTACTATGAAAAATGAACTATATTTTTTTTTCGAATAAAAAAAAATGAGTAAACAATTTATTGAACTTTTTTCAAATAGACAAACAAAAATTCTTACAAAATTATTTTAATTTTTTATTTTTTACATATCTTCACTAATAATATTTTTTTCGAATAAAAAAAACTGAGTACAAATTTAATTTAACTTTTTTCGAATAGACAAACAAAAATGTATACATAATTATTTTAATTTTTTTTTATCTATTTTTACTAAGAAAAAGTAATAATATTTTTTTTGAATAAAAAAAAATGAATAAAAAATTTATTTAGCTTTTTTCGAATGGACAAATAAAAATTGATTCAAAATTATTATTTTTTTTTTTTTTTCAATCTATTTTTACTATGAAATCAGACCAAAATATGCCAGGTAGAAAAAATGACAGAGTATGTTAGAGATATCTAAAAACTATAAGCTATATAATTTCTTTTCAAATATGGACAGCTTATTACCAAGAAATAGTTGTGCAATGAACTAGGAATAAATGAATAAAAAGCTAAATATCTTCGCAAAATAAATTTACTGACTGACTCTTCTTTTTAGTCCAATCGTACATATATTAGTTATAAGATATAATAATTCAGATTTTTCTTTTCTTCGATTTCATCAAATTTGTACAGCAAACTAAGAATTGGTAATTTCGCATGCTATATCTGAAAAAAAAATATATTTTGCTTACAACAACTAAAATTGAAAGCGATCACTACAATGGCAACTGTATGATATAGTAATTCAATCCGCTTGATTCGGACTATGTGCTACATGTTAAAATTAAAAGAATATCTGCCTTCTTATCACAAACCTGCAAACACACCACTTTCAATGCGTTACACATGTTCTGATAAAATCATAATATACTTTAAAAGAGCATACAAAAAAAAAACAGAAAAAAAAACCTAAAAATATGTGCAAAGAGCGCAAAAAAAATAACAAGTAATAGGATGTCGCTTTTGGAGAAAACACTTGGCGACAATGTGACAGCCAGGAAAAGCGTATCAAATTAAAATGGGAAAACATACACACATTCACATACAAAGCAATGTAGCACGTAGCAGCAGCAAGAGTCAATTAAAATTTCTATTTGATTTGGCAAATGTCAGTGGCAAGCAGCAGCAGACACAGTACACAGGACACACGAACAGCACACACAAACACACACACAGAGACAGACACACAGAGTATCCTGAATCTTTACGTAGTACAGAGACCCGCATTGGGGCCACCCGCAATGCTGACCAAATGCCAACAGCAGACAGACAAGAGTTGCAAAATTGGCTACAGGTAGAGAACAAACAAAATGACAAGTAAATGTGTTCCATAAAATAAAAACACTACAAAATCGCTAAAAATATGATTTAATAAAAATAAAGAATATTTAAAGTATTGTAATTGCGCACGAAAAATTGCTTCAAATTGAGTTAAACTTACCTTAACTGCGAACTTTAAATTCTTCCATGAATTTCCTATATTTCGAGCTTAAGGAAAATTATTAAAAAAGTCTTTAAACCTTAAATATTTTGCCAGAAACCATTTAACATAAATAAAGGCAAATATTTATGAGTATTGAAGACGTTCCTTTTCTTTGTGAAAAAAATAAAAATAGAATAGAAGAGGCAAATTAATTTTATATTTCTTTAATGAGAAATTTTAAAAACTCACCTAAAATTTAAAAAAAAAATTAATAGAGTATTTATTATTATAGAGCAAAAAACCCATTTCTAGTTGATTATATTGTAAAATTATATACAAAAAGAATACTATAAATAAAGACAACAAATTAAAGACAATTCTAAAATTTAAAAAAAAACATTAATAGAGTATTTATTCTTATAGAGAAAATAGCATTTCTAATTAAATATATTGCAAAATTCTGTATAAAAAAATTACTATAAATAAAAACAACAAATTAAAGTCAATTTAGACCAAATCACTTGTCGAAATTGAGACGATATTATTTTTGAGAACCACAATACACTATGATAAGGACCAGGCCAGGTAAACGAACTCAATGGCCAGACATTGTAGAAGATGAGCTGAAAGTAAAATAAACTGAAATTGAGTGCATATCAAGGCAAGGGCAATGGGTAAGTTTAAGTATTCAAAACACAAAGAGCGCATTTGAATGCTGAACTGGGGACTGTAGAGACTACTGAAGACATCACAAGTACATCTTATATATAATGCGGTCAAAAACTGTTTGTTAATATGCCAGACAAGTTGACTTTTTAACAATGTGCACACAAGGATACACAGCCAAACAATGTATTTAAATCTTCAAAACAAAAATGAAAACTAAATCAAATATTGTGTAAAACTAATTTTGAATGGCGCCAGGTTGGCAAGTTCCTGGAATGCAATTGCAATGTCCATAAATTATAGAAAGCGTAGATATAAAACAATATATAACAGCAACAAAAATAACACGCACTGCGGACAAAAGCGTTGAATTTATGATTGTTTTTTTTTTATATTTTTATATTTTGTTATTGCTGTTATTGTTACCTGCCGTAGACCACAAAAAAATTGCGTAAGTTGTGGTTTAACGACTAAGAGATACCCTAAACATAGCTTTGAAATTCCTAATCATATACAAATCTATGTTTCAAGCAGTGCACAACTTGAACTTTAACTGAACTGCTTTCTTAGTTGTGTTCTATGTCAATATACGACTTTGTTTCAGAAAAAGTCGCAAAGTAACTAAAATATAATCGCTGTTTATTATCAACACTGTTTATCGCATTAAATCTTTATATATCATAGATAATGACAAAGATATATAGTGATTTTAGAAATTATGTGCATAAAAAATAAAAGTTAAATATTAAGTATTTATTTTAAAGAATTAAAGATATTTTTTTTTATGTACACATTCGTAGAACTTTTTTATAACTTTTTTGACCCATTTTTTTTTGTTTTATTTTTTTTTTAACTGGCTATACAAGTGTAGCCATAAAACGTTACGGGTGCGTTAATAACAATGAAAATAAAAGCGACCATGGCACATAACCCTTGCGCCAAAAAGTGTGCTGCAATAATTTAAGCTCGAGAGTGCGTGCAATATTTGGATTTATTTGATAAAAATAACGTTAGAATGAAGTGGAATTGTAGGACACTTATTCCATTGCATAAAATAAATCAATTAAAAAAATGCACCAAATTTAAAAAGAATTTTATTTAACACTAAACGAAAATAAATAAAAATAAGAGAATAACATTTTTCCTTTTGATTAAATAAGAAACAATAAAAAATAAGGGGGAAAGGTAAATTAAATCATTCATTCATATAATTTTTATTTATTAATTTATATAAATACTTATACAATTTTTGGTATAAATAGCACAATTTTTGGTAAACAATATAACAATCTGAGCCGACATATTATATATTTTATAGATATTATGAATAGTAAACAAGAAAAAGTAATTCTAAATACATATTACAATAAGAATCTAATTTATAACCAAAGTTTCTATTTAAAAATTAATTTTATTTCGAAAATTCTTAAAACGAGCTAAAAATGAATACAAAATTAATATTAAAAATATTTTGATTTAGGTATTTTGTTTTTAAATTAATTTAAAACTTGTGCGCTTGTAATTCTCAAACGGTTTAAGTAGTTAGTATATAAGGTCTGTGTGGCTTGTGATTGCATAAGTCTCAAGTGCACAAACACTAAGTGTAAATTCCCCTCTCCTCTCTTTCCTTGCCATTCTGTAGTCTCCTTAACCAACGTGATCTAGACTTATAAAAAGGTACTCAAAAAAAATAAATAAAAATAAATTTAATTTAAAACAACTCACAAACAAAAAACTGATATCTGAATGGACTTAAATATTACTAATGAAATAAATACCTAATTTAATTTATTTTGCCTGTACTATGCTTTTAAGTATTCCGAGAATTTAAGTCAACTAAATGAATTAGATTTATCATTCTAACTATATAAACCTAAGCAAATTTTTGTTGATTTCTTTTATTTGATTATATAATGCCATATTAGTTTATAAAGCATATAATATCAATGGGAAATTATATTTCTGTTTATTGAATGGAAGCCACAAATTGTAATCTTTTGAATTCTATTTAATATTAGACTCGAACCACACGCTTGAGACCAGTTCGTCTTCTGATGTTGTTGCGATTGCGATTGCGCTTGTTGCCACTTCGTTTATTGGCCGTGCCACGTCTGCCGTTGCACTTGTTGTTACCACTTCTGTTGCGGCGTTTGGAACGCCTACCACCGCCGCTGCCACCGGCGCGTCCACGTGCTGCACGTGACTGACTGCGTTCCCTGGCCTCCAAACCATCAATAAGACGAGAGAGCTCCGCAACGCTGGCATCATCCAATTGCTCAATATCCTGTTCATCCAATTCCAATAGTTCATCAGCACTTAACTCATTTTCATCCTCCAGATCATCAAAGGCCACATAATATTCATCACCATCATTCTCATCCTGATCTAAGCTATAAAACTCTTCATTGTCAAAACGCTGATCCTTGCTTTGCCTGCTTTGTAGCTGCTGCTGCTGATGTGGTCGTGGCTGCAACGTCTGGCCACGCTTCGCCCAGGTGGCATCAATGTTGAGGAGCAGCACAAGCGTGCAGAGCAGTGTGAGGCATCTTAATGACATGTTGGAATCTATATGCTGCTCTTGTTGCCGCCTCAACGGGCTTTTATGGCTGTTCATATGCTTGATTGCCGGCGGCTGTGTCAACAATTGACAGTCTTGGCCAAGTTTGTTTGGGCCAACACCCACCCCCGTTCAAATGAAAGTAGGCCTCAACTGCAGCAGCAGCAGCTTATCAGCAGGAAGCTTGGCAACATTTTGACACCTTTTAT